>CM041530.1:11839857-12439857 GCA_023091065.1 Dianthus caryophyllus
AGGAGTGCTATTGAGAAGCACTTGAGCCACCTATGTAGGTGTGGTGATCACAAGACTATGAGAAGTCTTGTGAACACATCTGTCTGTACCGAGGTAAACGCATGACTCTGATAGAGGTGCGTTGCACTCTGAAATCGCGGAACGATATCATCTTGAAGGTATGATATGTGTTGTGGGGGGTATCAAACGAAGCTCAGTTAAGAATTCAAATCGCAAGATATTCTCATGCTGTAAGTAAGTTGTTTCCTCACTTCACTAAAGTGTCAATTCAAATCGAAAGATATTGATACCTAAGTATCCAATCCTTCCTTTACCCAGATCTTCTATGTTTGTTTGTCGCCCCTAGTGGCGGATTGTTGGAAATAGGGGCTCTTTGTTGTAGCTCTATTTTACCTCCAAAGTCCCACATTGGTGAGGATTAGTGATTTGTGTGGGTTTATATATCCCACACTTACTTCCTTTACCACTAGAGGTTGGTGGGAGCTTTTTAGTAAAGCTTGCGAGGTGCTTAATTCAACTCGCACACGCGCGCGTGCCCGAGCCCGGCCCGAATTCAAGATTCGGGATTTGGGATTTGGCAATCGCCTGTGGCGGGCTTGCCTATCTTTTTGGACCCGGGCTTAGTCGAAGAAGTACTTAAATCTGTTTGTTATAAGCTTTGACAGAGTCAGTCAAAACTGACTGAAAGTGGGGGGGCTGTTTTCTCCCACTTCCTTCGGTTTCTGCTGCTTTTCAGGAGCATTTTTGGCTCCTGTAACAACTCTTATTTTCGCTATAAATAGGAGCTCAGATGCTTTTAGATACACAACAACTTAATTACTTTCTTCTCTTTCACATAAAATCTGGGTACTGTTTTATTATCGTTCCAAAGCTTCTAGCCTCGAGTGGGCGAGTCCAGGCGCTGCAGTGTCAAACCTTGGGGAACTACCGGCACTAGCTGATCGCCACCCCGGTCGAGCCGAAATAGTTTTCAAGGTAGAGGCTTCTCTACCTCAAATCGCTGAAAGCGGTTCTACGTTCTCTTTTCCTTCCATTATTCTGATCTATTTCACCAACAACTTCATTCTTTTTTTTTTCCTTGATTATTTTTATTTTATTTTGGTGTAGGCTCCGCGTTAGCCAACACTACACCTTTATTTCTACCTAAATTTCACCTCCAGTAAAATACGTTGTATAATTAGAAGTCCACTCGACCAACTAAGCCTTACAACTATTTTCCACCTTACGGCGTCGTCTCTTGGCCCACTTGGCAGGTCCACTCGACAAAAGCACAAGAGACGAAAAACATTCTCGGCTCGTCGCGCGCTCGCACCGCGGACGTAATGGTGTTTTAATGCCGTAAGTGACCTTATAAACCATAAACCTAACCGATAGAGTAGAGAACTAGAACCGATGCCTAGGTCCATAATTAGTTTTTTTTTAACATTGTATATTTTATTTTATTCCTTTTTTTAATAAATTAAGTAGACTAGCTTTTTTATCCTAATTTTGTTTTTCTTATCTTTAAAAAAAAAAAAAACCTTGCATATAGGATTTTTTTTTTCAATAACCATACTGTAAATAGAAATAGACATTTAGATAAAAATATATCTTTTATTTATCTCATCTTTTAAAAAAATAAGAAAAATTAATGTACATAAATTATAGTTTCTCAAAATTCTTTGTATATATGTCATTTAGATTAGATTTTCTATTTTAATTAATTATTTTCTTTTCTAGTAAATAGGAGACTTGTACATATATTTTTACTTTCATTTCATTTATTAAAAAAAAAGTTCTAAAACGGGGTCCTTTTCAACTTTTGATTTTAATTTATTCTATTTAATTTCCTTATTTTTATTTTTATTTTTGACATCATTTTGTAAATAAAAACACTCATTTGTGATCCAAAAAGAATTAATAGAAAAAGAAACCACGTACGACTCATGTCGTATCACTAAAACTAGAGTCATTCATAGTCTCTATAACTTAAATTAAAGTCATTTAAACGGGAACTCATGTACATACTTGATTTTGACTCGGTTCAATATAAATAAACTTAATTAACAAAAGGATCACTCTAGTCCTCCTCGAGTCATGTCTTAAAAAAAAAAAAAAGATAGGACCACTCCAGTCCTTCTCGAGTCATCTGAAAAAATAAAGAGTGCATAAGCCAATCCAGTTAGTCATTTGTTTGACTTTTTACCCATTCCTAATAAAATAGACTCGAGACACTTTAGGGCGTATTTCTTTAGAGTAAATTAACTGGGCTTTATATCTAATGGAGACCGCGCATTTGACCCATAATATCGTCTCTCGTGGTGTCAAAATTCCTTGATCGTCGTGTCTCTAGGTGACCTCTAGGTTTGGAGAACTAATCTTTTTACTCAAGATTAGAGAGTAAAAAAAACTAAAAACTAGGGCGGTTTTTTTCTCTCTCTTTTCTTCAGCAATGGCGAAAAAAAAAGGGGGGAAACCTCGTATAATCCTTCAATCATCATCAAAAAAATCTGATGCTAACTCACACACTACACAAAGGGGAAACGATGCTTCTCTCGTGTCTGATACGGAGAAAGGGGATGCAGCGAGGGAAGTGTCGAGGGATAATCGGATGGAGATCCCGATGGATTTAAGTTCGATGGAGGAGAATACGGTGGCTAGTCCGGTGGTGGATCCAGGTCAGAGGGCTCCACTCCGTCTGGAGAAAGAGGATGTAGAAGAGGAGGTGAATTATTGGAAACAATCTCTGGTGTGCTTCATCTTGGGAGCCAATCCACCTCCAGAGGTAATTTCCAACTATCTTAGAAGAGCTTGGACTGAATTTGAGTATGATAAAGTATCTTTTCTTCCAAATGGGGTTTCCTTGTGCATTTCAAGTCAAATGATAAGATGAACTTGGTGATGGCAAGGGATTATCATCTCTTTGAAGGGAAACCGATAATTGTGAAACCTTGGACTGAGGAGTGCAAATTGATGAAGGAGGATGTTAAGGAGGTTCCTACTTGGGTTCGACTACAGGGATTGGAACTAAAGTTCTGGGGAGAAAAGTGTATGTCCAAGATCGTCGAGATGATTGGTAAGCCTCTGAAGCCTGATGCAGCGACCAGTCTGAAAAGCCGGTTGGGATATGCCAGATATTTGGTTGAGGTAAAGGTAGGGGAAGAGTTACCAAAACAGATCCAGTTCTATGATGAACTGGATCAGCTTCAAGAGATTACGGTGGACTATGAGTGGATGCCAACAAAATGTGAGAAGTGTCATATGTATGGGCATGATAAGGAAGTCTGTAGAGGGAAGAGCACCCAGCCACCTAAGAAAGTTTGGAGACCAGTGCAACAGGTGACTAAGGCTACTCAGGTTGAGAATGATAAGGGGAAACAGAAGGTGGAGATTTCTAAAGGAGCAGCAACACCAGTGAGGAATAGTTATGCTGCTTTAGAAGGGATACATGAGGAGGAAGCCGGGCCTTCTTTTCGACCTGTTACTTTCGTGGAAGTTTTGAATTCAGCTATACATCAGTCTATCACTAAGCTGGGACCTCGAACCCAGTCTGGTGATGGATAGCATAGGTTGTTGGAATATAAGGGGTCTTAATAAGCAGACCAAACAGGCTGAGGTTCTCCATTTCCTTGGCTTGCAAAAGGTTTGTTTGTTTGGACTCCTCGAAACTAGGGTAAAACCTAGTAACAATACTAAAATTATAAACAGGATAACAAATGGTTGGGCTATTACTACAAACTATAGTCATCATAATGGTGGCAGAATATGGTTACTATGGAAGCCAAATATAGTACAAGTATCTATAATATGGGTCTCTGCGCAGATGATTCATGGGAAGTGTGTGATCATAGGTACTCAGGAAGTTTTTTGGGTTACTATGGTGTACGGATACAATGATAACAAGGAGAGGCAGGTACTTTGGGATGAACTAAGGAAGGTGATGCCTAATGGTCCCTGGATCGTTTTAGGTGATTTCAATAATATATTGTATGGCACAGAGAGGATTGGGGCACCAGTCCATAGATTTGAGTTGCAAGCGTTTCAGAAGTGTGTCCAGCATTGTGACCTAAGGGATTTGAAGCAAACTGGGAAATACTTCACCTGGAATAACAAGCAAGAGGGGTCTAGTAGAGTCTGGTGCAAGCTAGACAGGGCTTTGGTTAATGGTGACTGGTGTTTGGAGTGGCCTGACTCTTTTGCAGATTTTAAAGCCGAGGGGTTGTTTGATCACTCTCCCTGCATTGTGAGAATGGAGAAGGAACGCACAAGAAGGAAAGCGCCTTTCAAGTTTTACAACATGTGGGCACGGGCAGAGGATTTTGGTGGTGATTACCTTGAGACTTGGCGAGAAAAAATGTGGAAGGGGTGGAAATGTATAAGGTGGTGATGAAATTAAGGAGATTAAAACCTGTGCTTAAAGAATTGAACAAGAAGCGGTTTAGTGAAGTGGAACAAACTTATGAGGTGTCTTTGCAATGGTTGTATAATCTACAGAGGCGAGTTGATGAGAGCCACAGGAGCGAGGCTTTGAGGGGATTGGAGCAGGAAGTCACTCTCTGCGGTTAAGGAAAATCAAGCAAGGATGTTTAGCTTTCTTGCTCAAAAAGCGAAAGTGGATTGGCTGGAAGACGGGGACATGAACACAGCATTCTTTCACGCTAGTCTTAAGCAGAGGAGAAGTGGGAATAGAGTGCTGAAGCTAAAAGATATGAATGGCCTGTTGTGTGAGAGCCCAGAAAGTATAGAGAAGGCTTTTCTCCAATTTTACGAGTCTCTCCTTGGTAGCTCCAGAGCTACGAGTCCTGTATGTGAAGAGATTGTTAGGTGTGGGAACTTGGTGACCCAGGAGATGAGGGAGACTTTGATGCGACCAGTGAGCCTGAGAGGAGGTGAAGGAAGCTTTATTTTCCATTCCAGACAATAAGGCGCTGGACCAGATGGATACTCAAGTGTTTTCTTCAAGAAAGCGTGGAATACAAAGAAAGGAGGATATAGTTCGTGGCAAAGATGCAGCTTTTTCAAGAATGGTCAGTTGTTGCGACAGATCAATACAACTACCATCACACTGATACCCAAGAACAACAATCCACAAACAGTGATGGAGTACAGACCAATAGCTTGTTGTAACGTCCTTTACAAGATTGTGTCGAAGGTTTTGTGTGGAAGAATGGCCATCATTTTACCAGAAATTCTCAGTGAAAATCAGAGCGCATTCACAAGGGGAAGATCCATTTTGGGTAATATACTCATTTGCCAAGATCTAGTGCGACTGTACAAAAGGAAGTCTTGCTCACCACGATGCCTCTTTAAGATAGACTTGAAAAAAGCGTATGATTCTGTGGAGTGGAGTTTTGTAGAACAGTTACTCAAGACGCTAGGGTTTCCTGGCCGTTTTAGCATGATGATTATGGCGTGTATACAATCTCCTACCTACACTTTCGTGATCAATGGCAATCAGTTTGGGTTTCTGCAAGGGAAGAGGGGTCTACGACAAGGCGATCCTCTATCCCCTTTGCTCTTTACGATATGCATGGAATACCTAAGTAGAACACTCAAGAAGATAGGGAGTTGTAGGGAATTCAGATTTCACCCTTTGTGCGCTTCAATGAAATTGAATCACTTGTGTTTCGCAGACGATTTGGTTATGTTTTGTAAAGGAACACTTTCTGCCATGAATCTGTTAATGAGGGGATTTGATATCTTTTCCATGGCTTCCGGGCTGGAAATGAATAATAGTAAGTCTGAGTTCTATGCAAATGGTATCAAAGAGGAGATCATTGAAGAATTCAGGAGACAGTCAGGTTTTGTGCGAGGTGAATTACCATTCAGGTATCTTGGAGTTCCAGTTTCGTCGAAGAGGTTATCTGTTATGGAGTGTGATGTTTTGATTGATAGGATAACAGCCAAGATAAGAGGATGGGGAGCCAGGAAATTATCGTACATGGGGCGGCTCACTTTGGTTAAATCTGTCTTGAACTCAATGCATTTGTATTGGGCGCAAATTTTCATTCTTCCCATGGCAGTGATCAAGAAGATAGATAGTATGTGTAGAAATTATCTTTGGGAAGGCCAGATTCATTATAGCAGGGGTTGTCCTGTATCATGGGACGAGGTGTGCACGGAGCGGAAGGCTGGTGGTCTGGGGTTAGTTTGCAACAAGATATGGAACCAGGCTGCGATTGGAAAACTAGCATGGTGGGTCCACACAAAAGCTGACCATGTGTGGGTCAGATGGGTACACCATGTGTATCTCAAGCGTGAGTGTTGGGCTGATTATGTGCCAAGTCAGAACACGGGATGGTGTTGGCGAAAGATTTGCAATGTGAAAGAGAGAATCAAGGATGGCTTTGTATATAATGGTTGGCTGAAATCAGGTACACAGTATACGGTCAAAGAGGGCTATCAATGGCTCCGAGGTGAGCAAGGGAAGCAAGGATGGGCCAGGCTTGTGTGGTCTCGGTACAACATCCCCAGGCATATGATGATAGCGTGGATAGCGTGAGGCGATTAGCGGCGTTGGATAGACTTAAGCGGTTTGGGTATGACGGAGATAGCGGATGCGTCATGTGTCAACAAGAAGAAGAAGAAGCGATCACCTATTCTTTAAATGTCGGTGAGCTTGATTTGGATTAGTAAGCTTAATGATTTCCTTGGATTACACGTTAATGTCGGCGATGATTGGAGGCTACTTTACAAGCGGAGGAAGGGGTCACGCTTTCAACGTCAAATAGTTTTTACTTTCATTGTAGGTGTGATTTATTGTATATGGCGTAGCAGGAATGAATGTCGGATTTATAATCGTCTAGGTAGAGTGGAGTCTTTGTTAAACATCTTAGTGAGGAGATACGACTACGCGTGCAAACCCAAGCTGAGAATTTGTCTAGGAAGGATAGTACGTGGTTTACTAACTTGTATAGCCAAAGATAGGTTGTAAATGGAGTTTTGTTTTTAATGATATTTACCCTTTACAAAAAAAAAAAAAAAAAAAAAAAAAAAAAAAAAAAAAAAAAAAAAATCAAAAAAGAGAAAAAAAATTGTGACGATCAAAAAAGTAATCGTTGGTGCTATAAAACTAGCTCACTCGAGGGTCAAACCAGATTCCCAGTACTCCATGTCTGAAAAATCAAAAATTAAATATCAAAACTAGGATATGGATGTGCTCCACGCTGTTAAAACAGGGGAGCTGGTCACTAGTCCCTTGAGTTGAACTTTGGACGTGAGTCTAAGTACCAATATGAGGTCACCAGAAAAAATGAATAAAAATCCAAAAAAAGAAAAAAAAAAAGGAAGTTGAAAAAGCAAAAAAAAAAGACGTGAAAAGGAAACATCACGAGCAATCAAAGAATTGCTGATTGATCATCATGGATGAGTCGACCCACACTTACATGGTCTCCATGTCTTTTGGGACGATCCTTTCATTCATTTAGGTGAGTGAGGGAGATACACAGATCTACAGTGTCTTCTAACCCCACAGATACTTATATTTCGGATCATTTTCACTCTTCTTTAGCATTGAAAAGTTCACTTGAGGTACACTGAATTAATACGGTCACAAAAGTGATTCATTTCTATAATATTAGTATTGGGAAAATTCTAAAACATTTTACTAATGGAAGGTTAACACTCAAAAATAAAATGGTGAAGCTCTAATTCATTATTATAAGACCAAAATTTCATTTCTCCATCCCAGAGAAATTGTTGTAAATCATTCCAAAGTCCTTTTGTCCAGTTATTCTTCATGGATCACAATTGAGACGGACCCTGTGTTTTTCAAGCGATTTAAAAAAAAAAAAAAAAGGAAAAAAAAAATCAAAACAGATTTCAAAGATTTTTTTTTCAAAATTTTGCAACAAAAAAAGAAGATAAAGAAAAGGGTTGTATACTCTGTGAGCACTTCTATAATTGGACATCTAATGTTTCGAGTCATACTAGCATTTTGATTTCTAACATGCACTTTCACGCCAGATGGATTTAACAACTACTAAAGTTAGACTCTGTAGTTTATTAGATTGAACCAAGGTAACCCACAAGGTTCACCTTGACATGGGGCTTACAAGCTATGTTTATAAAATGTTCAAACTAGGAATGTTTGCTTGCTTGCATGTGTTTGCTACTTGTGCAGATGTTTAAAATACTTTGGCCATCGTCTCACTCAGACTCCACCAAAGTGGGGGCTCATCCAATAATAAAAGAGTTTCAATTCAAATAGGCCTTCATTCCAAAGGCAAGCAAATTGATTTTTACATCGAACTGGTCCTCACTCCAAGGTCACAAAAAATTGAATTATCATATTAAGATCCAAATCGGTCTTTACTCCTATGATCAAACAAGTTTCAAGATACTTTGCCTAAGGACAGTTCCTCCAGTTTTAATCAAATTTTAAAACGGTCTTCACTCCAAAGACCATGTAACAACCTGGTTTTTCGTGACTTTAATTAAACTAAGGCGGAAAATTAATTAAGTCTATATATTACAAAACCAGCTGTCATCGTAATAAAACTCTGTATACATAATACGAGTTTAAGATAAAGCAGAGTTATTCGGTTACATTCTCTCAAAAGAGTACAAAATAAATAAGGTAAACCATCCCCAGTATTCATAAACTTTAGTCTCGGGGTACCTGCAATCGTAAATCCCGCATCACTATTTCTATACATGCAATTCTAAACATATGCGATATATATAATAAATAAATAAAACAAATAGCAAGCAGGCAAGCAAAAACATATAAGGGAACATGATGATTCAAACATAAGCATACGTCAAATCATATAGTCATAAAACATTCCTTGATAACATACTCAACAAGGCAAATCTCAATATTCAGGATTAAAAGTCATTTATGCAAATAACAATCATAACAAGGAAATACATCCATCATACGTTAACTAATGAATCTTCGTTAGTAAAGCGAGCTTATCTGAGACATAATCCGCTTGATAGCGATCGGTAGAACAAAGCGGACGTGTCTGAATATGCTAAAGATATCTAAGGTAATAAGGACGATTCAATCCCTTGTCTAATGTATGCATACACTACCTATCGAGGATCATACGTATTCGCTATTCAAAAGGTATCTCCGACGAAAAAGTTCGACTATCACCAGAGACGGGTACCCCCGGATGGGGCTGGCGTTTCCAATTACTAATATATGGGCCCACGGAAGTATCAAGTATGCCCCATCCCTGAGGTTGATACCACGTGTCAAACAGCAATCTTAAAATCGTTGAATAGCCTTGGGCAACTCTGGGAGGGAGCCCAAGTCCCCATATACAGCTACCTCGTTGACTTCGAATTTCAAGAGTCGCAACATGGCGAACAATCCAAGTATTTTATTCAAGTAGTTCATTTTCTCAAATTCTTATTTCTTCGTTCATTCGTAACATGTGTCAATTCTACAACTTAAATATCGTCGAACTTTGTATAATGAAATTTTAGTTCTAGCAGTTCTTCAGGTAAACAGAACACATAGAAAAATTTAAATATTTATTTTGAGTCCGTTCGTAAATTTTAAATATTTTTTACTATTCATTATTTTACTATTCATCGTATTTACTATTCATCGTATTTACTATTCATCGTATTTTTATACGTATTCGTATTTTCGTATTTCTTATTTGTACGTATTTTTATACGTATGCGTATTCTTATACTTCGTATTTATACGTATTTTTATACGTATGCGTATTCTTATACTTCGTATTTATACGTATTATTATACTTCGTATTTGTACGTATTTTTATACGTACATGTATTTTATACTTATAATTATTTTGTCCATGCTTAGTATATATTTTTTTTTCTTATACATAATATCTTTATATTTATGATATTTTACTTAAGTACAAAAAAAAATCAAGTTTTTATTTTCTAAGTACAAAAACCTAGTTTCAAAGTCGTTAAGTTCGTTTTGTATGAGCACATCTATGAGGCTCTTGATGAGGGGTTTTCTTTCGTTTTCAAAAGCTTCTGGACTAGAAATGAACCAAGCAAAGTCGGAAGTGGTGTTCAATGGTGTCTCTCAGGTGGTGGTGAAGGAGTTTTTGGCTTGTTCTGGTTTTAGACAAGGAAAGCTACCATTCAAATACCTAGGGGTCCCAATTAGCCCTAGACGACTGTCGCTTCTGGAATGTAATCATCTGTGTGACAAGATTGTGGCTCGAATTGGAGCTTGGGGGAGTAGGAAGCTGTCCTACGCAGGTAGGCTAGTGCTTGTAAATTCTATTTTGTCCTCTTTGCACAGATATTGGGCTCAGATTTTCATCTTACCAAAGGGTGTGATAAAGAAGATAGAGTCGGTTTGTCGAAACTATCTTTGGGAAGGGCATGAGCATTATAGTAGAGGGGCTCCAGTGGCTTGGGCTGAAGTTTGCAAGGAGAAGCGCTGTGGTGGTCTTGGTGTAATGGATGCAGGGCTCTGGAACATAGCTGCTATTGGGAAACTGGTCTGGTGGATCACTCAAAAAGCTGATCATCTTTGGGTGAAGTGGGTTCACCACATCTATATAAAACAAAATGACTGGTATGATTATATGCCAACAGTTGAGAGTAGTTGGAGTTGGAGGAAGGTGTGTAATGTGAAGGAGAAACTCAAGGCTATTATTCCGCAAGCAGACTGGACTTCTGACGGCTTTGAGTACACGGTAAAGAAGGGTTACAAACTGCTGACTGGAGATCATGTGCGACCAGCTTGGGCTACGAAGATTTGGAGCAGGTATGTCATCCCTAAGCATTCCTTCATTACGTGGTTGGGTGTGCAGGGACGACTTTACACGAATAGCAGAATGCATAGACTGGGTGTACCTACGGTTTTGGACTGCTCTATATGTGGAGATGGTATCGAAACGTGGGATCACTTATTACGTGATTGTGTTTTTAGCAAGTGCTGTGCTCGGCATTTGCAGGCCTGGTTGGGGCTGACTTTTCAATTTGCTGGTGTGGTTTCATGGGAGATGGGGGCGGAAGTGGACCTTGTTACAATGGCTGGTGGTGTTGGCTAGTTCGGGAGCTTTGGCCTATCTGATATGGGAGACTCGAAATAGAGCGAAACTCGAGGCACAGGTGGTGAGACCAGTGATCATTGTGAAGACGTTAAAGCGCTTGGTTGTAGATAGGATTAACATAATAGGTGTGAATCTTAATAGTCGAGATACGGAGTGGTTAAACGGCTTAGTATAATGGTGAATACTTGATGTAATTGGATTGTTTGGTCTTAATGATAATAGTTACATTTTACCAAAAAAAAAAAAAAAAAAAAAATTCGTTTTGTATTTAGTGGTTTGAAAAAATTATTTTGAAAGTAAAACTCGGTTTAAATTTAGTCATATACTTAACTAAAATTTTTAGCGGTTTCCATTTTTAGCGAGGTTGTCGTAGTTCATTTTAAATAGTCCGTATGTCCATATCCAAATTTAAGCATAGGTAGGAACACTCGAATTTATTCATTTTAATACGTGTAACGTTTATTTTTATCGGTTTCGTTGATTCTTTTTATTAACGATTCATTATACAATCTAATATAATTTTAATTACTATTCAACTTTAGTGAACTAAGTGACAAATTCATTTTGACCAAAATTGACTAAAATTTAGGTGAAATGCCATGAGCTATTTATATATAGCTATTTATTTCTTTTTTTTTTTTCTTTTTTTAATAATTCATTACTTTAATTAGTTAAATTACTTAGGTGATAAAAATAAAAAGTGACAAATTCATTTTAGGTCTAAAAATAGTTCCAAAACCGTGGCCTTGTCTACTTACTCATTTTTATTTTCGTTTTCTAATTTATCGGTTTTGACTTAAAGTTTTTATATACTAATTATTTAAATTATACTAAAGTGATTTAACTAGTTTATAAATTTCACTAAACATTTTATTTCATTTATGAATAATGATTTGTGACACTTTATATTTCTAACTTTTATTTTTTTTAAAGACTTAGCTTATTTAACTTATATATTTATTATTGTAATTATTCACTAATGAATTTAAACAACAATTAAATAAAACTTATAAATATTATGAATCAAACTAGCTAAAAATGAAGAACACTCATGAATTTTTCAAAAACACTTATGGCTTTCTAAAGAACACTTTTAACTCAAATTTTTATATTATCGTTTTATTTTCCCAAATTTTTATAGCAAGTCTAATTAACCTAGACTAATCATAATATGTTATTTAGAAAAATTAAAACTAAAAATTGGTCCAAATTCAAGGGCAAAACCGTGGCCTCTATGTAGTGTTCATAAATTTTATTTTCTTTGATTTTTATACTTCTAATTCTATATCTTATTTCCTTTATATTATATATGTATTTAATCATAGGTGAAATTCACATAGAAACATTAACAAAATAAAAGTAAATCATTTTACACACATAACATTTAATAACAAAATAAATATAAGGAAAAAGAATATCAACATTTGCACAACATTTTTAGTACTCATTTAACATAGTCTTTTTAAACATATAATTAACAAAAATTAAAACGAAAAATTAGACAAAAATTTAAAGGGATGCCGTGTGAAATTTTAGTGAATAACATATTTTATTTTTCGATTTTTGTCTCCTAATTTAACATATGAATGCTAGGTGATAACATAAAACATGCATACACTCAAAACATCAATTAGGAAAATAGATTGTGCAAGGCAAATATAGTGTGCGGGTGCACCTTGATTAGGTTAGTGAATAAAAGTCCTAACAATTATCGGGGTCGATAATATGGTCGAAGATACTAAGATCGATGGCTTCACCTTGCTCCTCTTCTTTGGATAGATTAGTACATACAAATAAAACATAAACTAAGTTAGTAATTATTTTAACACTAAACTAACTAAATTAAAATTTAAAGTGTAGTAGTAATTTTAGGTTTAGGTGATGTATAAATTTTCATGAATTTGATTTATGTTACTAAATATTTATAAGTGAAAAGAGGAAGTGATTACTAATAAAATGGTGGAGAAATAACTTAAGTGTTTAAGAAAATTTAAAGATAAGAAATGAAAGTTTAAGGAAGAAATGAAATGAAGATGATGAAGATCTTCATGAAGATGGGAGATGAGGATGAGTGTGCTCTTACTAAAGTATTAGAGTACTTTGTTATTTAGAGAGAAAAGGACTTAGAAACTTTTGATGTTTGTGTGAAATGAATTGTGTAGTGAATTGCATACTAGTAATGTGTATGTATTGTAGTATGCATTGTATTGTATAAACTTTAATTTAAAAGAAGTTAATTTAGAATTGATGATGAGTTAAGTAGATGTGTAAGTAAAAGAAGCATGCTTGTGTAAGGAATGGAAGCATGTGTAAGAAATGGAAGCATGTGTGTAAGAAATGGAAGAGCATGCTTGTGTAGTGAGCTAGAGTAGCTCGGCCAAGCATGCATCAAGTGGCCCGATTTTTCGTTTTTGAAATTTTCGATTTGCGCGCACGCGAAAAGTCTCGAAATAAAATATATGGTCTTAAAATAAGGTTTCGAAATAAGATTGAAAATAAAAATGAAAATAATCTTTGAAAGGTGATCAAAACAAAAATTGGGCTCAAAATCCTCGAAAACTTGCTTAAAAGTTTACTAACCTGAAATACATATTTTTTTGGTCGAAAGTTATCGATTTAAATAATTAAAATCAACCGTCAAAACATTTATCAGTTTAAAGGCATTGTAACTTATAATTTCGATGTTTTTGTGAAAATGCTAGGTTAATTGAATAGCAATAGTAGCTAGTTAAAAAGGAAATTTGCTTTATTAAAGAATAAACAAAATGATTATGTTTTTAACTAAATTAGTTTCTTTGAAATTATTCTTTAACTAATTTAGTTTCATATTAAGTTTTTACATTATGTGTCATTGTATTTGGATGAGGATGTTTGGTGATTTAGTCACCAATTAATTCGGCCTTGTGGGCCCCATTTGGCCTCGTTTTGCGCGCCGAAATTTGTCGTTGAAAAGTTTGTCGTCGATGCGTCATTTTATTAATCGAGTTCAAATATATAAAAATAAAGTTCGAATTTAATATAAATAAAAATAGTTTTAGTTCAGTTCCGATAAAAATTGAAGTGTTTTGTGTTAGGATAATTTGGATGAGATTGTCTAGTTAATGATTTCTTAATTAAATAGTTTAAATTAACACGGGGTGTTACAGACCAAGCAAGTTGCAAGGTACTTTGGCCATCGTTTTAATCAAACTCCGCCAAAGTGGGGGCTCCTCCAGTAATGAAATAATTTTCAAAGCGGTCTTCATACTAAAGGCCTAACGGCTGAATTTTCAAATCAAGCACCAAAGCGGTCTTCACACCAAATGCCAAGCCGCTGAATTCTCGAATCAAGTCTCAAATCGGTCTTCACTCTCAAGGCCAAGCAAATGGATTTTTAAATCAAGTTTCAAACCGATCTTCACTCCAAAGACTAGGCCAATTGCAAAATCTATTCTTGCAAAATTCGAATAATTTTCAAGCAAGCCTCTAAATCAATCATTCGAGTTCTTAAAAAGGAAGTTTTCAAAATCATGCATTTAAAATTTTGCATTCTAAATAAAATTTTGCATTTGCAAAACAAAGTTTTGCTTCGTTCGTGAAATAAAATTTCACCGATTTTCAAGTCAGCTTTTGCAAAATAAAATTTTGCACCCTCGTTTGCAAAACAAAGTTTAGCTTCTTTCGTGAAATAAAATTTCCCAGATTTTCAACTCAGCACTTTCAAAATAAAATTTTGCACCGTTTCGCAAAACAAAATTTTGTTTCATTTGTGAAATAAAATTTCACGGATGTTCAAATCACCTTTAATAAAGTTTTGCTTCCTGAATTTTAAAACACACATTTTGCAAAATAAAATTTTGTTATTTTCAAATCCTTCAGTCGGAGGGCCCTGACACGTATTTCACTATGTAAAATCAAATTTTTGTCATGTTTCTTTTGCAAAATAAAAGTTTGCTATTTTCAATTCCTTGGTCGGCGGGCCCTGACACGCATTTGAGTTCTTAAAATAAATTTTTTCGAACTTTGTTCATCTTGCGAAATAAAATTTTGCAAGTATTCCAAATATTTTGGTCGGCGGGCCCTGACACGCATTTGAGTTTTAGAATAAAATTTTTGGAACTTACCTCCTTTTTGCAGAATAAAATTTTGCACATTTCAAACTCTTTTGGTCGGCGGGCCCTGACACGCATCCTTCTTCGTAAAATCAAATTTTACGTTCAAATCCCTTTTTCAAAATAAGATTTTGGAAAAATATTTTGGTCGGCGTGCCCTAACACGCTCGCGAGCTTGTAAAATCAGATTTTGCACCCGTACCCAGAAGCAGAACCAAGTTTTGCTATGCCGGTTCCAGTCCAGAGGCTAAATCGTTACGCCTAATCAAAATAAAACCTAAACAAACAACTAACAGAAGCTAGCGGTAAGCAGGGTCGAATCCATAGGGAGACAGATGAAGTCAAAGGATCGCTTAGTTAAGAAAGGTCAATCTCAAGAGTAGCAATCGGGTTTAATAGGTGAAGACTAAACTAAGAAAGTAATAAAAGGGTATAAAAATATATGAGAGGGAGATTAGGGCATCGGGTTCAATGTGACATCGATTCAGGAACTCAACTCAAAAGGAAATATCAATCAATTGAAGTCATGCAAGTGACTAGGCTTGGGAAAACGCTCTCTCGAGTCAATTTTAACCTTAAGCAAATTTAGCGGGCTCTCGCTACGTACTAAACTTGGCTTATCAATTACGCGTGAGTCTAGTTTCAATTCGGCTTTTGATCTTAAACTGAAACAACCTAAATTCAATTCAATAAAGGCGTCCCTAAATTCAATTGATAATAAAACGCGTAGGAAGAAATCAACTTGCACAAATTCAATCAATAAAAGCAGTTATAACATGTTCCTGAACCAATATCACAATCACCCTAAACTCTAATTAAAGAATTAGCTAGACATGATAAGGGTAAAAGCAATGAAAACAATAATAATAAACATGATGAGATGAATAAAAATGATTAAATTAAACCTGGAGTAAATCTTGAATTGCAAAGTAAAGATCGAATCTTGCAAAAGTAATTAAAGCTAAACCTAAGTGTTTTTGAGAGTTTAAAAGAGAGAGAATTAATTCTATTCTAAAGCAGTAAAAGTATAATGAAAGATAAAAAGTAAAACCCTAACTCGAGTCTATTTATACAAGCACGAAAATCCGGAGGATAAAGGGGGCAGAACCGATCGGTTTTGGGGCAAACCGATCGGTTTGGGTGTGTGAACCGATCGGTTCACCCTTGAACCGATAGGTTCGACTTGCTCCAGCAATTTCCAGCAACTTTTGCCTCGAATTCACTCATCCTGAACCGATAGGTTTGCTCTGAACCTATAGGTTTGACGTCCCAAATCATAGTATTGCCTCCGAATCAACTCTCGAGCTTAGTCTTGACGTCACGATACTAAATAAATGCTCCACTCGACTCGGGTTTTAGCTCAGGACCGCCAAAACCTGCAAAATATAAACGAGGAACGATAGTATCGCAATATAAAGCATATAGCTCCTAAAATAATAGCGAAATCGAATAAGTGCGAGCTAAAAGCAATTAAACCGGGGGCATATAATCAATATAAAAGGCATACATCATCCAGCTAAACTAAGTTTGGCTGTACCAGATCCAGATTCCAGTTTCCAGTCTCCATACAGGTAATGTTAAAGGCCCAGGTATGTTTCTTAACCTTTACTTGTCCCGACTGGAGTACTTTGACCTTCGTCTTACTCAGACTCGGTCAAAGTGAGGGCTTCTATAGACACCCAAAATTTGTCTACTAGCCGTGCGGTCACCCAATGATGAGCCTAGAATTTAATGACAAAATGAAAATGGACAATGTTATAAGTTATGGCTCTTTACGCTTATTTTCCTGAAAACTACTTATATATTGACTTACGATCCATACTGAGCAAGTCAACCCAATTCATTACATTAACCCATTTTACTGACCATTATCCAATCCAAATAATCCAGTCATTTAGCCAAATCAGACTAATGATAGCATGGGGAAATTAGTATAGTGTTAAATGAAACCCACTAATACTAGAATTCCTAATCCTAATCCTAATACTAATGAAAAAGGAAGACAAGGGAAACAAAATGGATAAGGTGTAAGAATAATTTTATACGGTATTGTATTTAATTATTATTATTACGTTTTTTTGGACCTATAGTTAATCTTAGTTAATTGCGGTAATTAGCTAAATATAATAGTTGGGCTTTTCAGTGGGAGTAACCCAGTTAATTTAATTGTTGACGGACCGATTAAATTAATTAGGTAAAGAAGCCTGGTCCTCCTCTCGCCCTTATTAATATATGCTAAACCGTTATTAGTAATATATACAATTAAAGAAACACAAATTAAGGGTTTAAGGGAGAGAGAGGAGAAAACAAGTGCTTCACCTCAAACACATCGTACACACCTACTGCCTTTTTTTCTGCCGTCAATTCCGCCGCCCTCCGACTGCCGATTTTCGTCACCGCTTATCGCCTGTAATCATGACAGTCCAAGGTACGTATTTCTCCATGTGATTTGTTTCTAATCGAAGGTCCTGTGAACGAATTAAGTTTGTATCGTTCGTAATTAGGTTATTATCGTTTGAACCTAGTTTACATAATGTTGACATAAGGAAATATAGATACAAAAAAAAAAAGCTACGGAGTAGTTGATTAATGATATGGTTGTGTTGGGAAAGACTTCTGCCTATACAGAATTGAAGATAGACAAAGAGCAAACAACTCTAGCTTTTGCAAAATCCGAATCTTACTCAAACACACCTATGTAATATATATAAATATAGACTCCTCAGACACAGATGAAGAAAAAATAGACACGGGCAATACAATTGTTATTCATACACCGTTTTAAATTTGTTATCCCAGTTTCTCACAAACCAATCACACTAAAATTTTCCAGTTTCCATACAAGCGCATAAGAGCCATTAATTTACGATAAAGTCGATATTCATTCATAGTCGACATTACAACTAGCCTGAGTGTAACACCCCGTATTATTTTAACACAATTTGATAAAAGAATTTAATTCCTTAAATTAAATTCATCATTTTTCCTTATAATAAAAATACGTCTGAATTTTTTTTTTTCGCCAAATAAAACTAAAATTTCTTAAGTCCAAATTTAAAAAATTTTAAAAAACAAAATATGTTGTATTATCTTTAGAATTAAAAAAAGAAACACAATTCAAAATTTTATAAAAATCATCACAAAACTAATATCGCCTTTCAAATTTCAAAAAGGTTAAGTTATGTTTACTATTCATAAAAATAAATGTAAAACCTTTTATTCATAACATTCAATTTCGGACATTTTTGATTTTCAAAATAAAAATGGACCCTTATACTTTTCTCGGCTTTGAAATTCAAGTCAACGATTTCAAACACGCAAATCAAGGTCAAGTCACCTTATCCTCTTCCATTTTTCTTTTTAATTTTGGAAAAGCAAACTTAACATCAAACGTTAGTAATCATTTTGATTATTATTTATAAAATATTTTTTATATCTAATTACTATTTCATTTCTATTAAACTAGCTTTTTTCTAAATTGTTGAAATTTGAAGTCACACCTAATTTAAATTGGTTAACTTTTTGACGTTTGAATATAAATCTTTAAATCTATAACATTCAACGAAAAAAATAAGTATTTCGACCTAGGAAATTTTTATTCAAAATTTCGAGGATTAAAACTCAATTTTTGTTTTTAGTACCTTTCGAAAATTATTTTTATTTTTAATTCCGATTTTATTTCAAAACACTATTTTAAGATCATATCTTTTATTTCGAAACCTTTCGCGATCGCGCAAATCGAAAATTTTGAAAATGAAAATCGAGCCCGAAAAATTTACTTAAACCATTTGACTTGGACTTTTTCAAGTTTATCCTCTTCCATTTTTTTTTCTTACACAAATCAAACTTTTCTTACACCTTTATATTTGTCATCATCATTTTAATTTTTGTATTAAAAATTTAATGTTTATACATAATAATAATACATACATACAAAATACAATACTAATACACTACTACTATTTATTTTCCACACAACACTTACAAATATTTCATTAAATCATTTCCAAATTCATTTCTAAAATAAAATGAAATTAAGTAGTACAATTCAATTTCTATAATAATTATATATTTTGCGATCATCTAAAATCACTTTTAGCGAAAACTTTCGTTTTGAAAATTTTATCGACTTCCTTAACTTTTGAAAAATTTCTTGAATAGTAAAATAAATATTTTAGTCTTAGAATTCAAAAGTAGAAATATTTCGAAAAATCGTCAAACGCGCACACACTAACTTTTATCGTCTTTGACGCCCGACTTTTTTAAACCCGATTTATTTCGTAAAAACATTTTAAAACATCGGGGGGACATTTTCTTAACCCAAATAGTAAGGTGGACTTAGGTGGCTTAATGTGATAATGATGTTCCTAAATTGATTTTCATTAATCTTTAAATTACATAAAAGAAATCCAAAACTTATCCTTTACATTCATTTAACCTAGTTGGCTTTACTAACATCTCCTCATCTATATATATATCTATTAAAACAAAATCATTCCCACAAAAACTCACTTAAAATGCTATATGCATTCGCCACCTCATCAAAATGCAAATTCACTGTGCCACGTAAACATGTTATTTCCAAAATAATACAGAGTATTAACTCACTCCCTTTCACTTGATACACCCTTTCATTTTCTTCATCATCAATTTCCAAAACCGGCAAAGATGAAAACTTGATCGTTCAGTTGTCTTGAAATCAATTATGCACTCTCAATTCAATTTTGGTTGTTTCAATTAACTCAAAACGCCAGCCCGCCTCCGCCGCCACCAAAGTCTGGTCCAAAACCCCCAAACTCCACCAGCAACAAGTCACTCCACCAACAATAAGTCGATGTTTGTTTCATTTCTCTGATTGAACGTTAGTTATCAACTCTACGACTGGTTGTCGCGATCTATTTTTATTTGCGATGAATTTCAGGTGATTTTGCAAGAAATTGAGGGATAAGATGAAGAAAACCTAGAACAACACCGAGATGTCGCCGCTTTTAATGCTCTCTTAATGCTCTCGATGAATATCTATCGATTTTGGAAGACAAACAAGATGATCTCGATGTTTATACTGGAGTTTCTGATACAACAATTCAATTTATGAGCGAATTGGAGGTATATTTTTGAATTAATTTCATATGAATCTATTTTTAATCGTTTGTTTTTTAAAGTTTTTGTATGGTGGTAATTGTGGAATAATTCATGTTAGATTAATAAGGACGATGAGAGATTGTTGGACGCATTTTTGTCAAAAGATGTTGGCCCTCCCAAAACAGTTGGTGATACCATTGGTGCTCGAATTAAAGGTCAGGGTGCTAATGTTCTTGGTAATACTGCTCGAGTTTTATTCGTAAATGTTAAATGCTGTAGTTCATCGTCTCAATTTTTACATATTGTCATGTCCATGTCTTATTGACGTCTTGAGAAACGAGGCCTGAAATAGGAAGACAAGCTTATACAACATTACAATGAGTATTTGTTTTTTTCATTATCGACGTGCATATATATAGTTTGCCGGTAATTGTGTGTTGAATATATTTTTACCACACGTGAAAAACTAGACTACCGGCACATGTGTACAATATGTTTAGAAATATACAACTGAAGTCATCAGTGTGCAACTTAAATTTTGGGTAGTGGTGTAATCGAATGTCTTGGAATAAAATTCTTCATATGTTTTATGAGTCGATTGTCAAGTCATTGCTTCACAGGTGTGCACTTAACTTCTTGACATTGTTTACAATGACTTTTATTTCCTCGCTTTTTGGTTTGTTAACGCTATATTTTACGAAGATCGTGAAGATAATTAATCATGATATTTCTTTGTCAAGGGTCGTCTCATGTGTAAGTCGGTATACCTAATAGTGCAATCCATATGGCTCTCTCCTTGCTCAGTGAAGCGTGCATAACAATGGACTTGACTGCCATACACGAGATAATATCGACAATAAGTATGATGAGGGAGCTACTGTCGAGGTTATTCTTTGAAAAAATGACGTTTTATCTTCATCTTAAGTTTTTTATGAATTAGATGTCTCATAAATCAAACTAAACACATAAACATCTGCCCTATGCCACCTCATCAACATTACCCCTTAAACATGCCACGTCTAACTGTTATAAACTAATTTGTCATGCATACTCGAGAAAGACCCGAGCAAGTCGAAAAGCCAGGACTTATTATATTATTTTGTAGCTGATTGTTAGGCTAGCTGCCACGTGTGTAGGCAGTTTACCTGACAAATTTGAAAAATGCGATTGTGTTTGTTGATCTCCTAATTTTCTGTGAATTAATTATTTTTCATTGAAGCCGAAAAACTACAATCTTAGGGAAACTGTTATTATGGGTAGTATCGTACAAATAATGCTCATTAATGTTCATTCCTCAAGAGCAGTCAAGGTATATCTTTCGGCCGTCTATGTTCCACGTTGTTGTGTCGCTCTGTTGTACGTTGTCGCTGTCACTACGTTGATGTGGCCGTCGTTGTGTTGCATGTGGTTGTTGCTATCATTGTGCGTTGTTGTCGCTGCATAGCTGTCATTGTTCTTCCTTGTGTTGATATTGCTGCGTTGCTTTTGATGTTAGCCTTGCTTTAATACAACAGTGGTCGTAGCTTTTACATAAATCTTATTCCGTTATACGTTTGTGTCTCTTCATGAATTTCTTGCTATCTTTATTATAGAAATTCAATATTGGTTATATATTTTGAATTTTAGTGTCTTGAGAACATCGCCAAGCTAATGTACCTACAACTCTCTACAAATGAAAGCGGCATCATCAATGACACAAACAAGTGGACATGGAAAACAAATTAGGTTAAGCGTCGTTAGATTTTTGCTTATAGCCAATATTTTTACTAAAGAAAAGGTGGCGTTGTTGGGATGCTATTTGGTTACTATGATTTTTGACATGTTCTACTTCTACATATGTGAGATATAGTGTCGTCATAGTGTTTTTTTTTTCTTTTTTGCATTTTTGAATGCTGTCAAATTAAAGTGAAAAAACTACATTATAAATAAAGTAGGCACTGATCCAACCTGGAACGCAATGAAGGACTTCGTCTACTGAAGTTTAAAAGGAATGCGGTTGGTCAGGATTATGAATTTATTAATCATCCGTAACTAATACTATTTAAAGGAATATTTACCATTACAAATTTATTATTTGTCCGCAATTTAATTTAGAAATGATTTTAAGTTCATTTTGTAAATGAAATGTGTATTCACAGAATTTTTGAATATTTTTACATTTCATGTGCCTATACATTTATGAAGCGATTAGCTATTATTGGCAGTTACGACCAAGAAAAGAGAAATAGGAAAAGCAGCAGTGATGATGGCGGATAACGTTTTGGCATTACATTTCACATATTAGCCTCTCAATTCTTCTGCTAGAGCATTAGTTTTCAAGTATGTCTTTGATGCTTTCTTGAATTTGTTGATTTTGGTTTAGTTGTGATATTGTAAAAATTGTTTGGTTTGATTAGGTAATGAAGGAATTTGTAAATGATGGCGACGCCAAAATTGCAGTTACGAGCTGCGGAAAAGCAAGACAACGTGAAAAGGGCAAGCATATATAGGAGAACGATAAAGTTGATCGGGAATGTATGCATTGTTTTAAAGTAAGAAAGGAAAACTTTGAAATTTTTTTTAAAATATTAGATGTTTAAATTTTGGCTTAAACATAACTTATAAACAATTTCTTGGGGTTGCCCATTGATGATTGCTATAACGACCGTGTTGTCAGTGTGCAATAGGCTCACATCGACTGTCTCAACAATGAGCCATCACTAACAGGGTGGATATGCATGTTCAGTACAATGATAAGATCAGTACTATTGCTCTTAAGAAGCTAACTGTCGACATAACCATGATTGAGGTATGCATTTTCAGGTCGTTAATGGTTATACGTGTAGAATTCGTGGATTTTTACTAATTATAATGCTCGTACAAGTTTTTCTAACGGAAGGCATTTACATCACACTAGATATCAAAAATGGCACTGCAGCGCTGCTAGAAATTGTCGTGTCGAAAACCAAGATGCTATTGATGTTTGTATTTGCACCAAAATGGATAAGCTCATTTTTGCTCATTTTGAGGCTTGGGCTTACTTGGGTCCTATGGCTCGAGCCATGGCTTAATTTGTGATCATTAGGATCAAACCAAGTGAAATGTACTAGGAGGAACGAAGGAAATCAGCCCACACATGGAAAACAACAATCTAGGCCATGAACCATAAAGCCCATCTTGACATGTCGGTAGAGATTGTAACATAACTCCCAATCTACTCATCCAATTGAGGTGAAACCACTTGCATATGAAAGCTAGCTCAAAGAGCTTTCATTTGACATATGGTTGGATATCTGGTTCAAAGGTATCTAAGAGTTATGGCCTCTACAAGTCAGGGGTCAGATTGTGAAACTTCAGTCCAAAGGAGGATTCGACATGTCTGTACTAAAAGCTCAATATCTTGAGTTGTAGGCCATATTTTTGGATGATTCTTTTTGCCTTGGAAAGCCAGCTCAATTAACTTTCCAATGACATGTCATGTGCCTTCTAATTCAACGTGAGAGAGAAATGGTGAAGCCTACAATTCACTTCAGTCTCAAGGAACTCGGTTTTGAAGTAATGAGCCATGAACTTAACCTACATCATTCTCCTTGAGTGAGCTCACCTTGGGGACCATTTGGGAGCCTCATAATCATCCTAAGGCTCACATGAGTCGTAGCTAGCACAAGAGGAGACAAGAAATTCAGCTCATTCCACAATTCAAAAGAGAAGATCAACTTTTGTTCATGTCACTATCTCTAGATGTCTTTGTCTCACTTTATGCTTTATTGTATTTGTCTCCTTTAGTTTGTGATCTGAATTTTAGTGCTTTGTACCATCACTCCTTGCTCTCCAAGATTAAGATCTCAACCCTTGGATTTAAACCTAAATGCAAGGTGTGGATGTAGTCACAAGTCACTATCTACTTTAGTTGTTATAGTTTGTTTTATTTTCAGCTTTTGTAAGGTCTTTTAAGACCCAAAATTTCGGCTGACTTGGGGACCCTTTTAGGACCCTTAGATCAAGCTTGGATTGTATGGTTAGGATGAAAAGCCTTGGTCTATATAAACCAAGCACTCACATTGTAAAAATCAGATTTGGTTGAATGAAAAAAACAAACCCTAGAGTTTGAACTTGTGTGGCTTCATTACACTCTTTGCTTAGTGCTTGAGTTAGTGAATGATTAATTTAGTGGCTTAGTGCTTGAATTAATCAAAACCTAATTCTTTTGCTTAGTGCTTAGAATTAGTTCTATCCTTTATGTTTTCTTTTGTTTTACAAAAATCAGAAAAAATCATCACAAAAACACATCACTTGGCCGAAAATTATACATGTTCTACAAATCGATTCTAGTTCATCCTTTGAGTGAAACTTAGTCCATCTAGTTTCATTCCAAATTGGTTATCAAAGCCTAGGTTCAAGAGCACAAGATCCACCCTTGTGTTAGTTTTTGTTTCGGTTCAAGCAAAGGTATAAACTTTATCTCAAAATCAGTTTTTGTTTTTGAGTTACAATGGATCTATCTTTCCGATTTGGTTCTCCATCATTTTCTTATGGTACTTCATGTGAAACCCCTTGTGTTGAGACCATTTTCGAGTCTATGGAGAGGGCTAGAAAGGAGTTGGATTTCAAGTTGGCTAAGATAAGGGGAAAGGCTGATAATTTTAGTTTGGGTAAAGGGATGGCTATTTTACTTGACCCTCCTACTAAAACACAACCCTATGAGCCACCAAAGAGAGTCAAAATTGTTGAGCCAACCACTTCTCCTAAACCACTAACCCTAGACCCAAGGGAGTCGATTGACCCTAACCACAAAAAAACCATCACCCTCAAAAAATGTTGTCAATGTCAAGGATATGGTCACAATGCCAAGGAATGTCCCACAAAGGAGACCTTGAACTCGTGTGATATTATTCATTGGGGGGGAGATGAGATCCTTGTTTGTGAGGATGAGGGGAATGAGGTCCTTGCTAATAAGGATATAGAGGAAGAAGAGGTTGTGAGTCAAGGACAAGTTGGTATGTTGTCGTGTGATTTGGTCAAGGATGGAGGTAGTTCGATCAAAGTGGCTCCTAAGACTCAAAGTGAAGACCTAACCTTGCCTTCACAAAAACACCCTAATCCTTTCAAGCTAGAGTACTTAAACAAAGAAGCCGAGTTGAGGGACCATGGTGATGAGGCTTTGGATGATGTGGTTGTAAGGGATGCTTGTCATCTCATCTTTGATAAGCCTTGTAAACCGTGGGAGCACCATCATCAAGATGAAAGTATGGGAGAGGAGCACAAGGAAAGGGATGAGCTTGATCCTTGGAGTTGTTTAACCAAACTCAAGAAGAAGGTGCTCATGGAATGGGAGTTCAAGGGTGAGTCAAACTTTTCCAAAGAGTTTGCTTACCCTAGGGAGAAGAAACCACCTAGGATAAGAGTGATCAAAATGGGAAGCCATTCAAGGACAACCCCAAGACACTAAGGAGAAATCAAGAAGAGGAGCTAAGGGGAAAGGATGAAACGGCTGGTCATTTGTGGAGTTTATGGTCCATGTCATGGTCAAGCAAATGTTAAGAACCCCAAAGTTTGAGGACAAACTTTTTTTGAAGAAGAGGAGATTGCACCAAAATGGATAAGCTCATTTTTGCTCATTTTGAGGCTTGGGCTTACTTGGGTCCTATGGCTCGAGCCATGGCTTAATTTGTGATCATTAGGATCAAACCAAGTGAAATGTACTAGGAGGAACGAAGAAAATCAGCCCACACATGGAAAACAACAATCTAGGCCATGAACCATAAAGCCCATCTTGACATGTCGGTAGAGATTGTAACATAACTCCCAATCTACTCATCCAATTGAGGTGAAACCACTTGCATATGAAAGCTAGCTCAAAGAGCTTTCATTTGACATATGGTTGGATATCTGGTTCAAAGGGATCTGAGAGTTATGGCCTCTACAAGTCAGGAGTCAGATTGTGAAACTTCAGTCCAAAGGAGGATTCGACATGTCTGTACTAAAAGCTCAATATCTTGAGTTGTAGGCCATATTTTTGGATGATTCTTTTTGCATTGGAAAGCCAGCTCAATTAACTTTCCAATGACATGTCATGTGCCTTCTAATTCAACGTGAGAGAGAAATGGTGAAGCCTACAATTCACTTCAGTCTCAAGGAACTCGGTTTTGAAGTAATGAGCCATGAACTTAACCTACATCATTCTCCTTGAGTGAGCTCACCTTGGGGACCATTTGGGAGCCTCATAATCATCCTAAGGCTCACATGAGTCGTAGCTAGCACAAGAGGAGACAAGAAATTCAGCTCATTCCACAATTCAAAAGAGAAGATCAACTTTTGTTCATGTCACTATCTCTAGATGTCTTTGTCTCACTTTATGCTTTATTGTATTTGTCTCCTTTAGTTTGTGATCTGAATTTTAGTGCTTTGTACCATCACTCCTTGCTCTCCAAGATTAAGATCTCAACCCTTGGATTTAAACCTAAATGCAAGGTGTGGATGTAGTCACAAGTCACTATCTACTTTAGTTGTTATAGTTTGTTTTATTTTCACTTTTGTAAGGTCTTTTAAGACCCAAAATTTCAGTGACTTGGGACCCTTTTAGGACCCTTAGATCAAGCTTGGATTGTATGGTTAGGATGAAAAGCCTTGGTCTATATAAACCAAGCACTCACATTGTAAAAATCAGATTTGGTTGAATGAAAAAAACAAACCCTAGAGTTTGAACTTGTGTGGCTTCATTACACTCTTTGCTTAGTGCTTGAGTTAGTGAATGATTAATTTAGTGGCTTAGTGCTTGAATTAATCAAAACCTAATTCTTTTGCTTAGTGCTTAGAATTAGTTCTATCCTTTATGTTTTCTTTTGTTTTACAAAAATCAGAAAAAATCATCACAAAAACACATCACTTGGCCGAAAATTATACATGTTCTACAAATCGATTCTAGTTCATCCTTTGAGTGAAACTTAGTCCATCTAGTTTCATTCCAGTATTGTAGGGAATTCAGCATAGCTGTGGATACCCATATCCGTACCCTCCCAGACAAAACCCTGTGATGTATCACGGACTTTTATTACGCATGCTTTAACGTTGACTTATACGGTTCTAACTAATGTCGAATTCATTTTGAGTCGTTTTAAATGTTAAAATGTTTAGGTCGCTTCACATCACACTTAAATAAACGTTCATTTTGTCCATTTGGAGTCTAGCTAGGTCCTTGTCCTGCTTCATTTGGCATGAGCTTCGCATTTGCACTACAATTGGTCCTCTTACATTAACAAGGTCTAATTCAGCATTCCTAAATTCCTAAATTTAGGCCCGGTAGCTAAAACCGCTATTTAGCCCCCTCTTACACAAAATACGGCTTCACGTCTTACCTTATTTCACAAAAACTATGCAAATACACCCTTTTCATTTTTCCGGGTCTCAGGCCCGAAACCGAGCCCAAACCCAGCCTTTGGCCCGCACTCCAAAGCCCTAAGCATCACAAAATATCTCACAAATATCCTAGAGGTTTTCTTGAGCTACACGTTCGAGATTATCACGAAATCTTTCCAAGATATAATTCAACCGAAACTAGGAAACTACACAAAAAACCCAACCTTCGAACCGCATAAGCTTATGCGGTTTGGTGGGACAACCGCATAAGCCTATGCGGTTTGTCCAGGCAACCGCATAAGGCTATGCGGTTTCCAGGCCTGTTTTTATCCCCGATTTCCTAATTTCTCCGAGGTTTTTAGTATATATACACCCCTATACCCTGACCTCGAAATCACAATTCACAACCAGAATACATCTCTTACACCACAAAGTCTCTCATCTTACACTTTTGCATCCACAAAGCCTCACGCACTCAAATCCTTGAGTTCAACACACCATCCCGTGTTGAATTCATCCTCCTTTTAAGTTCAAGAAGCGAAGCTCTGCCCAGATCTGAAGCGTCAGGACAAGATAGGTACCGATCCACTTGGATCAAAGCTTTTTCTTATTTTCTATGGACTAACAAAGGGGTCTACACTTTAGCGCCGCTTTGGCACCCAGTACGCTTGCACTCCAAGTGTTCTATTCACTGCACACTCCATATCCGATGACACGCCAAAGTCGCATAAGCAATCGACCTTATAAAATAAACCAATGGACAATTGAACTTTATTTTATTTGCATGCATCTTGCACCTTCTTATTTTGCATTTAAATCAACTTAAAACAATGAATTCGACCTTTAACTGAACCGTTTTCGTTAACAAGTTAAACATGCTAAGCGAGGGTTTTAATCAATCTTTTGCATCTGCATCTGCATTCTTTTACAAACTTATCGCACTTGTGCGTAGCGATAACATTAGCTCAATTATCATCTTACATGGATTGTTCTAGAGTCAAGAGAGGCTATTTTTACATAGGCTTTTCTAAAAGGTTTTCATAAATCATTATTTGAATTAACTCTTTTTCTAAAGTACCCTCACCCGAATCCAACTGGTTTCACAAGCCTTAGATCTAGGGGTGTCGGCGTGCTCCAAAATCTAGGACATGTTTTTAACTTAGAACATGGTAGCAGGTTCCTATTTTCCGCGATAAATAGGTGGCGACTCCATAACAGTTCTTAAAGGTTTTTCCAACTTAATCTTTTTTAACTTTAAAATCCGCCCTTAAGCAAGACGCCGAGTTGGGTCCGATCCCGGTTCCACGATTTGGCGACTCATTGGGAGATCTTATTTTAAAACCAAAAACTAGCTTTTTCTTTTTAAAAATAAAGAGGTGAAACTTGAAAGTCTTGAACAATCCATGTATACATATTTGAGCTATGCACATTCGTTTAGAGTCCATTCCTTTTGGAATCTAGGCACCCTTTACACCCTCGAGAGGTGGTTCCCACATGCAGGCTTGTCCACTCGATAAAGCACATGCCGGACTAGCTTTCCTCTCGCCCCTCCACGGCTTGCAGAAGCGGCTATCTCGACCGCCCAAAGGTGCTCTTCAGAAAACCTATCGCCCCGGCGTAAGGAAATGAAGGGGTTAAGTATCTGCCAAAGCGTACTCGAGGTAGTTGGAGGTGTACCCGACTGACTCATTTTTCACCCCTTTTTGAGTCATACGTACAAGTTCGAGGCTATGCACCCCATGGTCTTTTTCAAAACGAGCATTTGCATTCATATCTTCGAAAACTCGCTTAAACCTTTCAAAGATAAATGAACCTAACATCTAACAAACTAACACTTTTCAAACAAAACTCTCGCGAATCTTTGAAATAAACCTTTTCAAAATTTCCTTTTCACTAACAAGCAAAAACCCGAGCAAGGACTAAAACCCGAACTCGTGGCTTTCAATCCTCTAGGTCACACGGCCTAGACTCCGTTTTAACATCCTCGACTCGACTCGCTCGAGCCGAATCCTTCTTCTTTTACACATCCGACTCGAGCTCACCTCGGCAAATCACCGATATCAGTTCGACGGATGCAACACAAAATCTTTTAACATCGAGACGAGATGTGCGCACGCATCCTCGCCTCAAAAGCTTCCCTTAGCAAAACCTTTTCGAAAATCTCCTTTTTCAAGCTTAAAAGGTCTTTCAAAACAACGAAATGAGCTAAAATGAATGCCTAAAATGAATGTGAGTCTAGTGGGTCGAGTCGTGTCGCTAATATACAAAGTGAAATGCAGGCCTCAGCTGACTACTCACCATGAATCGCATCACCACCCCTTCCTTCAAACGCTCCTCAAAGATGGCTAACCTCAACAAGCTGAAAACCCTCCGTCACCGCATTGATCAGCTCACCAAAAACATTGACAACTTGAAGGCCTTGCATCAATTCGAAGTCGCACGTTTGGAACAACGCTCCAAGGCCGACAAGCATGTCTCCCTCCACACTCTCGTCACCCAACTCCAAAGGGACGAAGAAGATTTCACCCAATATCTCGTCCGCTGGAGAGGATTACTTGCTCGGGTTCCGAATCCTCCGCACGAAGACGAACTCATGTACACATTTCTCGGTAGCCTACGACCCGAGTGGCGAAGACATTTTGATTACGGCGACGCCGAGAATTTCGAAGAACTCATTGAAGTCGCCCTCGGAGCCCAAAGCAACCCCACAATCTATGACAATCCGGCAACCTTTCTCGGATCAGCACCCGTCATGGATTGCTCCTACTTGGTCACACCCACCAACAACCAAATCAATGGGTGCAGTTCGGTGATGACGAAGACGAAGAGTGGCCACCCACTAACAAAACGGTAGCTCAACTCTCGACTACTCCTTCCTCGAATAAAAACAAAAGCAACAAGAAGGGAAAGAAAAAGAAGGGCAAGCAGTCCGAAAGCAAAGATCAAAAAGAAAAGGGCGAGCAGTCCGAAAACAAAGATCAAAAAGAAAAAGGCGAGCAGCTCGAGAAGGAAAGCCAAGACGAGGTTTCACACCTCACACGCTCTGGTCGTCCTTATCAGAACATCTTCACAGATGAACATGCCAGAAAAGCAACTGCGGCCGAGAAAGGCAAGGCCGTAGCCCAAGAGGATAACCCCTCTACAAGTACACCCTCCACCTCTACAATAATTACACCACCAAACACGGTGAGGTGCTTGAAGCAACTCGCCGCACAAAAGCCGATGTTTCCATCTGGGCCCTTTACGAGACTTCGGTGAACATAGGAATGCATTCATTCGCGCTCTACAAATAGCATGTGCGGCAGACGCCGAGATCTCCCAGGATCAAATGGTCGACCATGTCACTAGGGATTAGTTCTGGGGCTATCACCTTTTGAATGATGATCTCCCGCGATTCGGACCAAACCACAACCTCGCTCTATACATTAGCGTAGAGTGTATGAAGAAAACTTTGCCGTGTCCCTTGTTGACAAGCGGATCCGCGATCAATGTTCTACCATTGGCCAGCGACATCGCCTCGGCCTATCTCGATAAAGACTTCACCCGAGCATGGGCGGAGTTAAAGCCTTCGACGGAACCCGACGTCACGTGAAAGGAACCATTTCTCTTCACGTACGCAGTGGTCCCATAGAAAGAAAAGTCGAGTTTCAAGTCATCGACATGTCCCCTTCTTATAACATACTCCTGGGGACGTAGTGGATTCACTCCACCAAGGCCATAACTTCTACTCTACATCAAAAGGTTAAGATCCCTCTCAACGAGGAGATCATAACCTTGAATGCCTCAAACTTCCGAGCCCTTTTCGATACACCAAAAGAGCCCGGTGCCGAAATTGTGGTGAACATGAAGACTTATGTGGTTTCGACTTCGAAGTTGGCGCCATCACGCGTACACCAATCAAAACCTACAAACCTTTCGAAACAAAGAACAATAACAGCCTTTGGCTCACCATGGGCTTAGGCTACAAGCCCAAAAATGGCGACCACGAGAAGATGGTTAAGAAAATTCAAAGACGAAAGTCAACCCACAAGGTCACCCTGCGACCTTACATCCTCGACCTGAAGGCATATTTCACCCCCGGAGAAATGGTCGACGGGAATACCTCCCTTCGAGACATCATCCATTCACCCGAAGCTTGTTTCTCTAGTGAGGCCGAGCCTAATACACTCAAGGCCTCACCGAGCACCAAAAACGAAGAAATTGTCTCCACGATCATGCGAGACCGTCACTTCGATCCTAACTTACTCATAGCCGACGCCACAAACAAAACCCTCAACGGATGGTATAAAACGCTGAAATGGACTGACGCACAAGGTCACCACTTCCAGCTTATCACCGGTGAAGGACCACTTTTCGACCATGTCACTAATCTCAAAAACAAGGACGAGAGTGATTACAACTCAAGCAGCTCAAGCAGCTCAAGCACCTCCAGCGGCACAGAAGACGATGAAGAAGAAGAAGAAAAAGTTCTTTTAGATTCTAATGCTCTTAGTGTCGGGTCATCTGTCGACCCATCTATCCTAGACTCTAACTTTAGTTTAGATTTTCTATTTACGGAGGCTAGCTCCAAGCAATTTTCTGATTTGTCGAATAATTCTCTTCAAAATAATGAAATAAATAAATTTGCTTACGTCTTGTCTCAAAATAACAAAATACAAACAAACAAAAATCAACAAGCAACAAACAACACACAAAATACAAAAGACACTAACTCATGCGAAAGTGAATCATTAAACAAATACATTGCAAACCTTGTACACCCAAAAACACAAGACCCAATCATCGAGGAAACCATAACCATAAACGTGGGAACCCCCGAAGAACCAAGGGAACTACAACTAGGAGCCTCACTAGACGAACACGAGCGCACCCAATTTACACAACTCCTAAGCGAATTCAAGGCGTATTCGCTTGGTCATACAAAGACATGCGGCATCGAGCGAAGCATCGCCGAGCACCGCATCCCCATCAAACCCTTACATAAACCCATCAAGCAAAAGCTAAGAAGACTACGTCCGAATGGTCCCTTATGGTCAAGGAAGAAATCGAAAAACAACTATAAGCGGTTTCATCCAAGTCATCGAGTATCTGAATGGGTCTCAAACATGGTCGATCCTGAAAAAGAATGGCAAAATTCGAGTATCGTTGACTTTCGGGACTTGAACAAAGCTAGTCCTAAAGATGACTTTCCATTACCCCATGTGGGCGTCTGGTCGACAACACCGACCACGCCTCCTATCCTTCATGGACGGCCACGCAGGCTATAACCAAATCAAAATGTCACCGAAGACATGGCAAACGGCCTTCATCACACCGTGGGCACATATCGCTATACGGTCATGCCTTTCGACTAATCAATCTTTGGCGCTACATACCAACGCACCGCTACAACCCTTTTACACGACATGATGCACAAAGAAGTCGAAGTCACGTCGACGATATGATCGTAAAGTCAAAGGAGAGAAGTGGTCACATCACTAACCTACGACAATACAAAATGCGCCTCAACCCCCAAAAATGTACTTTTGGAGTTAAATCCGGTAAACTACTAGGACACGTAGTGGGCCAAAGAGGCATCGAGGTCGACCCTCGAAAGTCAAAGCAATCCTTGAAATCGACCCCGGAGAACCTCGGCGAAATTCGAAGTTTCTTGGGCCAAATCCAATACATCTCGCGCTTCATTAGCAAACTCACCATGATATGTGAACCAGTTTTCAAGAAACTCAAGAAAACCGACCACGTTGAATGGGACGAAGAATGTCAAAAAGCATTTGACAAGGTCAAAGAATTACTAACTAACCCACCTGTTCTACGACCGCCCCAAGCGGATCTACCGCTATCCCTATACCTTACGACAACATCTACCGCCATGGGCGCCATGCTCGCTCAAGAAATAAACGGTGAAGAACACGCAATCTACTACATAAGCAAGAAATTTCTCGATTACGAAACTCGATATCACCCGTCGAGAAGAGTTGTCTAGCCTTAGTGTGGTCATCCAAGAAACTCCGTCATTATATGCTAGCACACCAAACGAAGGTCTATTCCAAAATGGACCAGTAAAGTACCTCTTCGAGAAGCTTTGTGCTTAACGGACGAATGGCGGATGGACATTGCTCTGGCCGGTCGATCTTAAATGCGTACCTCAAAGCAATCAAGGGACGGCGGTCTCAGATTTCCTGGCGAAAATGCAATCAACGAAGAACCAATCATCGACACAACATCCCTTCCAGGCGATGGGATCTACAACATCAACCAAGAACAATGGGAGTTATAGTTCGATGGCTCCTCCAACTATCGAGGATGTGGAGTAGGAATACTTCTCATATCCCGAATGCCGAACACACCTTTATCAATCAAAGCCGGACTTTGACGTTACAAACAACGCCATGGAATCTGAAGCATGCTTGCACGGTCTCCAGCGGCGCTTGTATGCCCTTGCAATATAAGAGTCTATGGGGACTCCTCCCTCATAATCAACCAAGTATCCGGAGCATGGAAGATACTTAATGAAAACCTGGCACTATACCAAAGCAAAATACAAGAGCTCATAAACGAATTCTATCAATGAGAATTCATACACCTCCCACGCGAAGAAAACCAATTAGCCGACGCGTTATCCAAACTCGCGTCACTAATCAACATACCGGGGATGGAAACGCCCCCATTGTCGTGGAACGACTAACGAACCCGCCTACATCCGTGACATTGAAACCGAAGAAGAGCAAACCGACCCTTGGTACCAAGCAATCATCAACTACAAAACAAGCGGTGAATACCCACCAAACATTGACAAAGCAGGCCAAACGCGCCCTACGCCTGTTATCATCACAATTCGTGATGGAAATGGGCAAACTACTCAAAAAGACACCCCAAGGCACACTACTCTTATGTGTCGATCACAAAAAGGGACGCGATATCATGTCCCAAGTACACGATGGCGAGTGCGGACCACACATGAACGCACGAGCCATGTGCAAACAAATCATAAGGCTAGGATGGTACTGGACAACCATGGAAGCCGACTGCGCAAAATATGTCAAACATTGCCGTAATTGTCAAATCTTTGCAAACGTGCAACACATACCTCCTTCACCACTATACAGTTTAACCTCGCCATGGCCTTTCTCCACATGGGGAATTGACGTCATTGGCAAAGTACAACCCGTGGGAGCAGGAGGACACTGCTTCATCCTCGTGGCCATCGACTATTTCACCAAATGGGTCGAGCGCATCATACCGCACGCTAGGCACGAAAGAAGTTCTGAAATTCATACAAAACAACATCATCCGTCGCTACCAGATACCCCACGAATTCATCGACCAAGGCACACACTTCCAAGGAGAGGTCGAACCACTCCTCCTCAAATACAAGATACAACGACACAAATCATCACCCTACCGACCACAAACTAACGGTAGCGGTCGAGGCGGCAAACAAAATCGTCGTATCAATCCTCAAAAGATGATCGACACCGCCACGATCGCCCAACAAAATCCCATTTGCATTATGGGGATACCGTGACAACCATCCGCGACACCCACGGGCATGACACCCTATTTCCTAACCTACGGGATGGAAGCCGCTCAACTCAGAAATCGAGATGCAATCCTTCAATTCTCATGGAAGCGACATTCCTCGGTAGAATGGCACGCGAACGATACGAACAACTCATCCTCTTAGGCGAAAGGCGGTTACATTCACTAAATGCGGTCAGATGTATCAATCTCGCCTACAACGCGCCTACAACAAACGGGTCAAGCCACGAAACATCAAAGTGGGTGACCTAGTACTCAAATCAGTCCGAGCACCATTACCCGTCGACCCAAGAGGAAAATTCAAACCCAATTGGGCCGGACCGTACTTGGTCAAGGAAATCCTTCCCGGAGGAGCCGTGAAACTAACTGACCTTGACGGTCAGGACTTCCGATTACCAACGAATCTTGATCAACTCAAGAAATACTACCCTTAAAACACAAACACTTTTGCAATGCATTTCAAAACAAAACTCACTCGCATGGGTGAACTACGCTCGGTTTGATTCCACGACCTTTGTGGATACGTAGCGACTTTGCAAAGAGCTCAACCGAATCACACGAACTACGCCTGGCTTGATTCTCAGATTCAAAAGCGATCACGAGGCGACTTGTCAAAAGTACAACCGAACTTTTTCTAGCACGCATGCCCAAAGCTTAAAAAGGTCAAGGGCGTTGCACTCACAAAAAGACACGCTCAAAGCTTAAAAAGGTCAAGAGCACAGTCAACACAAAAACAAAACACGAATCCAAGTCCAAAGCTTAAAAAGGTCGAGGACTTTAAAAACGGAACAAGTCAAACAGGCGAATCCAAAGCTTAAAAAAGTCGAGGATTTAATGCGAATGTTCGAAGCTTAAAAAGGTCGAGAACATTTAAAAACAAACAAGAGAAAACAACGAGACAAGGCAAAAGCAAATTAATTCTATTTTATTACTTTATTTAGAATTTTTCGCAATTTAGAAAGGAGCTAGGAACAAGCCTCCTTAGCCCTTTATTCAAATCTAAATAAAGGAATTTTTCTAAACTAAACAAAACAAACTACTCAAGTCATTTTCTGACGCTTTGGGTTGACCTCTTCATCTTCAAGAGGCCGATCCGCCACAACTTTCGACCTAAGGACGGGAGTAGATCTCTCAAAACCTGGGGGCTCGATCGGATCCTCATCCTGCTCAACTGGGGGCTCCTCGATCCTTGGCCCCTGAGCGATCTTTTAACTGGTCACCTTCGGTCCAAGCCTTTCCCGCGCCGGTCTCGAAGTAGAAACACCTGCACCAACAGTACAAAGATCACCATAGTCCCTCCTTTCGCGCACCGCCTCATACGCCAAGGAGGGCCTTGGCCCATTCTTTTCCCTCCTCCTTTGATTCTCACGTTCCTTAGGATCATTGGAACGGTACCACCGTGTATAGAAGTCCGTAACACGGCTAGACTCTATATGCTCCGGAACAGCCCAAGTAACACGGTCCGACCATCCTCGGATCCAAGCATCAATCGTTTGGTTGTTTAGGACAACAACCCCTCCAACCTGAGTATCCTGCTCGGGTATGGTTTGAGCAAGCCCGATTTGCCTCTTGGCGAAGAGGATGAATCCACACCCCTCGTTCAAACCCGCACAACATCAACCCACGAGACGCATTCGCAATAGACGGCGCCGTAACCGCCGTAATACCCCACCAAGACACGTACCAACGAATGGTGCTCTCCTTCACAAACCACCGGTAGTAGTTTAGCGAACGCTCCCGAGGATCAGCCCACTCCATCTTCCGCGACGTCGTCCGCGACCTTGAAGACACTTCCAAGGGAAGAGCCTTATACACACTAAGCCTCTCCATGAGCCAAACGTTGAGAATCCTAGCGCAACCCCTGCATAAGCTCGCATTTATTAGCATAGCGGTCGCCTAAACCCGAGATGGTCTCGCCAGGATCAACGCGAAGGATCATATCCCTTTCCATCTCTTCGACAACACGAGCATACCTCGCGTTCCGAACACTCCATCGGCATGGACCCGCAAAGCATAACGATGAACCAAACAAAAGCAAGGGCCCTCGCCTAGAGCGGTCCGAAATACTAGTATCGACCTTATTCATATATCGTTGACACAAGAGAAGCATGTTTACCTTGCCTCCCTCAAACAAACCTCGCAAAGATGAGCGTTTGTCATCACAAGGAAGTTTCGCAACATCCGGGTTGTAACAAAGCTCACTCGCTTACGACCACGGGAGTAGTCCGTTCGACCATCCAAGAATGGCGAAAACTCCTCCATCAAAGGGCACACCTCTCCCAGGAAACCTAAAAACATGCAAGCTAGGATCCCAATAATCTAAACACGAATCAAGGAAGTCAAGATCGACTTTCATTTGGCGAAAGCCAATAAAAACACCAGCGCCATCATCATACACCGCCTTCTTCATTGCCAGACTTAAAGAGGAAGTCCACTTCTTCAAAAGAGCGTCAAAATGCTCCTCCATTTTCTTGGATACAAAACTTTTATAAATATACCTAATATGTTTATGAGAGCAAAAGCTTGTATTAAGAGAGAAGAAGAGAAGTAATTGTGAATGAGGATTATAGCACGCACCACCCCTCCTTATATACGAAACACCTTACTAATATGGAAACTCAAGATTAAAGCCAAGCCAAAACCGCATTGCCCTATGCGGTTTGCCCACCAAACCGCATAAGCTTATGCGGTTTGAAGCTTGAACCGCATAAGGCTATGCGGTTCAAGGGACGGGTTCTCTCACAACTTTCCTAATTTCGTTTTTCCTAAAACACCACAACCTACATTAGGCTACGACATTCTTTTGTTGTTCCCATGCACCGGCATTACATTTCGCTTTGGCAACAACGGTTCTTACCACGAGTCAAAACACAAACATTTTCGACATTCATGCAAGCTCATTTCGCATTCAAAATGAACTTTTCGCAAAACACTTTTTTACAATCTAAAATAGACATCAATGCATCCCACTCGGGAATCATATCACTTTTTCAAAACAAGCCTACCAAACAGGTTTATCAACGACAATCAAGTTCAAGCTACAACAACCAAGTTCACAGATCAAGCTACAACGGCATGTACATAAAGGTTCATACAATCTTTGTTACACAAATTCACTCGGGGTGACGGCGCCGATACTCGTCAAACTCACGCCGAATCTGAGCCGTCTCGGCTCGACTCAACCTGAAAGCGACTGCTCGACAAGCCATCCTCCACCTGTTGGCTATCCGCCATAGCTTCTTATGAGCCTCCTTAGCCACCTGTGATACACAACACAAAAACGCTTCACATTTCTCTCCATTTTGCCTTAATTTCACTCAAATCAAGTCAAACTTAGGGGGAAAATTTCAAATTAACAACGCTCTTCCCCACTTTGCCTTAATTTCACTCAAATTAAGCCAAACTCGAGGGGGTAACACAAAAACATGCATCTCACTAGTTTGATCATCACCATGTTTCATACCTCGATCAAACTGGGGGCTCACTCACATATACAAGACAAGTACATACCTTCTTCACCCTGCCCGTCCAGCTGTCCATGCCCGCGTCAGTGGTCACCGGCAAGTACGATGGCAAAGTGAAAGTACGACGCACACCCGACTCGTCGTACTCAACGGTGGTAGGGAAGTCACCAGGCTGCTCCGCCATCTGGGATCAAATTCCTACAAAACAATTTCAGAACGCACATACATCGCCGTGAAATTTTTATAAAAATTACCTTACGCACCTCAAAAGAAGCAAGCATACCTCAATCGGCCCACAAGCAAGCCGAAACTCAGGAAACTGGCCATAGGCTTCCTCAGGACAGAGAAGACTCACCGACTCTCCTTCCCGCACAACGCCAATCGATCTGGCGAAACCCTCGCTCAAACAGACCCTCGGCGGATCCTTAAGCACCATCTGGCCACCCGGCTGAAAGACCAACGCTCTCAAGGTACCAAACCGCCCATACGGCGTCGCCAGGTACAAGTTACTGGTCTCTCGTGACCGCAAACCTAGCTCCAATGCCCTCAGGAATATCCCTGTACTGGCCCCACGGAAACGGCACGAACTACAAACAAAGACAAGACAAACACTCATAAATACCAATACAATCATTTTAAGTACACTTTATTTAAAATGGTTCAAGCACAAACCTCATCAAACCGCATCCGGTTCAGACGATCCCGAACCTCGTCATACGACCAGTTAAACGCAGCACGATTACACGTACCCCAAGTACGTACCGCCGGGTACTCCCTCACGATCCTCACAGCATGTGGGGGAAGCAGAAAAGGGAAGTGGCTAAGAATCCACGACTGCGCACACAAGAAACAAAAACACGTCATAAAGACAAAGACAACAAAAATGAACAACAAGACAAAAACAAAACCAACACTTACCTCCATCAAGAAGCCAGGCGCGACCAAGGACAGTCTCGACCCTCGATCCATGACCCGCGGCCTCACGGCATCCATGCAGAAACGAATGCACAAACCCAGAGACGGCGTCACCCAGTCAAACGTCCCAATTGCATTCCAGTCCAGGAGATGCATAAGGACCGATGTTGACGCCCGCTCGCCTTTATCGCCGAAGTACACGGCACTGACGAACCACCACAGCCACATACGAGCATTCTGCTCGTCACTCCACTCCGAGGGGCCATACTCGGTCTTCCCCTCAAAGTACACCAAGATATAGCTCGTCTTGAAAGAATAAGGTGGAGCACCCTCACAAATCACCTCCAAACCACCGCCGATCGCATCGGTCACAACCTCGTCCACAACGGACGGCGCAAACTCAAAGCTCATGTCACGGTCCCCCAACGGCAGCCCCGTAAAGACCGCATACTCAGACCAGGTAATGCCGGCCTCGGCGGGCATATGGAACGTCGTCGTGGTGTCCCAATACATCTAGGAAGGCCCTGATCAAGATCAGGTTCGCCGTCCGCTTCTTCTTTGCAATCTCCTCCAATGGCCACCAACGGGCCAAAAGCACTACGCAAAGACCTAAGCTCGCGCTCCGGTGAAGCCTCTCCTCAAAAGCACACATTGCGGACGAGACGCCCGAGAAAGTCCTCATCGGGCCCTTATCCCAACCCATCGTCGCTCGATAGGAAACATGTCTCTCCGGAGCAAGCAAAAGGTTGTGGCCATCCCAACCCTTCGCGAAAGCCCTGTTCGCGCGTGATTTTCGCGGCCTAGAGCTACTCGCCCTAGGCGCGACCTCCTCGACCTCCTCAGCCTGCTCCTCAGCAACATCCATCTCAGCCTCCAGCTCATCTACAAACTCCTGAGCAAACGCATCCGCCTCCTCCTCCTCCTTAGGATCGCGCACAGGAACATTTCTCCCACAGCCCCTACCTCGTGACTGCCCACGTCTCGTGGACAAATCACGAGGGTCGGCTTCCCTCTCACTACGAGTACGCCTTAAGCCACTCGAGCTAGAGGCTCCCTCGGTCCTCGAGCTAGCACTCCTGCGGGATTTCGACCTCGTAACACGACTAGAACCTTCCCCTGCAACCAAACACAACCAATACATACAGCTATAATACATGCAAGTATACAACTTGGCATACACATACGCAAATACACACAAATAATATACACATAAAACATATACATTCCTTTTAACACATTGCACTATACACTTCACAGAGCATTTTTAGGCCTAATTCATAATTAAGCCGAAAACCGTTCTCTACGCTTCAAAATCACAACTTTATGGTTTCTACGCGCCATAATAGTCCCCAACAACAACCCATTACAAGCAATTGCATTTTGGTCATCCCGATCAAAAACCCCCAATTCGCCTTAATTACTCCGTAAAACTACGACTTAAGACGGCGATTTGAAAGCCTTAACTCGACTTTTTCGCAAAACTAACGCTATAGGCATGCTATACTCGCTATGGGCATCCTACACCGAAGTTTAATTGAAATTCCAGGTCGGAAAATCCGGGTTCGTTTTCGGGCCCGAAACCTAATTTGGACGTTTTTCACACAAAGACGGTCTAAATCACAATCAATTCACACATACACGTTCACATGGCATGATACAACACAATGACGTCAATTTCAAGCATTCAAACGGCAAATTTCAAGCAAAACTCGGGTTTTCATTCAAAACCCGTCTTTTCAACATTTCAAGGCAAAACTAGCTATGTACAACATCAAATACGGTAAAAGCAAGTTAAAATGGAGCAATACCTCGTTCCATAGCAAGGCAACGCAAGAAAAATGAGCAAAATCGGTTGAGAAATCGAAAAATGACGTTTTTAGAGTGAAGAAACCGTAAATGAGTAATGAAGCATACTCACGGCCTCACTCGTGCTATATAAGGCCCCTACAGCCAACTAGGGAAACCGCATAACCTTATGCGGTTTGCCCAACGAACAGCATAAGGCTATGCGGTTCACGCCCCTGGTTTTTCTCGGTTTTTTCTCGTTTTACGCCTACTTTTCGATCCCTAACTCATCCTAGCTCCTATACAACTCCAAGTACGTCCCATGCTTGGGTTAAGGCATCACCTACAGTCCGCCATACGCGTATACTAAGCATTTAGTGTACGGTACAGAAGCAGAAGCACGAACGCTCTTCACGAGCACTACATCATTTTCTCCACCACGGGAGGCGATCATATGCAACCACAACTACTACATAGACACTCCTCGGCGAGCCTAAGCACATGCACTCTGTAATATACACCTAACTCCAAGCATTTCACTCTACATAGACGTTCCTCGGCGAGTTCAAGCACAAGCATTACACAGACGCTCTTTCACGAGACCTACACCTACATAAGCACCCTTACACAATTATACACCTCACACTTACACGAACTGCCTACAAGCATATGCACCCTGCACTCTAGCCCTTTTACATCCAACACATGCAATACGAAGACAAGCACCAGCATCAACATTTGACATTACAAGCACACGCAAAGGCACCAACAAACGACAACAAGCATGACGAAGACATTCAGCAGGCCGGCAGGCCCTTATAGCATGCACGGACCGCCAAGTCCTTAAAATGCGCACGCCCCTCCCCGTTTAGCCCGGTTCGAAGTCCTCGTCTCACCCATGGACACATGCTTCGTTCCGCTGACTATATCGAGATTGTAATGGTCCGGATATGGTCGTAGGAGTTTGACTAGCGCTCTAGTCCGAGCTCAGTCAAACTGGGGGCTCTGTGGATACCCATATCCGTACCCTCCCAGACAAAACCCTGTGATGTATCACGGACTTTTATTACGCATGCTTTAACGTTGACTTATACGGTTCTAACTAATGTCGAATTCATTTTGAGTCGTTTTAAATGTTAAAATGTTTAGGTCGCTTCACATCACACTTAAATAAACGTTCATTTTGTCCATTTGGAGTCTAGCTAGGTCCTTGTCCTGCTTCATTTGGCACGAGCTTCGCATTTGCACTACAATTGGTCCTCTTACATTAACAAGGTCTAATTCAGCATTCCTAAATTCCTAAATTTAGGCCCGGTAGCTAAAACCGCTATTTAGCCCCCTCTTACACAAAATACGGCTTCACGTCTTACCTTATTTCACAAAAACTATGCAAATACACCCTTTTCATTTTTCCGGGTCTCGGGCCCGAAACCGAGCCCAAACCCAGCCTTTGGCCCGCACTCCAAAGCCCTAAGCATCACAAAATATCTCACAAATATCCTAGAGGTTTTCTTGAGCTACACGTTCGAGATTATCACGAAATCTTTCCAAGATATAATTCAACCGAAACTAGGAAACTACACAAAAAACCCAACCTTCGAACCGCATAAGCTTATGCGGTTTGGTGGGACAACCGCATAAGCCTATGCGGTTTGTCCAGGCAACCGCATAAGGCTATGCGGTTTCCAGGCCTGTTTTTATCCCCGATTTCCTAATTTCTCCGAGGTTTTTAGTATATATACACCCCTATACCCTGACCTCGAAATCACAATTCACAACCAGAATACATCTCTTACACCACAAAGTCTCTCATCTTACACTTTTGCATCCACAAAGCCTCACGCACTCAAATCCTTGAGTTCCACACACCATCCCGTGTTGAATTCATCCTCCTTTTAAGTTCAAGAAGCGGCTCTGCCCGGATCTGAGCGTCGGGACAAGGTAGTACCGATCCACTTGGATCAAAGCTTTTTCTTATTTTCTATGGACTAACAAAGGGTCTACACTTTAGCCCCCACGGCTTTGGCACGTAGCGCTTGCACTCCAAGTGTTCTATTCACTTCGGGTACACTCCATATCCGATGACACGCCAAAGTTGCATAAGCAACCGACCTTATTAAATAAACCAATGGACAATTGAACTTTATTTTATTTGCATGCATCTTGCACCTTCTTATTTTGCATTTAAATCAACTTAAAACAATGAATTCGACCTTTAACTGAACCGTTTTCGTTAACAAGTTAAACATGCTAAACTGAGGGTTTTAATCAATCTTTTTGCATCTGCATCTGCATTCTTTTACAAACTTATCGCACTTGTACGTAGCGATAACATTAGCTCAATTATCATCTTACATGGATTGTTCTAGGTCAGTAGAGGCTATTTTTACATAGGCTTTTCTAAAAGGTTTTCATAAATCATTATTTGAATTAACTCTTTTTCTAAAGTACCCTCACCCCGAATCCAATCTGGTTTCACAAGCCTTAGATCTAGGGGTGTCGGCGTGCTCCAAAATCTAGGACATGTTTTTAACTTAGAACATGGTAGCAGGTTCCTATTTTCCGCGATAAATAGGTGGCGACTCCATAACAGTTCTTAAAGGTTTTTCCAACTTAATCTTTTTTAACTTTAAAATCCGCCCTTAAGCAAGACGCCGAGTTGGGTCCGATCCCGGGTTCCACAATAGCAGACTCTAACGAGGTAAGTTTCTTTCTTTAAGCTTCTACTACACCACCTTTTGACACGTGTAGATGCGGCTGAATTAAAACCGACATATATTATGAGTTACTTCCAGGCTAGAGCAGAATTCAGGAATCACTAAAGTGCTCTTTCTTCCGTTCAACCCAGTTGATACACGAGCAAAGGGGATTGGTATCATAAGCAAGGGAGCTCTTAAATAGATAAATGTGTTGAACAAATAGTGTAAATGTCGACTCATTTTTGCTTTTTCATAATTTTTAGGATTTAATCTTGAGGATGATAAATTTTAATAGATAATCGAGCTTTGCAACCTTGGATTTAATCCTGAGGATGCTAAATTTTTAGGATTTAATCCTGAGGCACGTGCCATAATCGATAAGTTTGCTGATTGTGGTTTTTGGTCTCTTGGTGTAAACATTGATTTTGGGCAACATACAAAGACACCTCTCCTTTTGCCACCTCAGCCAAACTCAATACTCTTACATTTTTAATTTGTTGAAGTTGTGCGATTTGGCTCTACGTAACAACATTATTTGTTGAAGTTGTGCGAATTGGCAACCATCATAGTTCCATGATCAGGTAATACGATTTTTAAGGAAGTCAAGTTCTTTGAATTGTAATCGTTTTAATTTTGTTTTGCATTGGAGTGGTATTCGATATTTTTTTGAAATTGAGGTTGTGGTATGAGTGATTTTTTTTTCGATTAATTATACTCCGTTTATTTACACTGAACTGTAAATTTGTTTTGGTTACCGTCACTAATCTGGTCACCAAGTTGTCACAGTTTGGAGAATTATGTAGTTGCGGAGTATGATGTTCACTTCACTCCTAATTCAAGACTTTCAGGTGAAATTTAAAATTTTGATTTTGTTATTTTAATAATATGGAAGCTTCAGTTGAGTGTTATACTAATTTTTGTGGAATTAATTGAAAGATTTGATTGGAGTTTGTTTTGGTGTGTGATTGTCCTGATTGATCATGTTATTGCGCCTAAATCTCCATGTCATGCAATATAGGCCATGTTAAAAGGTTAGACTTTCGGTTTATCCTTTGAAATGTATTTGTAATAGGTTTTATTTGTGTCTGTGTTGCTTTATATTGGAATTTATCATATTGAGGTTATCATTTGTTGTACTGCAATTCTCAGTAAAAAATATAACACTACTAACATATCATTCATCATCATTAGCAACCTCTTAATTTTTTTTTTTTTTTATTATTTATTTATTGAAAGGGATATAATTAAGTTCAAATTACCATAATTTAGGTGGAAAGTGGGAACTTAAATTTGATTGACCAAAGTGACAATAACGATGGCTGTTTATTTCTACTTTAAAAAATAACAGGTGCATGTAGTTTAATAAATAATTTTACTGTTGTTGATGTTGTCGTTACAAAATATTGAAAGATCATGTGAAGAAAACGAAAGGTTACACATCTCCGTATGACAGGAGACGATGAGAATGACGCAGCCGCCTTGAAGAGGGCAAACATTGGTATTGTGGTAGATGATGCCACAGATGCTGCTAGAAGTGCATTGGACATAGTCCTCACCGAGGCAGGGATAAGTGTGTTCATAAGTGCGGTGCTAACCACTTAAGCAGTGTTGTGCTAACTAGCCGAGCCATTTTCCTGAAGATGATCAAATTTACACAATCTATGTCTTACACAATCCAAATTGTTATGGATTACTTGCTCTGGCTCCCATCTACAAGTCTATTTCTCGCCTTTTATGGTCCTTTAATAAATGAATCTGGATTCTTTAAGCTGGATTCTTTTGTGGGCATGTTGCTCGCCTTTTATGCTCAATACATGAACAAGTTGAAACGTAAATAGCACAAAATATAGGTTAAATGAACACCTAGACTAAAAAAAACTCAAAACGAAACTTATAGACGGCCCGTGAATTTTACGGGTCGCGTCACTAGTTATTTTCTAAGTGGAAAGTCAACATCATTTTGCTCTCTTTTGACCGTAGCTACACTCCTTCATTTCTCTATTTATTTCTTCCTTTTTTCTTCCTAAAACACTCTAAAATAAACCTTAATATTATTCTAATAAATCTTTAGTGTTCTAGTTTAATTAGTGGGTATATTAGGAGCTAACTTTTTGGATTATTTTGGGTAAGGATCTTGGGTAATATGGGTGAAGAAATTTCTGATCTAAAATTTATTTTAGATCCCCGACGATTAACATCCAATTTAAGGTGACTAGTTATATCTCATTTTAACCTCTTTTGTAAATTAATTTGATTTTTATTATAATTTTATAAGTATGATCTTTATGTTAAAATTATGTTAAAACATCAACTTTGATTCTATTTATGTTTATGTGATGATAATAAATGATAATAACTAATAATAATGTTAGTATACTTTATTGTTTTCATTTTTGAATCATATTGTTTTTCACTTTAAATTGATGTTTATATGTTTAGTTATGTTTTTATGAGTTTTAAACATATTATAAGTATATGTAAAATTATGATAAATATTAACAATGAGTTTAAGTAAAGAAAAATCAAAATTGAAATTTATGTTCAATATATAAAACCCACGGCTATTTGCATTTATTTTACTAAATTTTCACTTTTAATTTTTGTAATTAATATGTCATGTTAAGTTAGGTTAAAATGGATGTTGTTATGTTATAAAAATGAATTTAGGAAAATAAATTATAAGTTGTTAAAAATGCAAATTGTGTTCTTAAGTTTTGTTTTGGTGTTCTTGAAGTTCTTGAGTATTCTTGTTGATGTTGATGTGTTCTTGATTTAGTAGCTCATTTGATTCTTGATTATTTATTGTTTGTTGTTATTTATTGTTTTAATTCACTAATAAGTTATTATATTAGTAACTATATAAATTAAACAAACTAAATCTTTAAGGTTAAAAAGTTAGAAATTTAAAGTGTTGAAAAACACTATTCAAAAATATAAATGAAATTTTTTAGTAAAATTTCATTTTAGTTTAAATCGTTTTAGTATAATTAGAATAATTAAAATATAAAGACTTTAAGCTAAAAACTGATAAAAATCAAAAAATGAAATTTTGCACCTAACATTACATGGCCACGGCATTAGGCCCCTTTTTGGTCAAAAATTTATCTTTTATCACTTTTTAGTTTATTGTTAAAATAATTTAATTAGTAGTTAATAAGTTGAATTAAGAATTTAAAAAGAAATAAAAGAATTTTGGTGTATTAAGCATATCACTCGACATTTCCTTTTAAAATGGGCTAAATTTAATCAAAATGAAAATATCACTAAGTCACTAAAGTTTACTAGTTAATAGAATTGAATTTTTGTATAAATCGATTTCGTTATAAAAGAAATATAATAAACCGATAAAAAAGGGCATAACGGTTGTAAAAATGAATTAAATCGTGTTCTACTGCCTTTGCAAATTTGGACTGTTGGACTTGGACATACGGACTAAAATGAACCATCCACGACACTATTATTATTAAAAATGAAAATCGCTAAATTTAGTAAATAGCTGACTAAATTTAACTAAGTCTCATTTTTAAAATAAATATCGTTTATCACTTTTTACAAACCGAACTTAACGTTTTTAAAACTAGATTTTTAAACTTAGTAATTAAGTTAGGATGTGAATTGTGACCAAATATGAATAATGGCCAGATGAATAATTATGCGAGATGAATAGTGGCCAGATGAATAGTGATTGATGAATAGTAACCTAGATGAATAGTGTCGATGAATAGTATATTGGGACGAAACTTGTTAAGCAAGTAACGTCCCAAATTTCAAGACGGTGAATAGTACCCGGGACGAAACTTGTTGAACAAGTAATGTCCCAAAACCTATTTTAATGCAATTTGAGGTAATTTGTTGAACAAGTTATCTTTTCAAATCCCGAGACGTGAATAGTGAAAAATTCACGAAGCTTGTAAAACAAGCTACGTCTCAAAATTCAAAGATATTTCAAATTTCAAAATTTGAAATATTGTAAATAATTGAAAATTTATTAAGTATAGAAAATTGAAAATGAATAAGTAAATAACTTAAAGTGTTTTGAAAAACACTTAAATAAAATTGGACAAACTAATAAAACGTATCAATATAGAAACTTAAAAACGTTAATAATTAACAACACTTCAAATAATAAACGAATATGTTATGTGATCATATGAAACCGAATACTAAATATTTAAACGTTTGACGATGAGACTAGGAGAGTCTAGTAACATGAGATATGTAATACGCAGTATCAAATTAAATAATAAATCATGAGTAAGTTAAATAAAGGTCAAAACCTTGAGCCTCCGTTATGAAAACGTCAATCGTGAGTGAAGTGGGGTTAATATAGTCTTGTGCGGATACCACTATCTCGGTCTCTGAGCGTTGGCCATATCGAATAGTGTGGTTTTCAAGCCGGCAGAATTATTGCTTAGCATCATGCCCATGACTTTACGCCTTAAGTCGTACTGCCTAAGCCGTACAAGATAATGAATATGCCAACTCTTTTGGGTCGGTCTCTAGGAAGTAGTCGCTTTATTCATAGTTAAGGTGCTCTATGATTAGCATAACCTACACTTAAAATGAATATTAGTATATGCATATTAGACTAGGGTTAATTCCCCTATTTCGCTAGAGGTATCAGGGCACCCGCGACCTTATGGATTTGGGTCTTGTATGCGGTTCTGTCTCCTTGCCGTGTTTCGTTCTTAGTGGGCGCGACACTTGCATTCGTTCTTGCCCTGCATAAAGATTACTTGACGGGATTGTATCTGAAGTTCGAATCATTTCGAACACTAGAAGATGAGATGCAAGTACTATAGTATTCGGCGTGGTTTACGAGTCGAGTAAGTCGCTGCACTATGGTAGTGAGATGCAAGCGACCAGAGTACAATGGCCTACTCCGTGGTCAGGCTCGTAAGCAGTATGTGTTGTTTGATTAAATGAGAATGAGTGTGTACCATCTTTGAAAACTAAAGACCACAAATTTCTGAAGTGAATCGAGTCTGCATGATGTGAATGATACAATATGTATGTTTGTTTGCGATCTGATATCGTTTCGTAATCCTGCTGATATTCTGTGACACTATTGCTATGATATTATCTGTTATTTGCATTTATAATTGATATCATGCTTTATATGATTTATCGCTTTCAATCGCATGCTTTTTTTATGACTTATATGTCTTTATATGCTATATGTAATAAGCATGTTTATCTTTTTATCATATTGTTATAATTATAAAGCGATAGTAATAAACCAAAGTAATTGAAATCGAGGGTAACTATGTGCATAGCAAGTCCTTTGTCAGCTCGTGGCACCCCATCAGTTTATTGTGCAGGATAATCGTGGACCGGAAGCTGGATTTTGGACGGGGCCACGCGACGTTTTTTTGCTTTACCTTTGGGTTGTTTTTCGAGAGATTTGTAACATATATCACTTTACTCTTTTAATTACCATACTTAGAGTTGTTTTATTCAACTCTTGAATGATGATGTAACATTTTGGGTTTATGTATAATTAATGACGCTGGTTTAAGACTTAATTAATTTCCGCCTTAGTAATTAAAGTCGACTAAAAACCAGGTTGTTACACTGAGGGTCCCAGATTCAAATCGATAATCGGTTTTTCTTCTTATATTTAATTTCTTTTATTTATTTCTTTTATTTTGTTTGTTTTCTTTATCAATTTATACATTGTATTACTAACTTTTTCTCTAGTATTTTCATATTTCGTCAAATATATAATATTATAAATAAGTACTAGAGGCCGTCAGTTCGACGGGCGGCCCGGGTGCCTAACACCTTCCTGACCGTACCTTTACCTCCGAATCCGCATTCTTTGATGTTCGTCCTAATCCTCCTTTCATTGGAACCATCGAATATGACGTAAACTATAACTTCAAACACAAACTATATCATAATACTTGAAAATAAACTAGTGTGCGGGGGCACCTTAAATTGGATGTTAATCGTCGGGGATCTAAAATAAATTTTTGATCGGAAATGTCTTCACCCATAATACTCAAGATTTTCACCCATAATAACCCATGAATGTTTGCTTCTAAAACCCACTAATTAACTAGTAATACTTAGGAATTATTAGAATAATATTAAGGGTTTTATTTTATTTGTTTTTGTAAGAAAAATTGAAGAAAACAAAGGGAGAAAAAGGGGAAGGAGTCACGACATTATGGCGGGCCAAAAGAGTTGATTTTGTTCTTATGAAACTTGTGCTCAAGTTGTACAAATTAGATAAGACTTTAAGCATTTATTTTAATTAAAGTTTAATTAAAAAGAAAATAGACTTAATGATCAACTTTGACAATATTGACCACAACACTATTTGGTGTAGAAATGGTCCCCTTGATATTTAAAAATGTCTCGTTTTTCGAAAAACGTGTTACGAAATAAATCGGGTGAGAAAGACGGTAAAAGTTCAAGTGTGCGCGTTCGACGATTTTTCGAAATATCTCTACTTTTGAATTCTAAGACTAAAATATTTTATTTACTATTGAAGAAATTATTTAAAAGTTAAGGAACGTCGATAAATTTTCAAAATAAAAGTTTTCGCTAAAAGTGATTTTAAATGATCGTAAGAAATAAAATTACTATAGAAATCGGATTACACTATTAAGTTTCATTTTATTTTAGAAATGTATTTTAAAATGATTTTATGAAATATTAGTAAGTGTTGTGTGGAAATGAATAAGGTAGAAAGCTAGTATTTGTAATGTATTTAGTATTTAAAATGTATAAACTTAAAATTTAATTAAGCTAATAAGAGTGATGATGAAAACCTAGGTGTGTAAGTGGAAGTAGATGTGTGTAAGTAAAGAAAATGAAAGAGGATAAAACTTGGACTAGAGAGTCCAAGTAGCCCGGCCAAAACAAAGAAAATCGGGCTCGATTTTCGTTTTCGAAATTTTCGATTTGCGCGCACGCGAAAAGATATGATTTTAAAATAGTGTTTCGAAAATAAAAATAAAAATAATTTCAAAAGGGTACTAAACTAAAAATTGAGTTTTAAGTCCTCGAAACTTTGAATAAAAATTTACTAGGTCGAAATACTTATTTTTTTCGTTGAATGTCGTAGATTTAAATAATTATGTTCAACCGTCAAAAAGTTTATTGATTTAAATTAGGTGCAACTTATAATTTCGATAATTTTCAAAAGTGTTAGTTAAATAGAATTGAAATAGTAATTAGATATTACGGAGTAATATATAATGATTTATTAAAAATAATCGAAATGATTACTAAAGTTGATGTTAAGTTTGCTTTTCAAAAATTAAGAAGAAAAATGGAAGAGGATAAGGTGGCTTGACCTTGATTTGCGTGTTTGAAATCGTTGACTTGAATTTCAAAGACGAGAAAAATATAAGGGTCCATTTTTATTCGAAAATAAAAAATGTCCGAAATTAATACTTATATTTTTATGAATAGTAAACATGATTTGACCTTTTTGAAATTTGAAAGGCGATACTAGTTTTGTGTTGATCTTTATAAAATTTTGAAATGTGTTTCTTTTTGAATTCTAAAGCTAATACAACAAATTTTATTTTTCAAAATTTTAAATTTGGACTTAAGAAATTTAGTATTATTTGGCGAAAAAACAATTCAGACTTATTTTTATTATAAGGAAAAGGATGAATTTAATTTAAGGAATTAAATTCTTTTATAATATTGTGTTAAAATAACACGGGGTGTTACAGTGGTAAGGGGTACTCCAGTATCGAGGGCGCTAGAGGTGATTTTACCGTTACTTTTCCCCGCTCTCTGTTATCCTTGGGTTTGTTACGCTTGGGCTTCTCAATTCGTGGGATCTCGGGCCTGGACACTTCTTCCAATGAGGGTGTTGGCTAGGGCATAGAAATCTGCTGTTCAGAGTCTTGCCACGAGCTCTCATCACTCGACTCGGGATCTTCAACGTTGAAGAGGTTCTTGGGTGTCATTTGTGGGATGTTCTCTTTCCTGCGTGGTGAGGCTCGCTGCTCCGGCTCGGGTGGTGGACCCGTTGGAGTTGGTGGTGTCTTCCTCATTTGCTTGAGGAAGGCAGTCATCATTATCTTTTCTTCCGGCGTCAAGGGTGTCTGCAGCTCGGCCTCAAGGGGAGTGCTGTCTGCACCCCCTCCCGGGGAGGAAGTTCCCTCGACTGTTTTCGTTGACTCTTGATGTTGGTTTGACATGGTTTTTGGTATGCTTTCCCCACAGACGGCGCCAATTGTTTCGGGTACAAAGTTGAGAACTAAGTACACAAACTAAATGTGAATGGTTACAAATTGAATACAAACTAAATACTGATTAACTATGTCCTGTGGGGTCTTCTCTTCCTTGAATGCTGGTTGGTCTTCCTCTCGACCTGAAATACACAACAAACCTAGCCCCAGGGGTTCCAGGGAATGGCCCTCCGACGCTCAAGTCAGTTATGTGAACTAAGTAAATTTAGAGAGAGAAAAGAGAGAAAAACCTTTTTAGTGAGATATTTTGTGAGTTATATGTGGATAGATTATTTTTAGGGTTTAGTCCTTTGTTTATAGTAACACTTGATTTGTCCTCTTGTGGTGCCGGTCCGTACAGTACGGACCCGGGGCCTATGTTGGGCTGTTGTAGCACCCGGGTCGCTCATGACCCGGGAGGGTGCCTGGAGTCCTTGGTGTATGGGTTGCCCCCAACCCCAAATCCATCCGGCCCGGTACAATGACGACCCGGGACAACCCACCCCCAACTTTTTGGTATACTTACCCAGATGAAGAGTTGGTTTTTTGGGGTCTTCAATTTTTTTTTTTCACCTATTTTTTATATTATATGGACTTTGTTATATTTGATGAAAGTTATAAACAAATATTTTAGATTTTTAAATGCAAAAAATTAATATAGCCAATTTTTGTGGATGTTTTAATCTAAATAAACACAATTTATCCACTTTAATTCTTGAATAAGAAAAATATAATTTTAATTGCAAAAATATAAAAAAGGGTATTTTAATCTTTTTATTCAAATAAAGGGGCGGCAAATAATAAAAAAGGGGCGTCAAATAATAACCCCCTAAATTAAAGGCCGTGAATAAACCGACAGGATATAATAGAAAGCCCCACCCGGACAGGCTACGATGCTTTTTATTACATTAACACTCTCTCAACTCTACAGTTTTTCACTTCTACTTCAGCAAAGCATTCTTCAAGTAACCAAAAGGTTTGTCGTGAACATCCTCACTTGCTACATTTCAATCCGACTTCAATTTTATTTTAGCATGTTATTTGTCCCTATCTTTTATATACTCCGTATTTGTTTTTTTCTTTCTATTTTCCCTTGTTCGTACGATACCAATTTAATCACTTGAATATTTGAACCCGTAACCTATCATACGGGTATTTGATATCTTGAACTCTTGAAAATTGCATCATCGGTTATTTCGCAACTTTTTTTTTTTTTCCCCGTACAATTTTGTATATCATTCCCTCTACAATCACCTATTGCCTTGCTAGCAACTCGTTTAACATTTACTCCGTGATGGATATACTTATACGTGTATTCAGTCTTACAAGAAAATTACTTAGTACTCTCTGTATGTTTGAGTTCTTTTATTAGGAAAATGAAATGGATGTAATTATGAACTATATACTTGATAAATTAGGTTTTTATTTGTGCATTTTGGAGTAACTTTACTCTTCATTAGTGTAAGCTTTCTATTCTCACAAAATGTGTGTGTATAATTTTAAACATCTTTGCTCAAATCAATGATTTGAAGCAGCTTTAGATATTAAGATTGGGTTGTTAGGGTTTTTATTTTATTTTAAAGTTCTTGTGTTTTTGGGCAACTATGATGGGTTCTAAATTGTAGTTACATGATTCTCGAGGTTTGCTAGCTCAATTTATATTTATATTTGGAAGACACAAAGTCAAGTTGATTTACAAGCTTTAAAATCAAATTATTTCCCCCTCTAATCCACCGGTTTCTTTATATTTGCTTTAAGATCGGTTTATTAAGAGATGTATACCACTACCAGTTAGTGAGGGAAAATCTCAATTTTCAATTTATAATAGAATCACCCAAAAAGCAAAACGTAAAAGAATTGGCCTGGTGGGTCAATAATTCATTTTATATAACTTGGGTTAGGTTATTACAATTCTCCAAAAAGCCAGGGTATAAAGAGAAATAACAAAACTAAAGAATTCATTGGTTTTAGTAATATACAAACACCTTGGATCCCTTTATAGATTGGAATCTTGGTACAAGATATTGTCTACCATAGCACGCTTAGCAGTACTTGCTTAGACCTTAAAAAATGCTGCATTTTTGTCCCTTATGAAATTTAGTTTCTATGGTTTGTAGTGAGCAACATGGCACAAGTGGGAAACTTGTGGAATTCAATTTGGTTTGTATGGTGTAGTTGTTGGGTCCAACTGACTGACTTTACATGAATTTTATTCCTTAAGATGAGAATGTTACACTGCAAAATGAGTTGAATACTCTTGACAAAGTGGTATTTGGGTTGGATCCATTCAGGTTTCTGGTGATTTTTTAAAAATTCCCGACTTTATTGGGTTGGGCTGGGTTGGGTCATGTTAATCATCGGTTAGGGCCATTTTGATCAGTTAGGTTTTTCAAGCTTAGGTTGAGGTTGTGGAAAAACATAGGTGAAATATTTTGTTCTCATGGCGATTCCTCGCCACTTGACAAATTATAAATTATGATAAGTAGTACTTTGCTTAGTATCCTAGTTCAATGAATTTGTGCCTTTTGAAGGAAGATTTTGCTTGTAAGTCACTACTGTTTGTTTTTATGATTTGATGCAATGGTATCACATTCTCCTGCCTTTTAAAGAAAATTAAAGGAAAAATAATGAAACTTTGTTTATTCCTTCTGCGGGCCTACTCCGATATATATTATACAGAGTTTAGTTCATTAATTCTTATATTCCGGATGCTATAAATAGGACGGTTTCAAATGAATGTTCATGTTTTCCTACGTTAGATCTTGTGTATCGGAGTTACTACTTGGCTTTGCTGTAGTTATACATTGTATGTCAGTCACATGTGAATGATTGTTTGCTTCATACGATGTGGTGGGGTTTTGTGAAATAACACCCGACCTATTCTCATTGTTGATTTCCTTATATTCAGGCACAGGATTGTTGTGATTAACTATCTATATTCTACAGAATTAAAATGTTCATGTGTCCTATGACAATTTCTTTCGTTTCGTGCAGGTGGTTTTACCCAGAAGTCTTGACTACATGCAAAAATATGGTGTTGTATCCAATTTCTTGATGCTGCTTATGCTTGACTACGCTCAGATCTTCACAACCAAAGGTTGATTATGTCGAACGGTCTTCATTGCCAGCCCAATAGGGAGATTGACATGTATTTTGGGCCGAATTTCCAATCCTTGAATAGTAAACCCTGTTACTCTGACATCAGTAATGAAAGTTGCGCTCCATCAAAAATGTCATCTGGAGGACAATATAACACCCTGGAATCTTCTACGGGAGTAGGAAACTATCCTGTGTACAGCTCTACACCAACATTTAGCTACTTATCAAATGGAAGCCCTGGATCAATGGTTGATACAAGCTCTTACTCGTTTGATCAAAATTGTTCCACTGATAACCCTGATAACTCACCCTTGAGTAACTCCTGTACCACAGAAGATTTCGGCGACCTCAAGTACAAGCTGATGGAGCTGGAGTCAGCGATGCTGGGACCTGATATGGATATAACCGCATTTGAGGGCGGGATCCATCTGCCGTCCCTCGAGATAGACAGTTGGGGAAAAGTTATGGAGATGATTACTCGTGCAGACTTAAAACAAGTCCTTGCTGCGTGTGCAAAAGCAGTGGCTGAGAACGATCAATTAGTTGTTCAGTGGTTGATGGATGAATTGAGACAATTGGTGTCTGTCTCGGGAGAACCAATTCAAAGATTGGGTGCGTATATGTTGGAAGGTCTTGTGGCAAGGCAAGCTTCATCAGGGAGCTCCATTTACAAAGCCTTGAGGTGCAAAGAGCCAGCAAGCGCTGATCTTTTGTCTTACATGCATATTCTTTTCGAGGTTTGTCCATACATTAAGTTTGGTTACATGTCAGCAAACGGAGCAATTGCAGAAGCAACTAAAGATGAAAGAAGAGTTCACATCATTGACTTCCAGATAGGCCAGGGAAGTCAATGGGTGACCCTTCTTCAAGCATTTGCAGCTAGGCCCGGTGGGCCACCCCATATTCGTATAACTGGGATCGACGACTCTCACTCAGCTTATGCCCGTGGAGGCGGACTGAATATCGTCGGCCAGAGACTTGCAAGGTTGGCGCAGTCTTTCAAGATACCATTTGAGTTTCATGGTATTGATAAATCAGGTTGTCGGGTTCAACTCAGTGATTTTGGTGTTAAACACGGTGGCGCCCTGGCTGTGAATTTTGCCTTCATGCTGCATCACATGCCGGATGAGAGTGTAAGCACTGAGAATCACCGAGATCGATTACTTCATTTGGTTAGAGGTCTGAACCCCAAAGTTGTGACACTTGTTGAGCAAGAGTGCAACACAAACACCGTTCTTTTACCGAGGTTCCAAGAGGCTAGATTATTATACCGCTATGTTTGAATCCATGGATGTGACCCTACCTAGGGATCACAAGGACCGTATCAACGTCGAGCAACACTGTCTAGCTAGGGATGTGGTTAACTTGATAGCTTGTGAAGGGGTAGAGAGAGTGGAGCGCCATGAACTCCTGGTAAAGTGGAGGTCACGATTCACAATGGCAGGATTTCAGCCATACTCTCTGAGCACCCTGGTAAATAGCACGATAAAGACGCTCCTAAAGAGCTACTGTGATCGATATAGGCTGGAGGAGAGGGATGGGGCTTTGTATCTTGGCTGGATGAACCGAGATTTGGTAGCATCTTGTGCGTGGCAATGTAGCTAATGTCTAGTTTCACGCGACAATCTTTCCGAAAATCTGAGGCTGAAAAACTAGCTTCAAACTTTGTGCTCTTTTCATTTCTTTTTCTCAATAAGATCCTGTTTCCGTGTGTAGTAGAATTTGGTCAATGCTGTTGTTTTGCTTATTTTAAGTTTCGAGTGTTTTCTCCACAAATGGTCTCAGTTTATGCGTTTCTCAACTTACGGCGTCCTTCAGCGCATAAACTAGTCCGATCGAATATCATTCTTTTGTTGTTTACTTGTTCGAAAATACTTCTTTTGTTTCACCAGATTCCTATCATTTGCTTTTGGCATAATTACTAAGGAATAGTTGGGTAAATATTAGATTATGTCGTACTTCCTCCATTCCATTTGATTCTATACATATTTCTTTTTCGGAAATTTCAATCAATTCTATACATTTCTATTTTGGTCGTCTTTATTAAACTAAAAGACCAATATACCCTTCATTAATACCCCACCCAACCCACTTGCAATGTTCTTTTTTAAAGAATAAAGTAGGGGTAATTTGGTAATTCTATTGTCTACCCTACTTGATTTTCTTCTACCTTAATTACCGTGTTTTGGTCAAATGTATAGAACCAAACGGAATGGAGAAAGTATTAAACTAGCCATCCGTAACATACGTACTTGGACTATTTTGGTAAAGTATACCTTCTTCATTCTATACATTTGTTTTATTCGTGTACCCCAATGCATGTTTTGTTGTTTGTATATATATTATTATAAATTATAAAAATTTGATGTTGATAATACACCCGAAAGGACATTTAAAACAAAATGGTACATGATTATTTTTTATTTTATATGTGAAAAGTTATATCGAAAATTCTTATCACTTATAAATAATTTTCAAAAATTAAATGTAGAGAATTTAATAGAATAAAGAAAGTAGGTGGTAAACTGTGGCTAAATGAAGGAGATGTAAAGATAAATGATTACAAGATTGTAGGACTAATGAACTAAAATACCAAATCCACTAGCGGAAACATAAAGTACCATGTGAAACGATTTCATGTTAACTAGTCTTATGCCCGTGCAAATTGCACGGGTATGTTCTTTATAAAAATAAAGTAGGAACATATGAATAATTACGTCGTTGTATAATAAATTTAATAAAAGGTCTTTTAATAAAACTAAACAAACAAAAATAATAGAAAAATTCAAACCATTACAGGAAAGGTAAAGATAAAATGAAATAATGCAACGATGATAATGTAACAACCTGGTTTTTCGTGACTTTAATTAAACTAAGGCGGAAAATTAATTAAGTCTATATATTACAAAACCAGCTGTCATCGTAATAAAACTCTGTATACATAATACGAGTTTAAGATAAAGCAGAGTTATTCGGTTACATTCTCTCAAAAAGAGTACAAAATAAGTAAGGCAAATCATCCCCAGTATTCATAAACTTTAGTCTCGGGGTACCTGCAATTAATTATCATATTCTCGCATCACTCTTTCGACACATGCAATTCTAAAACAATATGCAATATAAAAAAAAAAAAAAAAAGTAAAAACAAATACCAAGTAGGCAAGTAAAGCACATAAGGAAAGCATGATGATTCAACCACGAGTATAAATCAAATCACATAACGCACAATACTCATAAACAATCATCCTCAACTAGTCGTATCTCAACACTCAGGAACCATGTCATTCAGACAATAATCAAACAAAACAAAGAAATACATTCAACATGTGATAACTAATGAGTCTTCGTTAGTAAGGCGGAAGCATGCAGACGTAAATCGCGCTATAGTAGACAGGGCCAACATAACTTGGACATGGCTGACATACTAGACGTCCGCGCAATAGCCGACAGGGCCAACATAACTTGGACATGGCTGACAGGTTAGAGATATCTAAGGTAATAAGGATGGCTACATCCCTTGTCTAATGTATGCATACACCATCTAATCGAGGATCATACGTATTCGCTATTCAAAAGGTATCACCGACGAAAAATACGACTATCACCAAAGACGGGTACCCCCGGTTGGGGCTGGTTTTTCCAATTACCATCTATGGGCCCACGGAAATATCAATGTTGCCCCATCCCTGAGGTTGTATATACCGTGTCAAATAGCAATCTTAAGATCGTTATATAGCCTTGGGCAACTCTGGGAGGGAGCCCAAGTCCCCATAGACAGCTACCTCGCTAACTTCGAATATCAAGAGTCGCGACATGGCGAACAATCCAAGTATTTTATTCAGGTAGTTTGTTTTCTCAAATTCTTATTTCCTCGTTCAATTGTAATAAGTGACAATTCCAAACTTCAGTAATATCGTCGAACTTTGTATAATGAAATTTTAGTTCTAGCAGTTCTTCAGGTAAGCAGAACACATAGGAAAACTTAATGATTTATTTTGAGTCCGTTCGTAAATTTTAAATATTTTCACTATTCATTATTTTACTATTCATTGTATTTACTATTCATCGTATTTACTATTCATCGTATTTTTATACGTATTCGTATTTTCGTATTTCGTATTTGTACGTATTTTTATACTTTGTATTTATACGTATTTTTATAGGTATGCGTATTCTTATACTTCGTGTTTATACGTATTCCTATACTTAGGATATTCTACAAAACAATCTTTTATTTACTAAGTATAAAATTCTAGTTTCAAAGTCGTTAAGTTCGTTTTGTACTTAGTGATTTTAAATAATATTTCGAAAGTAAAACTCGGTTAAATTTAGTCATATACTTAACTAAAATTTTAGCGGTTTCCATTTTTAGCGAGATTGTCGTAGTTCATTTTAAATAGTCCGTATGTCCACATCCCAATTTAAGCAAAAGTAGTAACACTCGAATTTGTTCATTTTAAAACATGTAACGTTTATTTTATCGGTTTCGTTGATTCTTTTTATTAACAATTCATTATATAATCTAATATAATCCTAAATACAAATCAAATTTAGTGATTAAGTGACAAATTCATTTTGATCAAAATTGACCCAATTTAAGTGTAAATGCCGTGAGGTTGTATTATGTTTAGCTATTTATTTCTTTTTTTGTTTTTATTAATAATTTATTACCTTAACTAATTAAATTACTTAAGTGATAAAAATAAAAAGTGACAAAATCAATTTTGGTCCAAAATTGTCCTAAGGCCGTGGCCCTCCATTTACTTAGCCTTTTATTTTCGTTTTTTCTAATTTTATCGGTTTTCGACTTAAAGTTTTTATATACTAATTATTTAAATTATACTAAAGTGATTTTAACTAGTTTACGATTTTCACTAAATATTTTATTTCATTTATGAATAGTGTTTTTTTTTTTTTTTGGTAAAAGGTAAGTATATTAATCTTTGAAGCACCAAACATGCCAGTTTACATTTACATCAAGTACTCAAGACGAGGGAATAGTAGCCTATACATTTATACGTTGTAAATAAAGCAGCCAAGTATGATCAATACGAGAAATGACTCCCATTTGCAAAGCATTCAGCCGAACCAGCAGCTGAGACTTCACCCTGTCCACCAGAAGCCGAGGATGAACCAGAAAGCCTTCAAGTCGGCACTTGTTACGCATCAGCCATATCTCATATATGAGACCATTTAGAGCAGCCAAACCACAGCCACGTTGAAGCTTTGTCAAGCTCCTTCTCTTACCAATTGAAGACCAATTAGACCAGCAGATAGCAAAGCCAAGCCATGCCGCAAGTTGTGACAAAGCAAACCTGCTGTACACACACTCAAAATACAGATGCGGGACAGATTCCAGCCCTAAACCACAAAGATAACAAACCCCATCAGTCAAAATACCAAGCCGAGGAAGCCTGTCCAAAGTAAGTAGCCTATTAAGATGCACTAGCCATGCTATGAATGACCATTTAGGTACATTGTATTTAGTCCAAACGCCAAACCACCAGGGCACCACTGATTGCGGACCACACAGCCAAGAATACCCATGCTTGATGGTATACACACCATCAGCTGAGCACCACCTGCCCCTTGTGTAGCCTGATCGAAAAAGTTCTCTGGTCTTGCATACTTGTCTCCAGGCCCAGCTTGCAGTGGGTGAGGGATCGTAATCCATCCAATCCACACCTTTCATATAAATATGGTTTACCCATTTGACCCACAAGTGGTCCTTTTTTTCATAGAGCCACCAAACAAACTTGCCAATAGCAGCCCTATTCCAAGTCTGGCAATGCAACACACCCAAGCCACCGGACTTCTTAGGAGCACATACCTTCTCCCAAGATACAAGAGGGGCCCTATGATAGTCTTCACTACCATCTCACAGATAATTACGGCAAATAGCTACCACCCTTTTCATCACAGAGCTAGGGAGGACAAAAATGGAAGCCCAATACGTGTGCATCGCATTAAGGACAGAGTTCACCAAGGTGAGTCTACCCATATAAGAAAGCCGTCTAGCACCCCAACCTCTGATTCGGACACAAATATTTTCACACAGAGCAAAGCAATCCCTGCTACTCAATCGCTTGGAGTTAATGGGAACCCCAAGATATCGGAAAGGGAGGGAACCTTGCTTGAAGCCTGAAAACTTTAAGATCCGAGCCAAAATATCAGGTGGTATACCATTACTGTACAGTTCAGATTTTGCCTTGTTCATGACCAAGCCTGAGGCTTCAGAAAACGTAAGAAAACCACTAAGCAGAAGCCTGACAGAATGTTCATCACCTCGTGCAAACAGAAGTAGGTCATCAGCGAAGCAGAGATGGTTTAGCATCAATCTCCCACATAAGAGGTGATGACGAAAACCCACTTTACCAGATACTATTCGAAGTATCCGAGACAAGTACTCCATCTGACAATGAAAGAGCAATGGAGATAGAGGGTCTCCCTGCCTAAGACCCCTCTCCCCCTTAAAAAAACCAAAGCTCTCACCATTAATGGACAGAGAGTACCAATGGCTTCTGACAGTCTCCATAACAAGATTAATAAAGTGAGCTGGGAAGTTCAGTGCCCATAACATATCTTCAACAAATTGCCATTCAACAGAATCATAGGCCTTTTTGAGATCAATTTTAATCAGACATCTTGGAGAGCAACTTTTCCTTGTATACAATTTAACCAAATCCTGGCAAATGAGGATGTTTCCCACAATCTGCCTCCCCTTAATAAACGCACTCTGGTTAAATGATTATCCTTGGCAAAACCACTCCCGATACATTTGCCTGACAATTTAGCAATACACTTCGAGATAATGTTACAACAGGCTATAGGCCTGAATTCAGTGACTGAAGTGGGGCAGGCCACTTTGGGGATAAGAGATAAACTGGTGGCATTAACTTGCTTTAAGAGTTTCCCTGTTCTGAAGAATTCCTTAATGGCTTGACAGAAATCCCAATCTGTTGCACAGCAATTTAATAGTGTTTTTTTCCTCACTTTAAATTTCTAACTTTTATATTTTAAGGAATTAGTTTATTTAACTTATATATTTAGTGTTGTAAATATTCATTAATGAATTAAAACAACAATTAAATAAAACTTATAAAAAATTCTAAATCAAAACATGCTCATAAAATGAAGAATACATGAAGAAGTGAAGAACCATAATATTTTTTCATATGAACATCAATTAGTCAAATTTTTATATGTTTATATAATTTCCTCAAATTTTTCCTACAAGTCTAATTTACCTAAACTAATCATAATATGTTATTTAGAAAAATTAAAACTAAAAATTGGTCCAAATATTGAGTGAAAACCGTGGCCCTTGAATTATTGTTCATAAATTTTATTTTTGATTTTTATTCTACTAATTCTATATTTATTATTCTTTATATCATACATACACTTAACATAAGTGAAAATCATATTAGAACATTAACAATTAAAAATAAATCATTTCATACTCAAGAATAACAATGATAGTTCAAACACATAAATACTTTAAAACATTTAAATTTCACAACAATTTCATTTTAAGTCCAAAGCATAAACTAATTATATTTTCATATACATCTCATTCATATTATTTTAAGCATGCAATTAACAAAAATTAAAACGAAAAATTATTCAAATATAAAGGGTTATGCCGTGTGGTTTTATATGGTTACACATATTTTATTTTTCGATTTTTATCTCCTAATTTGTCATGCAACTTAGGTGATAATCAAGTCATGCATATTTTCACATCATCAATTAGGTTTAGGTGCTTAGCAATTATAGTGTGCGAGAGCACCTTAATTAGGTTAAGAGTGAAAAGTTTAGCAGTTGTCGGGATCCACTATGTTGTCAAATTGGCTCAAGTCGATGCCTCCATCTTGCTCCTTGTGAACAAGGGAATTTGATCCACGCGATGTTTTATTTCAAAAACAGTTTCATTTGAAAAGAGTCGCCACTAAATTTTTAGGTGGAATTTAGAAACCAATTTTAGAGAAAATGAGTTCGTGTGAGTTTACGTGTTAGGAAGTTTAAAAGAATTTCATTAATTTAACGCCTAACCCCGCCCGTCGTAAAGACGGTCTCTACTAAGTAAAACCATGGCTATTATGAGTACCCATGCGGATATGCAAACAATATTTTGACCCTAAATAAATTACATCCTTTCTAAGTCGTTTAATGCACACATAATTTCGTCGAAGTTATTTAACATATGAGTTAGTTTACTATTCTAGCAAACAAAGAAATGAAGCGTAAATACTTACCGACAAAGATAAGATAGATTAACAAACGTTAGCGATGGCATTTGAGTGGAAATAATTAAACACGACTAATATAAGAGCAAGTATAAACTACTAACATGAGCAAGTACTCCATACGAATAAAAAGAAGCGACAGACAAGCACAACCAAACGTATAAACTAATGATCAAGTACAACTAAACTAACACGCAGACCTACACAAATCGCATCAAACAGACACGAACCAACGTACAAACAAACATGTAACTAATAATTAAATATAACTAATCCTACTAGCATACAACCAAAAGTCAACTAACACACATACGAATAGGTGCTTAACAAGCAATATAAATGCACACAAATATAAGTAGTCATACACAAACATAAGCAGACTTCGTGGAGACCTAAATGCATCACATGGGAACCCTAACCAAACTTGTCAAACCGCTATGCAACTTGAGATTTAATGAACAAAACGAAGCTGTAACAACCCGGTTTTTCGTGACTTAATTAAACTAAGGCGGAAAATTAATTAAGTCTAATACATGCCGGATGTTAATTAAATTACATTCAAATGGCATAGGATACAAATATATGTTACAATCTCTCAAAGAAAACAAATGAAACATCCCAATCGTCCCGATAATCCTGAGTCTCGAGAATTGCCTGCAACGGAGACAAAAACACAAAATAGGAGGATCTCCGCTCAGGCGGGAAGTGGTATTCTAACCAACAACCTCTAAACCACAGTTTTGGTTTATTTAACCTATGATTAAAAGTAACTTGGCAGCACTAAACGCGTATAACTCCAGCAGCCGCATATTTCGATAAAATTGGACAATTAGCATATAATATCAGTTCTCACATATAGATATTTAAATCTCATCCAACATGATAAACAAAACTTAAAACATTTCAACTTATAGAATCACAATAAATAAACATGACTATTATCTCAATTAATATAATATATATATAAAACCTAAATTATGGAAATCAAGATATATGCATAAGCCGTAATCAATTAATAAACACATAGTCGTGAACAATCATGCAATTCTAAACATATGCAATATAGAAAATGAATAAATAAAACGCATTGCAAGTAGACAAGCAAAAACATATAAGGAATCATGATAATTCAAATATGAGCATACGTCAAATCATATAATCATAAAACATTTCTCGATAATCATACTAAACAAAGCAATCTCAACTCAAGGACAACGTCATTCAGACAATAAGCAATCAAAACAAGGAAATACATTCAACATCCATTGACTAATGAGTCTTCGTTAGTAAGGCGGAAGCATGCAGACATAATCCGCGCAGTAGCCGGTAGGGCCAACATAACTTGGACGTGACTACCAGGCTTAAAGATATCTAAGGTAATAAGGATGATTCAATCCCTTGTCTAATGTATGCATACACTACCTATCGAGGATCATACTTATTCGCTATTCAAAAGGTATCACCGACGAAAAAGTTCGACTATCACCAGAGACGGGTACCGGATGGTGGCGTTTCCACCATCGATATATGGGCCCACGGTAATATCAAGTATGCCCCATCCCCGAGGTTGATACTCGCCAGAAAAGAAATCTCAAGATCGTTAATCGCCTTGGGCAACTGCGGGAGGAGCCCAAGTCCCCATATACTGTTTACCTCGTTAACTTCGAATTTCAAGAGCTGACATGGCGAACAATCCAAGTATTTTATTCAAGTAGTTCATTTTCTCAAATTCTTATTTCCTCGTTTAATCGTAACAAGTGACAATTCTAAATATTAATAATATCGTCGTACTTTGTATAATGAAAATATTAATTCTAACAGTTCTTCAGATAAACGGAAACACATAGAAAAACTTAAATATTTATTTTGAGTCCGTTCGTAGATTTTAAATATTTTCACTATTCATTATTTTGTACGTATTTTTATACGTATGCGTATTTTTATACTTTGTACGTACTTTTGTACGTATGCGTATTTTTATACTTTGTACGTATTTTTATAGTTTATACTTCTACGTATTTTTATTTTATATTTTAGTAATTAATAATTGTTCGTTTAAGTATGATTTAGTTTCGTTTAGATTTTAATTTAAGTATGTTTATGATTAGTGATACAAAGGTTTTTAAGTTTCGTGTTAAATTTTAAGCAACTTAAAATAGATTAGTCATTAGTGATATAAATAATTGAATTTCATTATAACTCACTTTTAATCTTTCCTCTTATTTGAATTGTAAAGTATCTAGCGATTTAGTAGTTATAACATTTATTTTAACTTAGAAATATTACTTAAACGATATTTGTGACAATTAGTAAAATTTCTTTTAAGTGAATGATAATTCGATGGTGGAATTTTATACGGAGTATATTTTCATATCTTATTAATATTTAATTATTTACTTTTCTTTCATTTCTTTAATTATTTAAACGTATTTATAAATTCGTATGTTCTATACATTTAAATTTTATAAACACAACAACTATTTAAGAAGTCGTCATCTTTAAAGTATATTTTAAATTTTAATGATAGTATTCAATTTTATAAGTTTTTCTAAAAGTAAATTTTTAGAAATTAACTTTATTGTAATAATACTTCTACTTACATATTAAGTCTTTTTATGATTTTTATAACTTAAATTTTCTACTAAGTCATTTTACTTTATCTTTTTATAGAATTATCATTTTAACACTTTATCTTTTTTTGTTAAACTTATTTGTAATACAAATTTCTAACTTTATTCAATAAAAGCTTTACTTAGGTTTATTTTATATTTCGAAGTACTTTATTTCTTTTTATTATTTTAACTAAATACTTATTTAGTATATTTTAAGTTCATTGTAAATTTTAGAGTTTTAACAAAGTAATCTGGACCAAAAATGGTCAAGGCTAGCAAAGGCGGTTTTTGTCCAAATCACGGTTTAGGTCCTTGGGCTCGAACCATGGGCTAGGTCACGATCCTAAGGTCCACCCAAGCTTATTTTTGAGTGAATTGCATAATAATATCTTGGTCAAGCTTGGTGGGTCAAAGAGGTCAAGGAAAGTCAAGACGGAGAGCAACCGAAAGTCGACGATTGTCTTTATTTTGAATGTGGTCGCTCGAGTGCACCCAGTGGAGTTCGAACCACAAGTCAATTAAATTTTCAAAGAGCAAAAGTCAAGGGAAGAGCTACAAGTCAGTAGAAAAAATGATCGAGGAAGCTTCACATGTTTTTCCTCAATGTGTCCCTTTCACACGTGTCACTATCCACCTTTTATCTTTATCTTTATATTTTTGTTTGTTTATCTTCAAATTTCAAGATTTTGTAGAGGCATTTCACGCTTTTTTTGGTTGTTTTCAAAGGCTACTTTGAGCCCTTAGATCCTCTTTAGATTGAAGGAATAAGATGTAGCCTCTGGCCTATTTAAACCAAGATATCCTCATTGTATTTTCAGATTTTAGTTGAACGAAAACCCTAGTTGCTTATTTGAGAGCTTTTCATTTATCTCATTACTTTGTGTGTGAGTTAGTGAAAGATTAGTTTAGTGGCTTTGTGCTTAAACTAATCCAAATCTAAATCTATTACTTTGTGTGTAGATTTAGATACTATCCTTTATGTTTTATTGTTTTCACAAAATTTCAGAAAATTACTTCACAAAAATACATCATAGGGCCGAGATTTTCATCACCAATTCAAGTTCGATTTTGTTCATCCTTTGAGTGAAACTTGACCCACTTAGTTTCACTCCAAATTGGTTATCAAAGCCTAGGTTTGTTCTTGTTTTTCCGATTTGTTTTGTTTTCGGTTTGATCCTTGTTATTTTCGGATTACTCTTGTGTTTCCTCTTTTATTTTCGTTTTGTTCTCTTTTAATTTTTCCTTGTGTCTTCCACAAAAATCCACAAACATTCTCACAAAATTTTCACAAAATGGTTGAAGATCTACATTTGTGTTAGTGCTGATTTCGGTTTTCACACTCAAAGGTCCTTGCTTTACTCAAAAATTTTCAGATTTTTGTTTCTTTGATTATATCAATGGGTGTGTTTCTTCCTTTTGATGTTTTTTGTGGTACTACTCTTGGTGAGACCATGTATGATTCTATGGAAAAAGCTAGAAGAGAGCTTGAAATCAAAATGAGTCGAATGAGGGGTAGACTTAAACCTAACCCTAGCCTTGATCTTGTGACTTTGAGGGGTCAAAGGGAGTTAGAGGCTAGAATGGCTCGGTTAGGAGGTGAGCCACCCCCAGGCCCTGGCCAGTATGGGTTGTAGAGACTCACATACTCAAACCCTAACCCTAACCCTAGAAGAGAATCACCAAGTCGAAACCTTTAGGTCTAGGTGTACCATTATGGGAAGGGTTTGTAATTTGATTGTTGATGGGGAGAGTTGTTCTAATGTTGCCTCAAGCACCCTCATTGAAAAATTAGCCTTGCCTACACAAGAACACCCTAACCCTTACAAGATGAAGTGGCTAGATAATGGAGCCGAGATGAGTGTAAGTGTGGTTAGACAATGCTTGGTTTTTTTCTCCATTGGAAGGGATTACATGGATGAGGTTTTGTGTGATGTGATTCCCATGGATGCTTGTCATCTCCTCTTGGGGAGACCATGGAAATTGGAGAGAAATGCTCATCATGATGGGAGGGACAATACCTACACTTTCAAGATTGGAGCTAAGAAAATCAAACTTGCACCCTTACCTCCGATTTTGAAGAACCCTAACCCACCCTCCTTGGTTGGGGCACACACGACAACATGAAGGTTGATGGGGGACCCGAAATGAAACAAGTGCAAGCTGAAATGGGGATGGTAAAGCCGTGGGATATGGTACAAGAGGGCATACCAACCCTCCTACCTTCTACCTTGAAGTATTCCACCCCACCTTCCATGTTTGAGCCTTACAAAGATGTGATATTGAGTGAAGAGGCCGAAATAAGTGAAGGGATGGATGTTGGCGAGAAATTGACCCTTCACTTTGCTAAAGATGATCCTAACAATCAAGAGGAAAGCATGGGATACAATGCCAAGCATCGGGACGAGTATGATCATGAGATGTGTTTGGCTAATGTCAAGGCAAAGGTAATCATGTGGTATGAGAATGTTGATACAAGCAAAGAGTCAAGGGAATTTCTAAAATGGAAATTCAAAGTGAATAATAACAACAAGGAGCTACTATGTGATCATCCTACTCAAGTCTACTCAAGTGGATTCATGAAATGGGGATTCAAAGGGGGAACTAAGCTTGAACAAAAAGAGCTAAGTGATGATCTTCTACAATCTTCATCTAAGCTCAAGATAGAAGATGGCTCAAGTGAAAGTCCAAAGATCGACTTGTGGGAGGAGAACACGGCCCTCAAGACCATAACCGACTTAATCACACTCCTCATGTCATCTAATTCCACAAGTACCTTCATGATCGAGAGTGTAGCCCTCCAAATGATCAAAGACAACCCTAGAGCAATAAGGGGAAGTCAAGGAGAGGAGCTCAATGAGCTCAAAACTGAAAATTCGGGACACTCAATGAAATACAAGGATGAGTCGAATGGGAGTGCAAGGAATGATGGCATGGAAAGGCCAAGAAGAACCGTGAAATGGAGGATCATGGAAAAGAATGACCGTAGCAAGGGGTGGCGTCATGGTGATCCTAAGCAAGTTTCAATTGAGTTTGGGTATGAAGAGCTTGAGGATGAGCTAGAAAGTGAATGTAGGTTCAAGGAGACCATGGTAAGAGAAGAGAGTAGGGTCATTTGCACGAGCCAAGCAAGGGAAAATTATTCTCTCAATCAATCTCTAGGTCTATGGTGTTCTTGGGCACCCACAATCATGAAGTCCAATTCTTGTCAAGAAGCAAAAGGGGTATCAATCAATCTCAACAACGATCAAAGTTCAAACCGAGCAAGAGGAAGAGAGACCGAGGATTTGAGGACAAATCCTTTTCAAGGAGAGGAGATTGGACCAAAAATGGTCAAGGCTAGCAAAGGCGGGTTTTGTCCAAATCACGGTTTAGGTCCTTGGGCTCGAACCATGGGCTAGGTCACGATCCTAAGGTCCACCCAAGCTTATTTTTGAGTGAATTGCATAATAATATCTTGGTCAAGCTTGGTGGGTCAAAGAGGTCCAGGGAAGTCAAGGCGGAGAAGAACCCAAAGTCGACGATTGTGCTATTTTTGAATGTGGTCGCTCGAGTGCACCCAAGTGGGTTCGAACCACAAGTCAATTAAATTTTCAAAGAGCAAAAGTCAAGGGAAGAGCTACAAGTCAGCCGAAAAAAATGATCAAGGAAGCTTCACATGTTTTTCCTCAATGTGTCCCTTTCACACATGTCACTATCCACCTTTTATGCTTTATGCTTTATATTTTTGTTTGTTTATCTTCAAATTTCAGCATTTTGTAGAGGCATTTCAGCCGTTTTTTTTGGTTGTTTTCAAAGGCTACTTTGAGCCCTTAGATCCTCTTTAGATTGAAGGGTCAAGATGTAAAGCCTTGGTCTATTTAAACCAAGCATATCCTCATTGTATTTTCAGATTTTAGTTGAATGAAAACCCTAGTTGTTTATTTGAGAGCTTTTCATTTATCTCATTACTTTGTGTGTGAGTTAGTGAAAGATTAGTTTAGTGGCTTTGTGCTTAAACTAATCCAAACCTAAATCTATTACTTTGTGTGTAGATTTAGATACTATCCTTTATGTTTTATTGTTTTCACAAAATTTCAGAAAATTACTTCACAAAAATACATCATAGGGCCGAGATTTTCATCACCAATTCAAGTTCGATTTTGTTCATCCTTTGAGTGAAACTTGACCCACTTAGTTTCACTCCAAATTGGTTATCAAAGCCTAGGTTTGTTCTTGTTTTTCCGATTTGTTTTGTTTTCGGTTTGATCCTTGTTATTTTCGGATTACTCTTGTGTTTCCTCTTTTATTTTCGTTTTGTTCTCTTTTAATTTTTCCTTGTGTCTTCCACAAAAATCCACAAACATTCTCACAAAATTTTCACAAAATGGTTTAAGATCTACATTTGTGTTAGTGTTGATTTCGGTTTTCACACTCAAAGGTCCTTGCTTTACTCAAAAATTTTCAGATTTTTGTTTCTTTGATTATATCAATGGGTGTGTTTCTTCCTTTTGATGTTTTTTGTGGTACTACTCTTGGTGAGACCATGTATGATTCTATGGAAAAAGGTAGAAGAGAGCTTGAAATCAAAATGAGTCGAATGAGGGGTAGACTTAAACCTAACCCTAGCCTTGATCTTGTGACTTTGAGGGGTCAAAGGGAGTTAGAGGCTAGAATGGCTCGGTTAGGAGGAGAGCCACCCCCTAGCCATGGCCGTATGGGTTGTAGAGACTCACATACTCAAACCCTAACCCTAACCCTAGAAGAGAATCACCAAGTCGAAACCTTTAGGTCTAGGTGTACCATTATGGGAAGGGTTTGTAATTTGATTGTTGATGGGGAGAGTTGTTCTAATGTTGCCTCAAGCACCCTCATTGAAAAATTAGCCTTGCCTACACAAGAACACCCTAACCCTTACAAGATGAAGTGGCTAGATAATGGAGCCGAGATGAGTGTAAGTGTGGTTAGACAATGCTTGGTTTTTTTCTCCATTGGAAGGGATTACATGGATGAGGTTTTGTGTGATGTGATTCCCATGGATGCTTGTCATCTCCTCTTGGGGAGACCATGGAAATTGGAGAGAAATGCTCATCATGATGGGAGGGACAATACCTACACTTTCAAGATTGGAGCTAAGAAAATCAAACTTGCACCCTTACCTCCGATTTTGAAGAACCCTAACCCACCCTCCTTGGTTGAGTCACACGACAACATGAAGGTTGATGGGGGACCCGAAATGAAACAAGTGCAAGCTGAAATGGGGATGGTAAAGCCGTGGGATATGGTACAAGAGGGCATACCAACCCTCCTACCTTCTACCTTGAAGTATTCCACCCCACCTTCCATGTTTGAGCCTTACAAAGATGTGATATTGAGTGAAGAGGCCGAAATAAGTGAAGGGATGGATGTTGGCGAGAAATTGACCCTTCACTTTGCTAAAGATGATCCTAACAATCAAGAGGAAAGCATGGGATACAATGCCAAGCATCGGGACGAGTATGATCATGAGATGTGTTTGGCTAATGTCAAGAGAAAGGTAATCATGTGGTATGAGAATGTTGATACAAGCAAAGAGTCAAGGGAATTTCTAAAATGGAAATTCAAAGTGAATAATAACAACAAGGAGCTACTATGTGATCATCCTACTCAAGTCTACTCAAGTGGATTCATGAAATGGGGATTCAAAGGGGAACTAAGCTTGAACAAAAGAGCTAAGTGATGATCTTCTACAATCTTCATCTAAGCTCAAGATAGAAGATGGCTCAGTGAAAGTCCAAAGATCGACTTGTGGGAGGAGAACACGGCCCTCAAGACCATAACCGAGCTTAATCACACTCCTCATGTCATCTAATTCCACAAGTACCTTCATGATCGAGAGTGTAGCCCTCCAAATGATCAAAGACAACCCTAGAGCAATAAGGGAAGTCAAGGAGAGGAGCTCAATGAGCTCAAAGCTGAAAATTCGGGACACTCAATGAAATACAAGGATGAGTCGAATGGGAGTGCAAGGAATGATGGCATGGAAAGGCCAAGAAGAACAGTGAAATGGAGGATCATGGTAAAGAATGACCGTAGCAAGGGGTGGCGTCATGGTGGTCCTACGCAAGTTTCAATTGTGTTTGGGTATGAAGAGCTTGAGGATGGGCTAGAAAGTGAGTGTAGGGTCAAGGAGACCATGGTAAGAGAAGAGAGTAGGGTCATTTGCACGAGCCAAGCAAGGGAAAATTATTGTCTCAATCAATCTCTAGGTCTATGGTGTTCTTGGGCACCCACAATCATGAAGTCCAATTCTTGTCAAGAAGCAAAGGGTATCGATCAATCTCAACAACGATCAAAGTTCAAACCGAGCAAGAGGAAGAGAGACCGAGGATTTGAGGACAAATCCTTTTCAAGGAGAGGAGATTGGACCAAAAATGGTCAAGGCTAGCAAAGGCGGTTTGTCCAAATCACGGTTTAGGTCCTTGGGCTCGAACCATGGGCTGGAGTCACGATCCTAAGGTCCACCCAAGCTTATTTTTGAGTGAATTGCATAATAATATCTTGGTCAAGCTTGGTGGGTCAAAGAGGTCAAGGAAAGTCAAGGCGGAGAGAGCAACCGAAAGTCGGCGATTGTGCTTATTTTTGAATGTGGTCGCTCGAGTGCACCCAGTGGGTTCGAACCACAAGTCAATTAAATTTTCAAAGAGCAAAAGTCAAGGGAAGAGCTACAAGTCGGTAGAAAAAATGATCAAGGAAGCTTCACGTGTTTTTCCTCAACGATGTGTCACTTTCACGCGTCACTATCCACCTTTTATCTTTATCTTTATATTTTTGTTTGTTTATCTTCAAATTTCAAAGATTTTGTAGAGGCATTTCACCGTTTTTGGTTGTTTTCAAAGGCTACTTTGAGCCCTTAGATCCTCTTTAGATTGAAGGGTCAAGATGTAAAGCCTTGGTCTATTTAAACCAAGCATATCCTCATTGTATTTTCAGATTTTAGTTGAATGAAAACCCTAGTTGTTTATTTGAGAGCTTTTCATTTATCTCATTACTTTGTGTGTGAGTTAGTGAAAGATTAGTTTAGTGGCTTTGTGCTTAAACTAATCCAAACCTAAATCTATTACTTTGTGTGTAGATTTAGATACTATCCTTTATGTTTTATTGTTTTCACAAAATTTCAGAAAATTACTTCACAAAAATACATCATAGGGCCGAGATTTTCATCACCAATTCAAGTTCGATTTTGTTCATCCTTTGAGTGAAACTTGACCCACTTAGTTTCACTCCATAATCTTTATAGTAATTGTGAGATATGACTTTTTATATAATTATTTATTTTAGAAACTTTAATATGAGTAACTTAATTTATATTTTTACTTTTAGTATGATTAAATATTAATTTAAACTTAATATTCTTTTAACTTAATTCTTTATTTTTAGTTATATTTCGATTTAACATTTTAGTGACGATAGATAAGTTATATTAATTTAATTTATTTACTTAAGTTATTTAATAATGTTTTAAGTTTTATTTTATACTTGTGATACATAAACTTTATTTATTTTAATTTACACATAACAAATAATTTTAACACGATAATATTACAATTAAATTCAACATTAATCCAACAACACATTTTTCACTCAAAACATATTATCACAAAATCAGATAAATATCATATTTCACAAATCAATTCGACATTATATTATAACCACAATTAACACCCAATTTCATACTATAGCGAATCATACAAAGTTATCAAATTAAACTGAAACGGGACTCATACGTGTCTAATGCATACTAGCTCACTTTGAATCACAAAATTAAAATAAAACCAAAGTGTTAAAATTAGAGATTTTGGAGAAAGAATCGAGTCACCTAAAATTGGCTCACGAACAGAGGCCTCCAAATAAAACCCGACATAAATAAGTTCCAAGCACGACAACGGTCCGGCCTGACTTGAAAGTGGCAGCGACACTTCACCCAAAAAAAAGACGGGAAAAATGAGAAGTGACGCATGAGTCACTAATTAAATAATCCACGCAATATAAAATCGAAACTGTGAGTACTTAATATTAAATGAAAGAGAGCTGAAAGCTAAGCTCACCATTGAGAAACTCCGGTGGTCGAAGTCGAAACCGAGCCGGAAGCAGGGGAAAGCTAGAGAGGCGAGTGAGCAGGGCACGGCCATGGCGGCCTGATGAACTCCGTGACGGTGGCCAGCAGGAGGCCGAGAAAGGAGAGAGCAGACCCAGAAAGAGGCGGCCTGAGGGTGGTCGAACTCCGGTGGGATGAAAACGGAGATAGATAGTTGAGATAGCAGAATGAAGGTTTGGAAATAAATCGAGTCAATGAGCTGAAATAATGACAGAGGACGAAGTACAAGTGAGTCTCACCGGTGGTGTTGGTCGAGTTTCTCCGGCGAGGGCTGAGCTCCGGCGAGGATGAATAGAAGGGGAGAGAGCAGGTGAGACGAAAATAAGAGGGGGAAAACAGGGGAAGCTCGAGGAAGACGGTGGTGGCTGGAGTGAGCTCCGGTAAGAGAGGGGCGGTGCTCCGGTGAGCAGAGGCGCCGTCGATGGTGGGGCAGAGCAAGCAGGGGCCACGGTGGTGACGTCGACGGTGGCCGTGGTTGCTCCGGCGAGATCGAAAGTAAAGGAAGGAGAAGCGAGGGCGAGAGTGATGGCGATGGTGGTGGTGAATGAAGGTCACGGCGCCACGGTGGCCATGGTGATGTGACTCACGGTGGTGGGCGGTGGTTGATAACGGTGGTGACCACCGTCCTGTTGCTGTTGTTCGTTGTTGGTTTATTGTTGTTGTTGTCGTTTTGTTTTTGTTGTTGGTGTTGTGTTAGCTGCTGTTGTTTTTATTTTTATTTTTATTTTTGGTCTCAATAATGGAGGGTTTAAAATGAGGGAGAAAGGAAGATGAAGATTATCAAGAAAGCAAATTAAAAATGAAATGAGGAGAGAAGTATAATGAGGTGTGTTGAAGAAGATTAGAATTAGAAATATCTAAAATGAGAAAGGAAAGATGTCGACATAGTGTGAGGAGTATATGTTCAGATTTTGTTTGTTTGCTCTGTTTTATTTACTCTTATTTATAAACTTTTATTTATTTTAAAATATGTTATGTTCAAAATTATCTCATTTTAGTTTCAGTTTATGATTAATATTATTAAACTTATATTTTAAAAATATAGAATATACAAAAATATCGATTCTGAATTTTACAAGCTGTCTCATAAATTTTCAAGCAGATGCCTTGTTTGCAAGGTACATTTCGATAAAATTATATGTATTCAAGTAATAATACTTTTTAAAGTACAATGCAAATTTATTAATTTTAATAAAAGCAATAGAATCAAAGTTCTAATTTGATAAGTATTTTTAGAAATAAAAATATATCTGATTAATGTGAAAGAAATCAAGAAAGTTTAATTAGAAATATATTGGAGAAAGTTTATTTAATCGAAATTTTTCGGCCGCGTTTTTAAAGTACTTGAATAAAAGTTAAATTATATAAATTTTAATTTAAGAATTTTGTTAAAATAAATAATTAGTATTAAAAAAAACACGGGTGTTATTCTGATCCTACCCCCTTAAGAAAAGTTTCGTCCCCGAAACTTGAATAGGATGGATAATTGTCGAGATATAACTAGACAGTTAGCGAAAACATCGAGATTTTTGAATTAAGATATTAACATTGCTCTTGATTGGGTATGAATTTTCTACAAAGGAAAGATTGATGAATTTTAATAGTTTCAAAATACAAATAATTCTTTTTCGAATTAATATCTAAATGTTGCTGCATTGTCATTTTCAAAATCAGCGAGAAAGAGATTTTCAAAAAGGTAGGGCCTAGAAGTTTTGTACGGAATTAAATTAAATAAAAATAATAAGCGTTTTAAGAATAAAATAATTTATATAAATTTGAAAATGAGTATTAACCTTAAATTAAATTGAAATAAGGAATTTTAAGATTTAATTAGGATTTTGATAATATCAAATTATTGTCCTACCCCCCTTAAGAAGTTTTAATCGTATCTTTATAATATTATTATTGTTACTTTTAATGATCACATACATAAGATATATAGCCTTAGGATAAACGGCATTTAGGGAAAATATGTAAAAGTCGCAGTGATCATAAGGAAAATATGAGCTTTAAAGAAATTACGAGAATATAGGCTATCGTTGAATGATTAAGTAAAATTTTAGAGAATTATGGATAACCTTGTTGATATAGCTCATTTTCTAAAAATTATTATTATAATGTTATTAGATGAATCAGAAATGTTATAAATCATATTTAGGACAAGATTCGAAAATTTATATTAAGGGATTGAAATAAATGATAAATGATATACATATATATTTTTGACGAGAGGTGTTTGTAATGGATAGGACAAGTTTTAAAAGGTATTTAAAATTTAAAGAAAAGGAGGTTGAAACAAATAATAACTTTTTAAGTATCTAAAATTAAGAATAAGGAGTTTATGAAGAAAATGAAAACTATGGAAATCCAATTTAGTGAATAAACGTATGAAAATTCACAAGGTAATATCCAATTTTCGAAGTTGAAAAGTAATAATGTTCAAGAGTGTAAGAAATAAGAATAAGCAATTTAAGACAATCAAATATCAAAGATATTTCAAATTACGAAATAAAAATTTTACGAAGCAAGCGAATAATTTTCGAGGACTTTTTAAAGGTGAAATACGAAGGTAAATTTTTGAAGGTAGTTAGGAATTTATAAATTTATGATTTTAAATATTTAAAATGAGATAGTAAGGCTAAGATTTGAAAAACTAATAAAGTTAGAAATATTTAAATTTAATGGATGACTTTGATATGGTTGTAGAAATCTTCAATGCTAGAGAAGTCTTCGACGTCTTGAAAATTGCCTCAGATAGCATGATTTTTAATGCGCTTCGATCTTGTCTTCAAGTCTTATATTTGCGAGAAAATGAAAGGAGATGAAAATCCATTTTATGAGGTCGTTAGAAGAGTATAAGTTAGGAAAGTTTTATTTTCGAAGAATAAAATGAGTTAAACAGATTTAAATTTTATTAGAGGAGAAAATGATAATTTATTTAATAAGGACGTTAGAGAAAGTTATAGAGGTCTTCAAGGCAATAGAATTCTTCGAGGTCTAGAACGTCTTTTCAGATCGTTCGACTCTTGATGCGTCCATTTCCATGTGCTTGAGTTCTTGTCGTCTTGTCTTCACTTTATACGCCTCGTTTTTTGGTAACGTTAGTATACGAGACTTGTTAGCCAAAAAGTTTAGTCATAGAGCATTTAGCAGGCAAGCAAGCACAGAGAAAATATAAGAAAAAACTAACGAGGTTGAATGACGGTCGAGAATCCTTATATCTAGGTCAGTCGGTCAATTCTAGATATTTCTACCCATTCTCACATTTTTAAAGCGATCTAATTTATTATTTAGCGATCTAGGATTTCTAATTCATTATTTGATCCTATAAGTCTATGCCGGACATATATATTAATATGTATGTCTAGCCCAGGTGTCTTCTCGCTAGATGAGATAACTATTAAGTTATTCACGGTCATGAGAGCGACTTTGATACCAAGCTGTAACAACCGGTTTTTAGTGACTTAATTAAACTAAGGCGGAAAATTAATTAAGTCTAATACATGCTTGGGATGTTAATTAAATTACATTCAAATGGCATAGGATACAAATATATGTTACAATCTCTCAAAGAAAACAAATGAAACATCCCAATCGTCAGATAATCTGAGTCTCGAGAATTGCCTGCAGCGGAGACAAAAACACAAAATAGGAGGATCTCCCGCTCGGAGGCGAAGTGGTATTCTAACCAACAACCTCTAAACCCACAGTTTTGGTTTATTTAACCTATGATTAAAAGTAACTTGGCAAAGACTAAACGCGTATAACTCCAAGAAGCATATTTCGATAAAATTGGACAATTAGCATATAATATCGATTCTCACATATAGATATTTAAATCTCATCCAACATGATAAACAAAACTTAAAACATTTCAACTTATAGAATCACAATAAATAAACATGACTATTATCTCAATTAATATAATATATATATAAAACCTAAATTATGGAAATCAAGATATATGCATAAGCGTAATCAATTAATAAACACATAGTCGTGAACAATCATGCAATTCTAAACATATGCAATATAGAAAATGAATAAATAAAGCATTGCAAGTAGACAAGCAAAAACATATAAGGAATCATGATAATTCAAATATGAGCATACGTCAAATCATATAATCATAAAACATTTCTCGATAATCATACTAAACAAAGCAATCTCAACTCAAGGACAACGTCATTCAGGACAATAACCAATCAAAACAAGGAAATACATTCAACATCCATTGACTAATGAGTCTTCGTTAGTAAGGCGAGTATGCGGACATAATCAGCGTATGATGGCGGTAGAGGCCAACATAACTTGGGCGTGACTACCAGGCTTAAAGATATCTAAGGTAATAAGGATGATTCAATCCCTTGTCTAATGTATGCATACACTACCTATCGAGGATCATACTTATTCGCTATTCAAAAGGTATCGCAAGCGAAAAAGTTCGACTATCACCAGGAGACGGGTACCCCAGGATGAAATTTGGCGTTTCCAATTCTTGATATATGGGCCCACGGTAATATCAAGTATGCCCCATCCACGAGGTTGATACTCGTGTAGAAAAGAAATCTCAAGATCGTTAATCGCCTTGGGCAACTCGGGAGGAGCCCAAGTCCCCATATCTGACTACCTCGTTAACCCGAATTTCAAGAGTCGCAACATGGCGAACAATCCAAGTATTTTATTCAAGTAGTTCATTTTCTCAAATTCTTATTTCCTCGTTTAATCGTAACAAGTGACAATTCTAAATATTAATAATATCGTCGTACTTTGTATAATGAAAATATTAATTCTAACAGTTCTTCAGATAAACGGAAACACATAGAAAAACTTAAATATTTATTTTGTGTCCGTTCGTAGATTTTAAATATTTTCACTATTCATTATTTTGTACGTATTTTTATACGTATGCGTATTTTTATACTTTGTACGTACTTTTGTATGCGTGTATCGTATTTATCCTTTGTACGTATTTTTATAGTTTATACTTCTACGCATTTTTATTTTATATTTTAGTAATTAATAATTGTTCGTTTAAGTATGATTTAGTTTCGTTTAGATTTTAATTTAAGTATGTTTATGATTAGTGATACAAAGGTTTTTAAGTTTCGTGTTAAATTTTAAGCAACTTAAAATAGATTAGTCATTAGTGATATAAATAATTGAATTTCATTATAACTCACTTTTAATCTTTCCTCTTATTTGAATTGTAAAGTATCTAGCGATTTAGTAGTTATAACATTTATTTTAACTTAGAAATATTACTTAAACGATATTTGTGACAATTAGTAAAATTTCTTTTAAGTGAATGATAATTCGATGGTGGAATTTTATACGGAGTATATTTTCATATCTTATTAATATTTAATTATTTACTTTTCTTTCATTTCTTTAATTATTTAAACGTATTTATAAATTCGTATGTTCTATACATTTAAATTTTATAAACACAACAACTATTTAAGAAGTCGTCATCTTTAAAGTATATTTTAAATTTTAATGATAGTATTCAATTTTATAAGTTTTTCTAAAAGTAAATTTTTAGAAATTAACTTTATTGTAATAATACTTCTACTTACATATTAAGTCTTTTTATGATTTTTATAACTTAAATTTTCTACTAAGTCATTTTACTTTATCTTTTTATAGAATTATCATTTTAACACTTTATCTTTTTTTTGTTAAACTTATTTGTAATACAAATTTCTAACTTTATTCAATAAAAGCTTTACTTAGGTTTATTTTATATTTCGAAGTACTTTATTTCTTTTTATTATTTTAACTAAATACTTATTTAGTATATTTTAAGTTCATTGTAAATTTTAGAGTTTTAACAAAGTAATCTTTATAGTAATTGTGAGATATGACTTTTTATATAATTATTTATTTTAGAAACTTTAATATGAGTAACTTAATTTATATTTTTACTTTTAGTATGATTAAATATTAATTTAAACTTAATATTCTTTTAACTTAATTCTTTATTTTTAGTTATATTTCGATTTAACATTTTAGTGACGATAGATAAGTTATATTAATTTAATTTATTTACTTAAGTTATTTAATAATGTTTTAAGTTTTATTTTATACTTGTGATACATAAACTTTATTTATTTTAATTTACACATAACAAATAATTTTAACACGATAATATTACAATTAAATTCAACATTAATCCAACAACACATTTTTCACTCAAAACATATTATCACAAAATCAGATAAATATCATATTTCACAAATCAATTCGACATTATATTATAACCACAATTAACACCCAATTTCATACTATAGCGAATCATACAAAGTTATCAAATTAAACTGAAACGGGACTCATACGTGTCTAATGCATACTAGCTCACTTTGAATCACAAAATTAAAATAAAACCAAAGTGTTAAAATTAGAGATTTTGGAGAAAGAATCGAGTCACCTAAAATTGGCTCACGAACAGAGGCCTCCAAATAAAACCCGACATAAATAAGTTCCAAGCACGACAACGGTCCGGCCTGACTTGAAAGTGGCAGCGACACTTCACCCAAAAAAAAGACGGGAAAAATGAGAAGTGGTACGCAAGTCACTAATTAATTAATCCACGCAATATAAAATCGAAACTGAGAGTACTTAATATTAAATGAAAGAGAGCTGAAAGCTAAGCTCACCATTGAGAAACTCCGGTGGTCGAAGTCGAAACCGAGCCGGAAGCAGGGGAAAGCTAGAGAGGCGAGTGAGCAGGGCACGGCCATGGCGGCCTGATGAACTCCGGCGAACGGTGACGAAAACAGGGGAGGCCGAGAAAGGAGAGAGCAGACCCAGAAAGAGGCGGCCTGAGGGTGGTCGAACTCCGGTGGGATGAAAACGGAGATAGATAGTTGAGATAGCAGAATGAAGGTTTGGAAATAAATCGAGTCAATGAGCTGAAATAATGACAGAGGACGAAGTACAAGTGAGTCTCACCGGTGGTGTTGGTCGAGTTTCTCCGGCGAGGGCTGAGCTCCGGCGAGGATGAATAGAAGGGGAGAGAGCAGGTGAGACGAAAATAAGAGGGGGAAAACAGGGGAAGCTCGAGGAAGACGGTGGTGGCTGGAGTGAGCTCCGGTAAGAGAGGGGCGGTGCTCCGGTGAGCAGAGGCGCCGTCGATGGTGGGGCAGAGCAAGCAGGGGCCACGGTGGTGACGTCGACGGTGGCCGTGGTTGCTCCGGCGAGATCGAAAGTAAAGGAAGGAGAAGCAGGGGACGAGAGTGATGACGATGGTGGTGGTGAATGAAGGTGCAGCGCACGGTGGCCATGGTGATGTGACTCACGGTGGTCGGCGGTGGTTGATAACGGTGGTGACCACCGTGCTGTTGCTGTTGTTCGTTGTTGGTTTATTGTTGTTGTTGTCGTTTTGTTTTTGTTGTTGGTGTTGTGTTAGCTGCTGTTGTTTTTATTTTTATTTTTATTTTTGGTCTCAATAATGGAGGGTTTAAAATGAGGGAGAAAGGAAGATGAAGATTATCAGTAAAAGCAAATTAAAAATGAAATGAGGGAGAGAAGTATAATGAGGTGTGTTGAAGAAGATTAGAATTAGAAATATCTAAAATGAGAAAGGGAAAGATGTCGACATAGTGTGAGGGAGTATATGTTCCGATTTTGTTTGTTTGCTCTGTTTTATTTACTCTTATTTATAAACTTTTATTTATTTTAAAATATGTTATGTTCAAAATTATCTCATTTTCGTTTCAGTTTTATGATTAATATTATTAAACTTATATTTTAAAAATATAGAATATACAAAAATATCAGTTACGAATTTTACAACTGTCTCATAAATTTTCAAACGGTCTGCTTGTTTGCAAGGTACATTTCGATAAAATTATATGTATTCAAGTAATAATACTTTTTAAAGTACAATGCAAATTTATTAATTTTAATAAAAGCAATAGAATCAAAGTTTTAATTTGATAAGTATTTTTAGAAATAAAAATATAATACAGATTAATGTGAAAGAAATCAAGAAAGTTTAATTAGAAATATATTGGAGAAAGTTTATTTAATCGAAATTTTTCGGCCGCGTTTTTAAAGTACTTGAATAAAAGTTAAATTATATAAATTTTAATTTAAGAATTTTGTTAAAATAAATAATTAGTATTAATAAAAACACGGGGTGTTACAGAAGCTATCAACAGGCAAAAAACGTGCAGACACACAGCTTATACATGACTACGAAACCAATCATCACACGAAAACTAAACGATGAAATAAACATCACAAAGACTAACTTAACTCACAAATACGAATTACAAAGTCTGGACAAACATGATAAATCAAGTCTAAAACAATTAACGTAATTAACGCAAGTAAGACCTAGTTACGCAAAGAGGCTAACGAGCTAAACAGAATCAATCTAACGAAGAAATTTCAAGTCATACTACGCAACGAAATTGAACATGCATTCTAGGTGAACAAGAGACACGACATACTCATACACACATCGAAATCATACTAAAAATATCAAACTAAACAAACGATGAAAACAATAACTACGACGATAAACAACAGAGCGACATAAAGTAATGAAAAGCGACAGAGAGCAATAAAAAGCGATAAAAACAATAATTTAAACAAAGTAAAGTGAGTATTTTGCATCCTCAACTTACATGTATCGTTGACCAAGTTTTTGAGTCGTAATCGATTGTAAGATTTTATCCCAAGGGGCCGTCGTCGACGAAAACAATTGTAAAAACCGTAGCTTTAAACCAAAACTGACAGCAATTTTCAAAAGCTTGTAACTTCTTCGTTTCTCAACGAAATTTCGAACCGAAAGATGTTTTGGAATCGTGGTAAAGTGAACTTTAAGATTATGTAAACAAATCAGAGAGATTAGGATGTTTTCAACACGAAAAACGAGGTAGAAGAAGTGATAGCTGAACCAAAATCAGAAAAATCGTGCTCTGTTTTTGGGGCAGCTATCTCGACTTCTTTTGAGGCTTTTAGGCTTTTTGTGACTTAATATTGTGTATGTATGTTGTATAATCCGTGTGTCTTGAATGCTTGAGGTTAGGGTGTATTTATAGGGTCGAAGGTAGGGTTTTTGAGGAGAGAAGAGCGACCTTGCTCTGTTTTTGGGGCTGCTGTCCACGGCTCGTTTAGGAGCTTTTTAGGGGTTTTCTTGAGTGGCAAGGCAAGGTTACATGGGTAGGATAGTTAGGATGTGGGTTTGGGTCATGGGTATGCGAATCTGAGTCGGGTTTGGGTCAAATAATGGCTGATTTTGGGCTTACGAGCTGCTGCGGATCAGCTCTATGTTTGGCTTCGTTTTGGCTGATTATGGTGGGTTTAGGATGTGTCTTGGGCTGAGTTTAATCGTGGGAGCGTGAGAAAGAGTGTGGGTAAAAGAGGCCTCAAGTTCGTCTTGAAACGGGCTCAAAATCGTTCTTAAAATCGAGCTTAAAGCGAGCTTTAAAACCTGCTTTGTTAAGAAAACGAATTAAATCGAATCTGATTTAATAATCTGCATTTAAAAGCACGAAAGCGACTTTTCAAGTCAAAAAAAGAATTTGTAAAAGCGACTTTTCAAATCGAATTACTTAAAATGATTTTTCAAATCGAAATATTTTATTTTCAATAAAATACTACTCGCGTCAAAATAAAATTTGACAGAGCAAATTGAATCACATATTCTTTGAACTAATAAACATTACGTCGACAGCGCCCGACTTACATCGTAAAACGAACTCAAATAAATGACACGAAATACATGTTGTCCTATCATCATTGGGTGTTTGTCGGGTATTCTATAAATTTCCATATCGACAGATACGGGTATCTACAGAGCCCCCACTTTGACTAAGGCTTGGACAGGCGAAAGTCAAAGTAGACACTCAAGTCAATCGATGATCACAACTTGAGAGCCTTACGGGTCGTTTATGGTCCCTTAGACCTGTGTATAAAAGCTCACCAGCCATAAGAAGAAATCATACCTGACTCACGGTTCTAGATGCCTCCTCTTTCATTAAAATATGGGTTGAGCCTTATCCTTAGGCGCCTACGTATCCGTTATCGTTGTGAGAATCAAACCCGTATCGTAGTTCGAGCTCGGCCCGGCTGTAGTCACGCTTCGGCCCAAAACAATGATATTTGTTTACTCGATTGAGTAAAGCCTATATCTGTATTCTTTTTGGAAGTGTCACTTCTTTTAGCTTCTGCTAGTACTTCTTCATTTTTGAGGATGTCATCCTGTCGTCGGGGTCTAAGGTTGATGACTTTAGAGCCCCCGGTTGGAGCGTTCCTGCTCAATCTTAAAACAAATCATAGCATACGACTCACATAGTGAAATCTGCGACTTTTGAAACAAAAAGGATGGATCATCGATCCGAGCTGCGAATTTTACTCGAAAATGGGTCATCGACCTACTTTTTAAACAAAAAGGATGGATCATCGATCCGAACTGAGAATTTTAATTCGAAAATGGGTCTTCGACCTGCTTTTTAAACAAAAGGGATGAATTATCGATCCGAACTGAGAATACTAATTTGGAAATGGGCCTTCGACCTGCTTTTTTAAACCAAAGGGATGGATCATCGATCCGAACTGAGAATATTAATTTGGAAATGGGTCTTCGACCTACTTTTTAAACAAAAGGATGGATCATCGATCCGAACTTTAAGTAGTGAGCTAAAATAGATATCGCGCTGGAAATGGGTCATCGACCCAAGCTAAAACCAACATTTGCGTCCTCGATTTGCATTTCAAATAGATACATGACAGATGGATCATTGACTCCGACCTGAGAAGTTATTCAAAATTTTGTGTCCTCGACCTATATTTTGAGATTAAAGAGTGGTGGGTCTTCGACTGGAAGCCGTAAACATCTTTTGAAAATGTGTCGTCGACCGAAAACCGTGAACATCTTTTGAAAATGAGTCGTCGACCGAAAACCGTAAACATCTTTTGAAAATGGGTCGTCGACCCGCATCTTGGAAAGTGGATGAGTCATCGACTCGAACTATAAACATCATTTGAAAATGGGTCTTCAACCCGCATCTTGAAAAGTGGATGAGTCATCGACTCGAGCGATAAACATCATTTGAAAATGGGTCTTCAACCCGCATCTTGAAAAGTGGATGAGTCATCGACTATAAACATTTTTTGAAAATGAGTTTTCAACCCGCATTTTGATTTAAGTGGATGGGTCATCGACCCGAACTATGTTCATCATTTGAAAACTCGGGCCATCGGCCCGTATTTTGAGGAAGAGGCGGATGGGTCATCGACCCGAACTATAATTGTCATTGAAAATTGGGGTCATCGACCTCGATTTTGAAAGAAAAGGTGGATGGGTCATCGACCCGAGCGGAACACGGCTTTTGGAAATGGGTTATCGACCCACATTTTGGAAAGTGGGTATAGCAAATTATTTGAAAACCGAAAGACATCATCGACCTGAACTTTGGATTTTGAGCACCTCGAATAATTCGGCCATTTAACCTAGTTTAAAAACATCGTTTTTAAAGTGGGATTGCGGGTCCAACCTAGACTACAAAAATTACTTGGAAATTGACGTGGGGTATTGGTTAGCATGCATCAAATCGAATTGGGTCCTCGACCCGCATTGTAAACATCATTTTGAAAAAAAAAAAAAAAGAAGAATCATCGACTCTGAATCTAAACATCATTTAGAAATTGAAATGGGCCATCGGCCCGCAAGCATCATTTTGAACATTGAAGTGGGTCATCAACCCGCATTTGAAATTTGACCTCGGATCATCGACCCAAACTTTGCAATAAGGTTCTTGAAATGTTTGAGATTGAAGCATGGCCAAGTTAGCACGAAATACGACACGAATGTGACATGAATGCGACAAGAACGTGACACGAGCAATTGACATTTGAACGTTCGACCATGATCGACTCAACCTAAGACAACGTTTCAATGACGATTAGACTAGTAACTGTGCAGGGTCTTTTAGGATGGTTGGCACGTGGTTTGAAATGGATGTGGGTTAATAGTATCATGTTCTCTCCCTAAGCAAATTCTTTGTCGAGATGCGAACTAACTGTCAAAGTAAACATCTTTGCCAATTCCCGTTAAGAAAAAGATCATTCGAAGACTGGACAATTACTTATCAGAACATTGATTCTCATCTCAATCTAAATCGAGCACTAAGACAGACTCAATAAAAGTTGCTTCATTTGGACTTTGTAAAGACCCGTAAAAAATTGACAAGATGACAAATTAGATGATGGGCGGTGGTGGATTGTATCCCATATTCTAAAGGATTGCCTACATATTCGCGTGGGGCGAAATCAAATCCGTTGTAGTTCGATCTAGGTGCATAAACATGGTATTTTTTTCGTGTGTAACACTCGAAGGTTTCACCTAAGGTATCATGTTGTATCTTGTTCTGGCTTGTGAAGTACTGGTGGATCCCTTGTGGACCCTAAACGCTTGGGTACAACTACATAAGCCAATGATTCTCGGAACTCAAGACTACGTCTCCATTGCCGTTTTGAGAACGACTTAAAAAGGAATTGATGGTACTTTCTGACCGTTTTGGCTTCGCCTTTGACTTTGATCTTCGATCTCCGACGTGTTGGCACTCAATTTTTTTGTATTTTTGTATTCTTGTTTGCGTTTTTGAGAATATGTCGCGCCTTTTGTGGCTTGGGCTTGTTCCAACTTTCCTAGATCTTGCGGTGGGCGGTCGCATGTAGTCATATGTATATCACGCCAGACTCCTCTGACAAGTTCGTTTGCTTATTAGGCACGCGATCGAGTACACGGAGGGCGATTCATGAATATTCGTACCTTTGGTCGCGATCAAATTCATGACCACTGTGGAGCTCCAAATTAATGGATCCTCCTCCAAAGGCAGAGGAGTAGTATACCACAAGTTGACTACCAGAATTGAAACCCTTTTGTTTTTGTTTGTTGCACCTTACCATTTAAAATTGAATACGTATTTTTACCCCAGGGACACCCTTCGAGTGCGTTGTGCATTTTCATAAGTTGGATTATGGAAGCAAATTAGAGACAAGATCAATTTCATTGATTTTGAGAAGGATTTAGAAATAATTGTGAAAAAAACGAATCTTAGACTCAACTCAAACATAAGACTTGAATACGAATTCTGACTTATAATCACCAACCTCGGCTTTGAACTTTTCTCCTTTCAGGAATTGATTCAGATGCTTGGTTTGAAAGTTACCCCACTTCTGCAACTTGATTTTGGCTTAAGGAGGAGAATATGTGACTCGGTTTCAGAAATCGACATGGTTTCGATAATATTTGTAAGTTGGTAGAGGTTTCATTCTATTTAACAACTCGAGATGCAAATGGACTGGACCAGATTAATCATGAAAAGACTCAGAGCTTAACGACATGGTCTACGACCTAACTATACAAATGCATGCGACATATGGACTTGAAAATAGACTCACGGTATGAGACTTAGACCCAACTAGACATGGACTCGGTGCATTTTATGCTTACTCGCGACTTGAAAAAGAAGCTTGTTTTTTGAAGTTGAGGTTTGAAATGGGCAGCACTTCGACGACAAAAAAAGCTTATATGGTTCGAAATTTCAGTTTACCTTGGGCTAGATTTTACCTTTGAAAAACTTCGTTTTGGTTAGAAAAAAAAAAAAATTCTATTCCCAAATGGGTAGCATTTCAAAAGCGTTCGAGATTATTCTAATCCTAAACGTATAGCATTTCAGCTTAAAAACTATTCTTTTTTCAAAAGACCGACGTAGTGTTAAAAATTGTTTGGGATTAATCTAATTCTAAACGGGAAGCATTTCAGCTTGAAAGGATTCTTTTTTCAAAAGAGTTAGTGTTGGGAACTGTTCGAGATTATTCTAATCTTAAACGGGTAGCATTTCAGCTTAAAAAGGATCTTTTTTCAAAAGAGTTAGTGTCGAAGATTGTTCGAGATTGTTCTAATCTTAAACGGATAGCATTTCAGCTACAAAAGGATCTTTTTTCAAAAGATAATTTTCTTTTAAAGAAAAAAAGTTTTAGGATTTTCTAATCCTAACGAGGAGCATTTCAGCTTAGAAAAGATCTTTTTCAAAAGAGCTAATATTGAAAATTATTTAAGATTGTTCTAACCCTAAACGAATAGCATTTCAGCAAGGAAGAGATCTTTTTTGAAAAGAGCTAATATCGAAAATTGTTTAAGATTATTCTAACCCTAAACGGATAGCATTTCAGCTTAGAAAAGATCTTTTTTCAAAAGGGCTAATATCGAAAATTGTTTAAGATTATTCTAACCCTAAACGGCTAACATTTCAGCTAGGAAGAGATCTTTTTTCCAAAAGAGCTAAACTCGGAAATTATTTAAGATTATTCTAATCCTAAGAGGAAAATTATTAAAGATTGTTCTAATCCTAAACGAGTAGCGTTTCAGCTTGGAAAAGATCTTTTTTCAAAAGGGCTAATATCGAAAATTGTCTAAGATTATTCTAATCCTAAGCGAATAGCATTTCAGCTAGGAATAGATCTTTTTTCAAAAGAGCTAATATCGGAAATTTGATTATTCTAATCCTACACGAATAGCATTTCAGCTAGAAATGGATCTTTTTTCAAAAGGGCTAAAATTGAAAATTATTTAAGATTATTCTAATCCTAAACGGATAGCCTTTCAGCTAGGAAGAGATTTTTTTTTTCAAAAGAGCTTAAAAAATGAAAATAATATAAGATTATTCTAATCCTAAGAGGATGGCATTTCAGCCAAGAAAAGATCTTTTTTCAAAAGAGCAAATATTCAGAAAATATCTAAGATTATTCTAATTTTAGAAGGAAAGCGTTTCAGCTTAAACAAAAATCTTTGTTTTCCGAAGGAGATAGTGTGAGAAAATATTTAAGATTATTCTAATCCAAAAAAGAAGCGTTTGATTAGGAATGAATCTTTTTCAAAAGAGCTAATATCGGAAATCTTTTAAGATTATTACGATCCTAAAAGAATAGCATTTCTGGCTAGGAAAAAGATCTTTTTCAAAAGAGCTAAAAATCGGAAATAATTTAAGATTATTCTAATCCTAAAAGGAAAGCGTTTGACTTGGACAAAAAATCTATGTTTTTAGGAAAGAAAGTGTTGGAAAATATTTAAGATTATTCTAATCCTAAAAAGACAAAGATTTCGAACTTAAAGAATGATTTTTTGAAGGAAAGCATTTCATTTCGAATCAAAGTCTTTTTCAAATGAGGTAGGGTTGGAAAATATTTAAGATTATTCTAATCCTAAAAAGACAAAGATTTCAAATTAAAGAATGATTTTTTAGAAGGAAAGCATTTCACTTAAGTCAAAAATCGTTTAAAAGAGATATTTAAGATTATTCTAATCCTAAAAAGACAAAGATTTCACTAAAAAAAGATTTTTGGAAAATATTCGATTGAAAAGATAGCGATTTTGATTAAAAAAGATTGAAAACATGGCTTTAGGATTCACAGGACATTTAGTCATACACAGTTCAAGGATGCAATGCATGACTTAGACTATTCTAAGTCTCAAAAAGGGTCCATGCCAATGATTCCACGTTGTTAGGGAACTCACAATCCTCCATAAGTCAGGGACGAAATGGGGAGACGGCGGGTGCTAACCTCGGCGGGACCACCTTGGTATTTAAACCGCATACTGATGAACGTCATTTCCCTACTTTGAGATCGACCCAAAGGGAGAAATGGTTCGAATCCTAACAGTATGATGCATAAATAACATAAAAAAGAAAGGGTATTCTAAATAGCCATCATTTTACTTTTCAAGTTTCACCATCCCCAGCGGAGTCGCCAAATTGTGGACAAGGGAATTTGATCCACGCGATGTTTTATTTCAAAAACAGTTTCATTTGAAAAGAGTCGCCACTAAATTTTTAGGTGGAATTTAGAAACCAATTTTAGAGAAAATGAGTTCGTGTGAGTTTACGTGTTAGGAAGTTTAAAAGAATTTCATTAATTTAACGCCTAACCCCGCCCGTCGTAAAGACGATCTCTACTAAGTAAAACCATGGCTATTATGAGTACCCATGCGGATATGCAAACAATATTTTGACCCTAAATAAATTACATCCTTTCTAAGTCGTTTAATGCACACATAATTTCGTCGAAGTTATTTAACATATGAGTTCGTTTACTATTCTAGCAAACAAAGAAATGAAGCAGAAATACTTACCGACAGCATAAGATAGATTAACAAACGTTAGCGACAGACGAGTGGAAATAATTAAACACGACTAATATAAGAGCAAGTATAAACTACTAACATGAGCAAGTACTCCATACGAATAAAAAGAAGCGACAGACAAGCACAACCAAACGTATAAACTAATGATCAAGTACAACTAAACTAACACGCAGACCTACACAAATCGCATCAAACAGACACGAACCAACGTACAAACAAACATGTAACTAATAATTAAATATAACTAATCCTACTAGCATACAACCAAAAGTCAACTAACACACATACGAATAGGTGCTTAACAAGCAATATAAATGCACACAAATATAAGTAGTCATACACAAACATAAGCAGACTTCGTGGAGACCTAAATGCATCACATGGGAACCCTAACCAAACTTGTCAAACCGCTATGCAACTTGAGATTTAATGAACAAAACGAAGCTATCAACAGGCAAAAAACGTGCAGACACACAGCTTATACATGACTACGAAACCAATCATCACACGAAAACTAAACGATGAAATAAACATCACAAAGACTAACTTAACTCACAAATACGAATTACAAAGTCTGGACAAACATGATAAATCAAGTCTAAAACAATTAACGTAATTAACGCAAGTAAGACCTAGTTACGCAGTAGGCTAACGAGACAAACAGAATCAATCTAACGAAGAATTTTCAAGTCATACTACGCAACGAAATTAAACATGCATATTAGGTGAATAAGAGGCACGACATACTCATACACACCTCGAAATCATACTAAAAATATCAAACTAAAACAAACGATGAAAACAATAACTACGACGATAAACAACAGAGCGACAGAAAGTAATAAAAAGCGACAGAGAGTAATAAAAAGCGATAAAAACAATAATTTAAACAAAGTAAAGTGAGTATTTTGCACCCTCAACTTACATGTATCGTTGACCAAGTCTTTGAGTCGTAATCGATTGTAAGATTTTATCCCAAGGGCGTCGTCAGCGAAAACAATTGTAAAACCGTAGCTTTAAACCAAAGCGACGCAATTTTCAAAAGCTTGTAACTTCTTCGTTTCTCAACGAAATTTCGAACCGAAAGATGTTTTGGAATCGTGGTAAAGTGAACTTTAAGATTATGTAAACAAATCAGAGAGATTAGGATGTTTTCAACACGAAAAACGAGGTAGAAGAAGTGATAGCTGAACCAAAATCAGAAAAATCGTGCTCTGTTTTTGGGGCAGCTATCTCGACTTCTTTTGAGGCTTTTTAGGCCTTTTTTGTGACTTAATATTGTGTATGTATGTTCACTACTACAAAAACAGCTTTTAAAAACGGGTGTAAACCGTTTTAAATAAAAATAAGCACCGTTTTATAATCGACCGTTGCAAAAAAGATAAACAACGCCAAAAAAAATGGAAACCCCGTTGATAAAATCAAATACAACGCTCAAAAAAAACCGTTATAATTGATTAAAAACAACGGTTATAAAGGAAAAACCGTTATCTTTATTATATTATAAACAACGGTTATATAGAAAAACCGTTGTTTTAAAATAAAAAAACAACGGTTTTAATCTGAACAGATTGTTTATAATATAACAAAGATATCGGTTTTTTCTATATAACGGTTTTTTTTTTTGTTATTTAAATCGTTTTTATCTTTTATTTGATAATCTTACAACAACGGTTTTACTAAATAACCGTTATTTATATTATATTAAAAACAACGGTTTTATAAAACCAGATTGTATTTAATATAATAATTAAAACAGTTATTTATTTATAGCAGTTGTTTTTGTTGTTATTAATTCTTTTTCTGATTTTATTTGTCTAATTAAATTACAAGCGGTTTTAAGTGTAGAACCAGTTATTGTTTGGGTTTTTTTTTTTTAGAAATTTGCTAATAATTTTAATATCACGTCAATACGACGTTCCAAAATAATATTTCTGCACAAAATCAAACCAATATATTCAACATCATTCCATATACACCGCAATCAAACAACGGTTTGTACATATATTATATACATAGAGCATAAAAAATGAATTATAAGACCGCTAATCACTTACAAAAATCTTCCTCTTTTGGATGGTTAAACACATACTTTGCCCATATATCGCGTATCTCGTCGACTTCTGGTTTGTAAATGTTTTAGCTTGTCGCCTTATTGGTTGATACTACAAAAATATTAGAAAACATATCACAAATTATGCGTCGTAAAATAATAAACAAAACATATCACAAATTCTTTTAAAAAGCAACTTAACACTTAAGAATTTTTCAAAGTTCTCGTCCACGACTTATCACTTCATACATATAGCGACAAACATAATAGCCGCATGAGTCTGAATCGGTTTGTCGGGGACACTAAAATAATAACATGGCATAGAAACAAACAATCAATGCTTATCATAAATAAATTAAAATATAGTTGACACGATATATATTATTTATGATTTAAATCATATCTGAGTATATATAACATACCATTGTCATCGCAATAAATGTAGGGCTAGTATTTGTTTCCATCACTTGCAACAATGGATCACGTTCCCTATTTAGCGAATAAGCACTACAAAAAAATTAGAAATATCGCTTAAGTACGTCGATTATATATAGCTATTTATAATTCAACGCATATATATATGCATGTGATTTAAATTAACTTACCCATTCACCAAATCTTTAAATATGTTTGATGGCCGACCACCACATGAGTCTAACCAAAACACTTTTTTAAATCGGCGATGACTCAAACGCCAGTCAATACCCAATGATTCCTATACATTTAATTTACAATATTTAGTTAAGATATAATTAAAATGAATTAACACAACAATACCCAACAAGCGCACGACAACAATTAACAAAGACACAATCACACACACAAGCGTATCGTATAATATTTAATCATATAATACGTGCGGTTTCATTATAAGGAGCGAAAATAATTTTTTGCCTTTAGTCAAGCGGTCGCCACGTGTTGGATTAGATTCAGCCATGTGAATTGTTTGATATGCATTGACAATGCGTCACGGGCACATAAATCCGTATTTGTCATAAGGTATGTCCGCATGTTCATGATGAATCTGATTAAGAACCTACACGTTGATGAAAATAAATAAAGCATTAGTACATATATAAATATAATTTTTCACATAAAACTAATTAATAATTAAATCATGTGACTTACTTGATCCATACGAACATATGATGAGCATCAATTTTGCGTAACCCACACCAATCGAGTAAAAGTCGTAAGACAAAAATGCAACTTCCGCTCTTCCGTTATTTCCGCCGAGACTAATTTGAATAAGACTCTCATCGTTAAAGCGAGCTAACCCCTCGGTATGCGCTTTTTCATTGTCTCGCTTCTCACCTTTGCTTAAACTTCGATTGTGGTGTAATGGTCGTAACGCCCTCTTATTCTTAGCGTCGGTTTGGGCACCACATAAATCGCCGATATACTCGCAAGTTTCTACGAAAAACAATATAATCATCATTAACATAATTAATAAATAATTAATGAAGTCAAAACCAAAGAAGTAAATTAATTAAATTTATAACTAATTAAGTGGCCGGTAACTAGCTAATTAATAAATTACCTCGTCGTCAAATAGCGCCTTTGCGAGATTCTTTGAAGATGATGGTCCCTCCTAAAAAATAAAATTAATTAATAAATTACTTCGTAACTATTTATTCACACATTTAATTAAGTTGATAATAATATATATATATATATATATATAAGTAATTATTAGTAATATACCGTTTCCGAATGTTTGCGGGAATAAGTAATAGTAGGTTCATCAGGTTCAGGTTCAGGTTGTTGTTGTTGAGGTTCAGGTTGTTGTTGTTGTTGAGGTTCAGGTTCAGGTCGTTGAGGTTCAGGTTGTTGTTGTTGTTGTGACGGTTCAGGTTCAGCTGGTTTATTGACTTGCTGGTGGTCCTTCGTTAACACATTCAGAACCGCTTCTTTTGCTTCCTACAATATATATATATATAAAACATAAAATTATCATTAACAAAATACGGTTTAATTATTTAGATATAAAAAATTGTAGTCCATAAAATAAATGATTACCTTCTGATTTTTGCCGGTTAACGCAATAGGAATAATATTTTCCGCAGGCCACTCGACAAAGGCGTGCATGGCACTCTTTAACGTCACTAGCTCCGCCACGTGCACTGGGAAGGGTAGTAGAATTTCTTCGCACCCTGGCTTTATCCTCGTGATCGTCACTTTTGCATGATTCTCCGGGAGAACTTTGCCATGAATAGTTAGACTCTCGGGCGTGCCTTGTTTGAACGCAAATCCGGCTCCAACTTGATGGACACCTATTAGTCCTGGGACTTGGTGAAGTAGTACACACCCGTACTTGTCACCCTATATATATATAATTACAAAAATTATTACTAAATTTATTAATGATTTACAATTAGGAAAATTACTACTAAAATTTAAATTATATAGCTAGTAAATAAACATTGCAACGGTACCTCAATGCCAAAGCTCGGTATTATAGCCTTAGCCCCGGGCGGTGGCGTTTTTAAAGCATCATTCGACAATTCGATAGCCTCATCACCTGCTCGTGCAGTGGATTCATCATCAACGACCCCGACGTCTAATTGTTTTTGCGATTCATCTTATTGTTGCCCCTACCACCCTAAAAAAATATGTTTTCGTACACATGAAAGTACAAAGGAGAGATCAGTAACGTATATATATATATGTTCTTTGAAAATATAATTCTATGATTCCTAATTATGAAAAGAATTTAATATATAATTCATCACCTCATCTTCATGAGTCGTGTTATCGTTCCCGACCAATTGATCAATCATTTCAAATTGATCGGAGTTAACTTACCACCCTTGGCCATTTTACGAGCATCCGAGCCATCATTTTTACCTGCAATGCAATAACGGATCATCGGTAGATATGCGAATGTAATTATTCTATATTTATCAACAAAAAAAAGGAACATTTAGTTTATTACTATATACGTACTAATGGATCATCGGTAGATATAGCCGTTCGTTGTTTTTTGGCGGTCCTTCCAAAAGCCTTAGTCACGCTGACTCCACCTGGCATACCTCTCAAACGACCCTTGTGCTCAGGTCGACCAATTGCCTCAGCAAGTATGTCCTTTTCGGGTCCAGGAGTGAAGGTCCCTTCTTTCACCTTTTCAACTACTACATCCTAATTCATTGAAAAAATTAATTCATGCAAGTATTATAATATGGTGTTAAATTGCAAAAATAGTTAATGAATAATCAAATATAAAGAGTAAATGCGTACAATATTTGCTTTTGCCTTTTCACTCGGTCACGATAATTTGCTAGGATTTGAGTGTGGCCTAGGACCCATACATCATGCGGTTTACTATCACACTGATTCATCCTTTTTGACCTAAACATTCACAAAAAATAATATAATAATACGTCTGAGAGAATATAATAATGCATTACAATAGACAACAATAACTTGACAAAGATTGACAACAACGACAAGCGACACTAACGACAAGCGACAACAATAATAAAGAAAGAAAGAATAATAAAGACAAAGAAAGAAAGCAAAGAACAACAATAACAGCAAACAACAAACATTTATAAGACTTACAACTTTCTCCACAAGCGGCAGAGATCCGTCTCGTCCGGCGCATTGGTAATACTCTTTCTTTGCAATGGTTTCCTTGATTCTTTGACTTACAACCTTCAAATGAAATCAATAAATTAAAGACACATATATATATAAATTAGTTAATTTAAATCAACTCAATTATGTATTTTCAAACGTAGTATATACCTTAAATTGAGTGTTTCAAGTCGTGTTTTAAAGTTCTTCCAAGCTTGGGGTGTGATCCGGGATATGTTTACGGTGGCATCTTTGGATACATCACCTTCCCTTTCTCCTTTTTGTTCAAGTGCCTTTTAGCCACTCGAGACTTCCACGATCGAAAAGAATTTGCTACCCTGGTCATACAATATTTATTGTATTTATCTAGACACATTGTAAGCTTTCTGCAGATAAAATAATTTACATAATTAAATATTTAGTTTCATTAAAAATAACCATGACAAAAGTTTTAGAATTAATTAAATAATGAATAATATGTATACCTTCAACGTAGCTAAAATTTCACCCCTCAACGGGATTCAATTGCTTTATATTTGGTAGATCGAAAGGAACATATTGTTTTGTGACAATCCCAATGAAAGAAGCAAACTTCTTTCTCAATGGTCCATTTGGCAATCCAAGTTCATCGTTCCAAGTAAGAGAGCGGTATACCATCGGCAATGGCCTTCATTGCCTGCGGTGCTGGCACGTCCTCTACCTCGGCGTTTGATTGTACTATCATTTTGGCGCTTCGTTATTGTCCATAGCAAGCCTTCAAAAACAGAACATATGATCTCGACGTTATTACTCCGTATAAACAATAACAAAGAAGAAGAATAATAAAGAATAATAACGGCTACCAAAGATTGCAACAAAGAAAGATCTACGGCAACAGCGGGAGCGACAACAACGGCAACAACAGCGACAACAAAGAATAAAGAACAACACTAACCCTAAACCCTCACATCCCCTGCCCCACCCTAAACCCTCATACCCACCCTAAACCCTCATACCCACCGTAAACCTACCCTCATACCCACCCTAAACCCCCATACCCTACCCACCCATTGTCACCCTCAAGTAAAATTAACAACACTAACCCTAAATTAACAACATGCACTAACCCTAAATTAACAACAACACTAAACCCTCAACACTAACGACAGTAATTCAACAACAACAACATTAATTCAATAACAAATTAGGGTTTAAAAAACGGAATAAAAGGGAAAGAAATAACCTGTTTAAATCAACTAAATTAGGGTTTAAGCCCAACTTGAGCAGTCACGAACTTTGAAAGCGAAAAAGCAGCGGAGAAATTAAGTTTGAATAAAATTGGTGCGAAAAATGAAAGAAACTTTTAATCTGAGTAGAGGAGAAAATTGGTGCGAAAAATAACCTTTTAAACTGAGACGAAGAATAAAATTTTAAACTGCCAAAAATGAAAATATATGAGCGTCTTTTTTTTTAAAAAACAAAATATAAACAACGGGTTTTAAAAAGCCGGTTTAAAAACTATATATAAACAAGGGTTTAAAATAAAACCGTTTTTATATAGATTTAAGCGGTTTTCTACAAAAGCCATTTGTTTTAAAGTATTTTACATAACGGTTTTTAATAAAAACCGTTTTAGAAGAAGGTTTTTTAAAACGGTTCTTGAATAAAAACCGTTATTTAAATGTTTTTGAAATCTAAATTTCTAGTATACATAAAATCAATAAAATAGTACTGAAAGTTTATATTTCGTTCAAAACTGTTGTTTTATATAGTTTTAAAACAACGGTTTTTGTTTATAACCGTTTTAGATATATGTTTTTAAAACGGTTTTTTATTAAAAACCGTTACTGTAATTACAAAGTCTTTTAAAATCCCTTTTTTTTTTAAAAAAAAAAAACAAGTTATAAACAACGGGTTTTACAATAAAACCGTTTGCAAAACTATAAATATTTCACAAACATAAACCAGCTTTGTTATAAACCCCTCCCCCACCAAAAACTCTCCTAAATTAAAATCCCCCATTTTAACCCTAATTTTTCTAACTCAACCAAAAATCCCCTCTTTTGGCTAAATTAAAATCAATTAATCAACATATTTTACGATGTCTAGTAGCTCTTTGTCGTCAAATAATTCGAGTGCAAATATGGTTTGCAATTGTGGGATCAATGTCGCATACAAGACGTCATGGACAACAATGAATCCCGGGAGAAAATTTGTTTGTTGCAAATTTTCGAACCCTATCTGAATAAACGTGGTTGCAACTACTTTCGTTGGATTGACCAAGACATGACGGAGTGGCAAAAACAGGTAATCAATGAATTATTGAATGAGAATCGTCATCTCAAACAACAATTGGGTCAACATGGTAGGGATTTCATTGATGATGAAGCCATGGATGTGTTGGTTAGCACACTTGAAGGCGAGTGCAATGAATTGAAGAATGAAATGCATATCTTGAAGGCCAAAAATAAAAAGACCAACCTTATTATTGTCATTGCATTTGTGGTGTTCTTTGTTGTTTATTCCAAGTTAGGTTAGTTGTGTAATGGTTGAATTGAAGTTGTTTAAGTTGTTTAAGTTGTTTAAGTTGTTTAAGTTGTTTAAGTTGTTTAAGTTGTAATGGTTGTAATCAACGTTTATACTCCCCCATCCAACGTTTTGGCTTATGGTTGTAATGGCAGATTATCGTGGAGGCTGTGAATGACAAGAAGTGGTTTCGAACACCTTTTGGCTTATGTATTCGTGATATTGTGTCTTTCGTATCTTGTTTTTCGTCGTGTGTGTGGTCTCATGTTAAAAGAAGCGGAGTATCTGATTGCGCATCGAGCGGCTAGGTTGTGCTCGACCTTGTCTGTGATGTGGTGTACTGTGACAATTTTCCGATCGTCATTACGGCGTTGGCGGTTTTGGATTTAATATAAGGTTTACCTGTTTTAAAAAAAGTATAAACAAAGTATAAACATTATTACATTATTCATATATACAAATACATTATATTATTAATACTACATTATACTACAGTATTATTCATTACATTATTCAAACTTAATACAAACGTAGTACAAATTAAACTCAATAATACAAACTCAACTAAAAACTTAATACAAACACAACTACAAACTACAAACTCAATACAAACACAACTACATAAACTCAACTACGTACAAACTACAAACTCAATACAACAAACTCAAAACTATATTACATTATTACTGTTCTAATTCACAAACATCTGCGGATAAACACTTTTAATAGCATCAAAAGCAATGAGAATAAACATCTTCCTCATCACGTGGTATCATTGCATGTCTTTGTTGATCGATAGAAAGACACAATCTTTGGGACGGTTAAATAGATGCAAGTCTTCTTTTCTTGCAACCCAACAAATTGGACCATCTTTGGGTCCATCTCTAATATAAATTCTTCCATTATGACCCCGTAAATTGTAGTAAAATTTCCACTCCAATTTCCAAGCTGATTTTTTATGATTCTCAGACATTTCAAACTCGATTAATATTTTCCCTTGAAATTGACCTCCCTTCCAAACAGGTTCAATTTTTTTAACTAGAAACCCCATATTAGTTAAACAATCTCTAACTCTTTTGTAACTTCTACAGACAACTATGCCATTTTCTATATGGCTTGGAATATTTGATAAAATGCATGTCCATGGTACAATATATTCAATTGGAGCCATTTTTATTTGTAATTTTTTTTTTTAAATTTGTAAAAGATAAAATTTTTTTAATGTTTTTATGTTTACAAGAGTTTACGTTTGAATATATTTATAAGCAAATATAGTGTAGTTGAAGAAATTTATTACAATTGGTTGAAAAAATTTATTACAATTGGTTGAAAAAATTTATTACAATTGGTTGATGAAAATTATTATAGTTGGCTGAAAAACAACGGTTCTAAAAAGAACCGTTTTAAAACTTTATTATAAACAACGGTTTTAGTATGAAACCGTTGTTTTAAATATAGTGTTGGTTGATGAAATTTATTACATTTGGTTGATAAAATTTATTACAATTTCCTTATAAACAACGGTTTTTGAAAAACAAACCGTTGTAAAAACATATTATAAACAACGGTTTAATATTAAACCGTTGTTTTTAACTATTATAAGAAACGGTTTTGTATAAAAACCGTTATTTAAAGTGTTTTTAAAACGGTTTTTCTTTAAAAACCGTTAATTTTGTTTTTTTTTTTTTTTTAAATAATAATTAAAGAAATAGATTGCCACATATCCTTTACGAATATGCATTCTTTTTTCCTGTGATCATACAAACTTAATACATTCATCATCGATCAAGTACAAACTAATTAATAAATACAATGCAAACTCAATAATTTTCCTGTGATCATAATAATTCTTCCTGTGATCGATAATAATTTCGTCCATCTCTTGCGTTTATCTTTCGAGTCCATGATATGCTTAACAACCTGCAAGTACCTATATAAACAAAAGATTTTATAATTAATTTGTATTAATTTTTACAGGTAATATATAATTAAAGAAGAAAATGCTGAAATTTATTTAAGATAATGCATATACATGCATACATCAATGATCGATATATATAAATAACAATCTTACTCAAGATCGAAGACGTTTTTTAGATGGAGCAGTGTCTTCATTTATCCATATTACTTCATCATGATCGCCACCCATAAGGGCTCAGAGTCATTGTATCATTATCATTATGTACATCATCATCATCAATGTTTGATAATGTAATCTGACGATCCACTCCTCAAGCGACTTCTTGAAAATCGGCATCATCATCACCAGGACAATGCACGCGTCTACTACGTGCGGACAAAACAATTGACCATCTCTTGTCGCAAGGATCAGCGACATAAAAGACAGGCTTAGGTTGTGACGCCATAATGTAAGGATCTTGTTTACTGCCTACCTTTTCAAAGTTCACCAACGTAAAGCCTAAATCGTCCTTTCGCACGCCGTTGTTGTTGTCAACCCACTTGCATCGAAATAAAGGAATATGAAAATCAATGTAATCTAACACCATAATGTCTTCAATGACTCCATAATAATACATTTTACCCTTAACAGGTCGTTTGTCTTTCGAACTGGCAAAGTGCATTGCCTCGGCTTCTACACATACACCACTGTTCTGCGTAGTACTTCCCTCATCTTGTTGCCGAGTATAAAATGTATAACCATTAATAGCATAACCAGAGTAAAAAGTAGCAAGATTGTTTGGACCTAGGGCCAACTTCAACATTCGAGGAGTTATTTCATCCTCTTCTTTAGGCACATCATCATTTAACACAAAATCCTTAAACCATTCACTAAAAGTCCGATTGTGCTCATTCGCAATCCACATCTCACTTTTTGTTGGGTGTGCGGCTTTAAGATCGGTTGTGTTGAAAAATGTATGGATGCACTTCATCATCATTATGGAGAACGTATGTGTGAGCTTTATGCAACATTTCACGGCTCATATCCTTACGGACACGACCTCTGATCCCCTTTCCTGTCATCCAGTCACTATGACGATGTTTAGGAACACCAATTAACTCATTTCTTGATAGGTGGGCATAACAATATGATAGAGCTTCATCGATTATAGCGGCTCGGCGATAGAACCTTACGGGCGATAACGATTAGAGGTGTAATCCTTATAAACTTTCATCAATCTCTCAAGCGGATCGATATCTCAAATATCACAGGGCCAAGATCACGAAACCTCTCTAACTAGGTGAGCGGTTAGATGGACCATGATAGTGAAAAAGAGGGTGGAAAATACATTTCAAATTGACAAAGAGTTGTGACAATAAGGTTTTGTAGAGATTCGGTGTCACTAGGGTCAATGACTTTGTCACATATGGATTGGAAGAAGAAGCAAAATCTAGTAATTGCATATCGAACTTTCTTAGGCAAAATAGAGCGGATAGCAGCGGGAGTAATTGTTGCATCAAAGTGTGACAATCATGTGACTTCAACCAGTCAACTTGAAGTCTGCATCGATACAAGGTCAGCGATGTTTGAGGAATATCCCTCTGGCACCTTAATTCCCATAAGCACTCTAAAAGCTGAATTTTCTCTTGTTTTGAAAGTGTATGAGCTTTGGAGAGCAAGTAAATCGTGCTCCCTTCTTTTTGGGGCTAACTCAAGTTTAATACCCATCTCGACCATATCATCCCTATTTGCTTTGTTGTCTTTCGACTTACGGAACATTTAAAAGAGTATTCGTGATGTTATCACAAACATTCTTCTCAATGTGCATGAAATCTAGACAATGCCTCACCTAGGAAGGTCGCACCAATACGGAAGTTTGGCGAAAAATATTGACTTCTTCTTATACCCACGAGTTGCCAACTTAGAACCCGCTTCTTTCCAGAATGTCATCTCGATTTTCTTGACTTTCTCAAGAACTTCATGTCCACTCAAAATCTTAGGAGGTTGGCGGTGCTCGGATTTTCCATTAAACGCCTTTTGTTGCCTCACGATAACGATGGTCGGGGTAGGAACTGCGATACCCTTGGTAAGCATGCTTCACGAGAACATTTCAAATACTCGATTGTAGGTCCTCACCACATAACGGGCAAGCCTGCGCCCCATGCACGGTATGTCGGATAGATCACCATAAGCGGGAAATCGGTAATAGTACACAACAACATTGTCCTCAAATTGAGCGTTTCTTTCCTAAAAGCATCAAACACTGTATCCCCTTATCCCACAAAAGCTTCAAATCATCGAGAAGGGGTTCCAAGTAAACATCTATATCGTTTCGGGTTGTTTAGGACCGGAAATTATAGATGCCAACAGCGGATATTTACGCTTCATGCAAGCAGGCGGGGTAAATTATAAATAGCTAACACTTCTTGGCCAAGTCTTTGTGTTGGCTACTCATATTTCCATGAGGGTTCATTCCATCATTGAAAGAGCAAGACGTAAGTTCCTAGGTTCTTTGGCAAAATCTGGATACATCTCGTCGAAAGACTTCCATTGCATACCGTCATTGGGATGTCTTAACTTTCCATCGTTGATTCTACCAACGATATGCCACAACATCATCTTAGCATCTTCTTCATTCGCATAGATTCGAGTAAATCTTGGAAATCTTGAAAAATACCACATAAGCTTGCGGAATCCCTTCTTTGCCTTTATAACGCCATTCATTACATTTAGGACAATACGTTAAGTGCTCGTATTGTTTCGATACAATATCTGATCATTACAACATGCATGTATTTTCTCGTATTTCATTCGATCTCTCTAATTAGTTTTTGGCGTCATATGTCCTACTAGGTAAGACATTACCTTCAGGAAACATGTCGATAAGCAATTGAGTAGATCACCAAATCCCTTATCGCTCCAAATTTATTCGCCCCTTCAAATTGTACAACTTTACAACCGCGAGCAACTTTGAATACTTTTTGCAACCAGGATACAAAGGCGTTTGAGAATCAAGCAACTTTACGACTAGTTCATTACGAGCATCTGAATTAGTTGTTGCATCACCTATTAATATATCTTCAAAGTCCTCAAATAATGCATCATCATCAGGTGAATTAATAGCGTCATCATTTATGTCAACCTCAATATCATTAGGTGTATTACCATATGATACTTCCACATCATCACCATCAACAAATTCATCATCTTCATCGTCGTCGGTCTCATTATTACCACCCTCGTCTCCCTCTAATAATGATTCTCCGTGAAAAATCCAACGTGTGTAAATACTACTAAATTTATACTTCTCTAAGTGAATTTGAACCTCAGGAAAACTCATATACATAAAATTACCACACCTCTCACAAGGACACGGAATATTATTTAAATTACCTTTCATATGGATCGCAACGAAATCGTAAAATTCAGCTAAACCGGCATTATACACTGGATCACCCTTACTTGATTCGATCATCCAAGTTCGAGCCATAATAATATATACCTACACACATACACACATACGATTCGATCATCCAAGTTCAATATTAATGCAACCACAAAAACAACAACAACGTTCAATGCAAAGCCAACAACTACGTATGTATGTACCTTTTCTGAATTGAAAGATGAAGTTTGATCGAAAATTTAAGCCACCAACGAAAGAGATGAAGTTTAATAATACGAAAAATTTGAGTAAAATTTGTAATAATAAAACGCTAAAACTGCAAATACACCAACGAAAGAGATGAAGTTTAATTTGAGAAAAAAAATAAAAAGCTAGAATGAACTCTTGCAAAGTAATTTCAGGGTTTTAAATACACAAACCTCAAATAACGGTTTTTATACAAAACCGTTATATAAAAAGCTTTAAACAACGGTTTCAACAAAAAGTGTTTTAAATAATTGTTTTCATAACCCTTTTTTTCAAAAAGCCGTTGTATATAGTGATAAACAACGGTTTTTTAAAATACCGTTTAAACAACTTTTATATAACGGTTTATTTTACAAACCGTTAAAAAAAATAATAAGTAAACCGTTGTATATATGATATATATATAACGGTTATTACCCAGAAACCGTTGTTTTTATTAAATGTAAAGTAACGGTTTTTGTTTAAAAACCGTTATATTTTTCAAAACCGTTATTTTTTAAAAATTGCGTTGTTTTTTATGAGGAGTTTGATTTGGCGCCCCTTACTTCTAACAACGGATATTTATTGTTCGTTGTTTTTAATATTATAAACAACGCAAAACCATAATTGGTGTTGTTTATTTGCCGTTGAGGATGCTCATATTTGTAGTAGTGGTTGTATAATCCGTGTGTCTTGAATGCTTGAGGTTAGGGTGTATTTATAGGGTCGAAAGGTAGGGTTTTTGAGGAGAGAAGAGCAGCCTTGCTCTGTTTTATTTCTTGTCCCACGGCTCGTTTTAGGGCTTTTTAGGGGGTTTTCTTGAGTGGCAAGGCAAGGTTACATGGGTAGGATAGTTAGGATGTGGGTTTGGTCATGGGTATGCGAATACGAGTCGGGTTTGGGTCAAATAATGGCTGATTTTGGGCTTACGAGCTGCTGCGGATCAGCTCTATGTTTGGCTTCGTTTTGGCTGATTATGGTGGGTTTAGGATGTGTCTTGGGCTGAGTTTAATCGTGGGAACGTGAGAAAGAGTGTGGGTAAAAGAGGCCTCGAAGTTCGTGCTGAAACGGGCTCAAAATCGTTCTTAAAATCGAGCTTAAAACGAGCTTTAAAACCTGCTGTTAAGAAAACGAATTCGTCGAATACGATTTAATAATCTGTTTTAAAAGCACGAGAAACGACTTTTCAAGTCAAAAAAAGAATTTGTAAAAGCGACTTTTCAAATCGAATTACTTAAAATGATTTTTCAAATCGAAATATTTTATTTTCAATAAAATACTACTCGCGTCAAAATAAAATTTGACAGAGCAAATTGAATCACATATTCTTTGAACTAATAAACATTACGTCGACAGCGCCCGACTTACATCGTAAAACGAACTCAAATAAATGACACGAAATACATGTTGTCCTATCATCATTGGGTGTTTGTCGGGTTTTCTATAAATTTCCATATCGATAGATACGGGTATCTACACTCCTCGTCTTTGGTTAAGATTAGTACATAAAAATGAAGATAAGCAAGTTAGTAATTTATTTTAAACTAAACTAACTAAACTAAAAATTTAAAGTGTAGTAGTATTTATTATTTAGGTGATGTATAGTTTTTAAATGATTTTGATTTATGTTCTTAATTATTTTTTAGTTAAAAGAGGAGGTGATTACTAAATATAAATGGTGGAGAGTTTATTTAAGAGCTCTAAATAATTTAACGCAAGAAAAATAAAGCTTAAGGAAGAAAAATGCAAGGAAGAAGATGAAGATCTTCATGAGTGCTCAAGGTTGAAGATGAAGATTGCTTACTAGTTTGTTTGTGTTTGTTTTTATTAGAGAGAAAAGTGTTAGAGATTTTCAAGTGGTTGTATGTAATGAAAGTGTAGTAGTAGTAATTGTATACTAGTAAACTTGTAGTATGTATTTAGTTTTTGTTAATGTTTAATCTTTAAATTTATTAAGGCTAAAATGATGATGAAAATATAGGAGTGTAAGGTGATGCAAATGGTTGAGTAAAGTAGAGAAGTGGAAGAGGATAACATTGAGCATTGGAAGCTCAAGTATCTCGGCCAAAACAAGGTCAAACGGCCCGATTTTTCGTTTCTAAAATTTTCGATTTATGCGCACGCGAAAAGTCTCGAAATAAAATATATAGTCTTAAAATAATGTTTAGGAGTAAGATCGAAAATAAAAATAAAAATAAAGTTTGAATGGTGATAAAAACAAAAATTGGGTTTAGAATCCTCGAAATTTTGAATAAAAATTCGTTTGGTCGAAATATATATTTTTTTCGTTGAATGTTATTGATTTAAATAATTATAAACAATCATCAAAAATTTTATCAGTTTAGACTTAGTGTGACTCATTATTTCGATATTTAGCGAAAGTGTTATTTAAATAGGATTTGAATAGTAATTTGTTTATTAATATTCTAGGATTTATAAATAATAATCAAAATGATTAATAAATAAAGGTTTGATGTTAAGTGTTGAATTTGTGTAAGAAAAATGGAAGAGGATTAGGTGACTTAGTCACCTAAGGTGGCTCGGCCCACTTGGCTAATTTCGCCTCGTTTTGCGCGCCGAAATTTGTCGTAGAACAATTAGTCGTCGATTTGTCATTTTATTTATCGAGTCCGAATATGTAAAAATAAAGTCCAAATTCGAAGTATATCAAAATAGTTTTAGTTTAGGTGCGAGAAAGATTGTAGTGTCTGAAATCGTTGACTTGAATTTCATCGACGAGAAAAATTATAAGGGTCCACTTTTATTTGAAAATCAAAAGTGTCCGAAATTGAATTTTATGAACAAAAGGTTTTACTTTTATCTTTATGAATAGTAAACTAGGCTTGACCATTTTGAAATTTGAAAGACGATATACGTTTTGTGTTGACTTTTATAAAATTTTGAAATGTGTTTCTTTTTGAATTCCGAATATAATACAACATGCTTTATTTTTCAAAATTTTTATACTTGGACTTAGGAATTGTAGCATTGTTTGGCGAAAAAAATTCAGTCGCATTTTTATTAATATGAAAAAGGATGAATTTAATTTTAAGGAATTAAATTATTTTAAAATTTTATGTTAAAATAACACGGGGTGTTACAGATAAACGTATTATAATTTCTCAAAAAGACTTCCTTATAAACTACGTTATTTGTTCTATGTAAGACCAATTTTTTACTATTGTGAATCATAATTTTCTGATCCTTTTTAGTTGCCACTCTTGAATTAGGGACAAATGATAATAAATGAGCTTTAAAATGAGTTTATAAAGGGCGTCATTTGAAGCAACCAGCATTAATTAGAGTTAGCAAAAGCACCAAAAAACAGAAATTATTTGACAATAAATAATTTTATCCTCGTACAAATAACAATTTTATGTCCGTGCAAATTATCATTATTATATGACAAATAACAATTTTATACCCGTACAAATAACAATTTTATGCCTGTGCTAATTAACATTATTATATGACAAACAACAATTTTATACTTGTAGAAATAACAATTTTATGTTTGTGCAAATTATCATCATTATATAACAGACAACAACTTTTTACCCGTGTAAAATATCATTATCTTATGAAAAATAACAATTATATGCCCGCACAAATAATAATTTCATACTCGTGCAAATTATCATTATTATATGACAAATAACAATTTTATGCTCGTGTAATTTGCAAAAAAAATATAAAAAAAAATTCAAATGTATAATTTTATTCCCGTAATTATCATTATTATATGACAAATAACAATTTTTTACCCGTGAAATTTATCGTTATTATATGACAAATAACAATTTTATGCCCGTACAAATAACAATTTTATCCCCGTGCAAATTATAATTATTATATGACATATAATAATTTTATACCCGTGCAAATTACAAAAAAAAAAATATTTTATGAATATATAATTTTATGCCCGTGCAATTGCAAAAAACTTACTCCGTATTGTTTAAGTTATATATGAAAGAATAATTTAAATCGTACGGAGTACATAAGTAAAATATGCAAATTTAAATAGTATGCAATACATAAGTGAAATAGTATGACTGCTATATTAATTTGTATTACAAAAATAAATTTAGAGAAATGCAAATTTATATTGTAATTACTCCGTATGTAATTTACCTAAGCTATATTGTATATTGTAAAATTTGTAACTATTCATAATTTGTGAATTATGAGAAATTAATTATAAGGAGTTAGTGGGGGGGTCCCATTTTGAAAGTCAATGTATCACCACAATGTGACATGTGTCCTTGTGGTGATTGCATTGTAGAGAAGATTTATATTGAGTCTAATAGAACAAACTACACATTCAGTGTTACAACAACGTTAAGTCTATATATATATTATTCTCTCTATTCATCCATCTTGTTCAGAATTTACATAAAAAGAAATTTCATCATCTTATTTTTATTCCTATTTTTGTCAATTTGCAATTAATTTTATGCACAGAATTTATATTATTATTTTTTACTTTAGTTTCATCTCAATTACGCAATTTCATTATTGTGTCATATAAAAATGGAAAAAAAATGGCACCCTCCGTTTCGGTGATTTATTTACGTTTACCTTATACACATTTATGAGAAATGTAGAGGAAAATACAATTTAAATAATAATGGAAGTACAAATGAGGTCTCACTTGCTATAAAGTAGATAAAATTAAACAATGTGATTGGTTAAGGAAGTTGAGTCCACTCTCCACAGGATCACCGAAAACATTTGTGGAAAGTGTTAACAAATGACCTGTACATTCAAAAATAAAAAGTGTAAACATATAACTAGGACGGAGGGACAATGGCGGATGCATGCTTAAGGTCTTAAGGATATGGGGTCCTAGGACACCATATCGTAAATTATTTCGGTCTATTTTGTCCAGTTTTACATTTAAAAAATATTTTTTTTATTATATTTACATAGCAAAAATTTGAAAAAAATTTGTTAGGATCCCATAATAAATTGATTTTAGGTCCGCCACTGCGGAGGGACTACAATGGACGAAGTACTATAAGGCAAAAGCCATTGAACGCATGGCATCACCGCATGTGTATAAACTTTGCGATTATCGCCTAATTGGTAAGCACACTTGAGAATGATGCATGACTCTTATAGTTGGATATAAAGAATATTTTTAGCATTCATAAGTTTTAAGTTGTATTCATTGTTATAATTATGTTTATATAGTTATAATAGTATAATTGTAATAAGTTTAGTTCTCCAATAACATTTAATTCAACTTTCAATCAAAATAACTCATTTAAAATTTAAATAGATAAAAATATATTATTCATCAAAAGGCATGTGCATTGATCGAGTAAAGATTTCTTGTGAGTAATGTTTGGGCAAAAATCAGCCAAGCAAGCAAAGGCGACGTTGCACAATGCAAGTGGAGAAAAAAGAGACACATTAGCTGGGGACATGAAAGGCTAAGAGCAAGGAGCAACATGCCGTTGAGATGGAAGAGAATCAATCCAAGCACAATCCCAAGATTTCCCCTATCTTCATGGGAAGTTCCCTATGAAGCATGATGTAGCCGTGCTAGCCATTGGAAGAAAACCCTAGCAGTAGCAGTTTATAATCACAGGCAAAAGACCCTCAAAAAAGGGTTACACTCCTTTTGCCCACGAAAACTTACGCCTACAATAACAAAAGCAACCACTATATTCATACTTGTGGCTCACATTGATTTTCGTTCTTGTAATCTAATTCTTGTCACCAATAATTGCCTAATGGAACTATTTGCCGGGGCTTGACTCCCCCCGCGGTCATTTCCCATTCTTGGGTTTTTCCGCATCACCAATCGTTTGTGTCATTCATTTTGTTTTTGCATTATTTTCCTTGTTCATATCATTCTTTCCCGTTCATCACAAGTGATAGTTAATTAGAGTAAATCGTAAAAATGTCATCAAACCCCCATTCACGAAACAAATACTCGAACATAGTAAATTTGGCTAGAGCAATTGGCGACCACCGTGGGGCTGGTGATTAAACTTTGCGCGCCAACCAAGAAAGGAAATCCGTTCGATTCACTCCAAGTCAGCAACTAGTATGTTTGCTTCCCTAAACCAGGACAACCTCATGGCCTAAGCTCAGCCCATCAACGAGGTTGAATCCTCCCAAGAGGCTCGATCTGGCCACGACAGAACTCCAAGCCAAATCCAAGTCAACCAGTCTTGACTCGACTACGACGTCACCGATGATCTTCTAGAGGGACTCGTCGCGCCGAAGAACGAAGTGGAAACTATGAAGAACTAATCTAACAACATGAAGGAGTTTTTTACCAGAGAGACAGCCAGCCCGAGGAAGGACATGAACACCCAAATCCAGTGGGTGGCCTTATTTGCCCTAAGACGCTAGAGCAGGGGAGTCCTCTACGACATAGTGATTCATCTTGATATGAAGGGGATGGTTCCCAACACGCTAGAGACCCCGAGGACCCCCCCGTATTCAGGTCAACTTCATGGTGGATGGTGACAACAGACGTAACTTGTTTAACAAGTTTTGTGAAATTTTCACTATTCACGTCTCGGGATTTTAAAAGATAACTTGTTCAACAAGTTACCTCTAATTCTTCTTATAATAAGTTCTTAAACTTTTGGGATGTTACTTGTTCAACAAGTTTCGTCCCGGGTTACTGTTCATGATGGTTACTATTCATGACTAAGCATTATTCATGTGATTCTTATTTATCGGTCACTATTCATATCAGTCACTATTCATTGGTCACTATTCATATCAATCTGTAATACTCCGTATTTTCGTATCTTTTTATAAGCAAGTCTCATATTTTAAGTCAGGTTTTATATTTTAAGTCGAGTTTATACGAGTTTATATTATTTTTCTTAAGTGGAGTTTTATATGTATATATATAATAATAGTACTAATACACTAATAATATTTGTAATAATAGTAAAAGCCAATAAAATAAGATGGATCAAAGGATAAACCTACCCATTCTTTCTTAGGACTAAAAACACAACAGCAACAACGACATCCTCATTCTATTTCCTCTTTGTTCTTCTTTTCCTTAATCGTTTTTCATCTCACTCGTTCTTTCATTCAATCACCATTGATCATCCTTTCCTTCGTCTTTCTTATTCATCATCACCATCCTCTTCATCATCATCATCGATCATCTTCATCACCATTTCAGCATCATTATGGTCACCGTGTCATCGTCATCAACATCACTGTTTTATATCATTCGTTATTTTATCATCGTCATTCTTCAATCCATTGATTCTCCTCGAGTTCTAGCCTTAGTATTCGATTAATTAAAGGTACAATTCGTTTTCACTCAATTGATTTTTGTTTTCGTTCGTTTTTGACCTAATATTTGGGGGTTTTCGATTTGGAGTCGATTATAGTGATTTTGAGTATCGATTAGGTTGTATTTTAGTAATAATTGATAGTGTAATTGTTATTTGTAGAGTTCGTTTTGTACTGAAGCGGTTTCGGCATGGTTTTCGACCTTGAGCTCGAGTTGGACGGTTTTCTCTCAAAGGTAAGGGCCTAACCCTTACTGATCTTGTATGCGTAATTATGTGTGTGAATTGTTGTTTGTATGTGTTGGTGTATTTGAGTTCGAGTGTGTATGTTAGAAGTGAATATATGAATGAATGTGTACGCACTATACTAAGGTGGATTGTTTTGGCACAAAGTGTAAGTTGGTATGGGACGATGAAGAGGCTGTTTTCAGCCGTGTAAGTGTGGGGACTGCCCCCTAGTGAAGCTGTCGGTTGGGGTGCTCGGCATGGCTGCCGAGCTGCTGCTGAAATGGGCCTGAATCTACTGTCCGTATACTCCTGTTAGTGCCGTGTTCCTGATGTTGTTGTGGCTGCTGATTTCGGCCGTAAATGGCTGCTATGTTGATCAATATTGCTGTTGTTTTCTTTGTCGTTATTGCTGCCGCTTTATGCCCTTTCCTACTGCTGTTTTATGTCGTTTTCTACTGCTGTAGGCTGCCGTTAGGGCTGTCTTTTTGTCGGATGTTGCTGCTGCCATTAATATCGTTTAACTGCTCTTCCTTCACTGTTGTAATCTGTCTTGCGGTGGGCTGCTAGGTTATCGTGTTGTGGTGATTGTGCAGCCTTCTTGTTTTTGTCAAACGTTTTGGGCTGCTAAGGGATGTCAAGTTTGGCTGTGGTTGTGAGCCGTATTCAGGCTACTATTGACTGTAATCGGTGACGCAGGTGCCCTGTTTTGGCTAGTCAATGCTGCCCGGTTTTGTGTTGTTGTGGTTCGGTTTGTTTGTGACTTGGATGGTTTGTTGTGTGGGTGGGTGTTTAAGTGGCATGTATGGCTTTAGCTCGCATATGTCATGGACGAGTAATATTCGAGTAGAAGAGAATAACATTTAACGATTTACTTAGACAAGTATGGACATGGTTTGAAGTTGTGGGTGAATCCTTATTGTTGTTTAAGAAAACGTATGAGATTTGAATCATTCCCTTGCCATGTCGCGAAATATGTCCTTGTGAACTTGATATATGTTATATAAGAGTGACGAAATGATTTTATGAGTGAATGAAATGATTTTACGAGTGAATGAAGTGATTGTATGAGTGAATGAAATGATTATGAGTGATGATGATTATGAGTGTTGACGATATGAGTGATGAAGAATTGATTTCGAGTGTTTGTCGACGATGATAAAGAGTGTATGCAGAGTGTTGATATTACGAGTGCTTGAGGGGTGTTGACGAGACGGTAAGACCACCGTGTGGGAGTCTCACGGTGGGGTTTTAAAATGTTGATTGGTTGTTATACGTCCGAGTTAGAATATTTTTGAAAAACCACTTAAAATGTTATAACATGGTCGTTTAATTATTTAAGTTAACTTACTCTTGGACGCACTTGTATAATTTTAATGTGGAGGCTAACTAGGTTTTGTGTTTTGTCTTTTCTGTTGTCGTTTCCCCCACCCCGTAGGTACTCGGACGTAAATGTGCTGTTTGCCGGGATGCTCGGAGGGCTCGCGATGGTTTTCTGTTATGTCTAGACGCCACCTTTAGATGTCTCACTAATTTTATTTTTATTTTACTTTTCACAGTTGCGGCCTGCGTGCCCAGTTTTGTTTTAGACTTTCTACAGCAGCGTGCTATTATATTGATATACGTCTTGTTTAAATCACAGGTTTGCGCTGCGGGCTCGTTCAGTCGAGTCTCGTAACACCTTTATTTAGGTGGGGTCCGCCTTGCTTAAATGGGGGTGTTACACAATCATTATTCATCGGTCACTATTCATATCTGTCACTATTCATCCCAAGACTTAACAACTAAGTCAATTTTGAATTTCAAAGTCGTTAGATTCGATTTATAAAAAGTGATATACGATATTTATTTAAAAGTGATACTCGGTTTTAATTTAGTCATCTTTTTAAAACTATGACGGATTTAGGTTTAATCTGGTGTCGTGGATTGTTCATTTAGTGCATTTAGTCCAAAATTTAACAGTCCAATATTTTGCAAAGGTAGTAACACACAATTTCATTCATTTTTATATCGGTTACACATTTTAATCATTTTATTATATTTCTTTTACAACTATATCGATTTATACAAAAATTAAATTCTACTAACTATTAAATTTAGTAACTTAGTGATAAATTTATTTTGATCAAATTAGGTCCAATTTATTTAGAAATGCCGTGTGATATCATGTTCATTTCATAAATCGTTTATTTCTTTTACCTTTAAATCTATCTCGATAATTAGTTAATTAAATTATTTTAACGATAAACTAAAAATGATAAAAATAAATTTAACCTTAAAATACTTCTAAATGCCGTGGGGTTTTCTAAGTTGGTGGTTAAGTTTTGTTTTTCGATTTTTATTGGTTTTTAGCTTAAAGTTTTTATATTCTAATTATTCTAATTATTTTAACTAAACTAAAATGATTTAAGCTAAGTTGTAAATTTTCAATAAAAGTGTTATTATTATTATGAATAGTGTTTTCACACACTTTAAATTTCTAACTTTAATTTTCTAAAGATTTAGATTGTTTAAATTATATATTTAGTATTCTAATTACTTATTAGTGAATTAAAACAATAAATAACAACAAACATGAAAACATTAAGAATCAAAGTGAACTAACATTTCAAGAACACATGAACATACTCAAGAACACTAAGAACACATGAAGAACACCATACATTTATCAAGAACACATTTTCACACTTAACAATTTATGATTTATTTTACTAAATCAATTTTATTAACATAATAACAATCATTTTTAACATGATTAATATAACATATCATTTACAAAAATTTAAAATAAAAATTGATTAAAAACTAAAGGGAATGCCGTGGCCTATTATTATACACATACACATATTTTTATTTTCAATTTTTCTTCACTTTAAACTCATTGTTAACATATGCACATATTGTTATATATACTTACAATAAATTTAAAACTCATAAAAAACATAACTAAATATATAACAACAATTTAAAGTGCATAATAAAAATGATATACAACTGACAAGGCTAAGTCGTAGTCGCCTAAGTCAAAATAAACCTAACGTCAACTAACTGGGTAGCTAGTGGCAGTAGGGTCGAATCCACAGAGAGACAGGCGTAGTCAAAAGAATGCTCAGCTAATCTAGGTCAATCTCAAGGTAACAAAGTCGGTGTTTTATAAGACTAAGCTAAGAACAATAAACAAAAGAGTGTGTAAAAGTATATAAAAGGGGGATTAGGGCATCGGGATCAATGTGACATCGATTCAGGAACTCAACTCAAAAGGAAATAACAATCAATTGAAGCTATGCAAGTGACTAGGTTTAGGAATACGCTCTCTCGAGTCAATATTAACCTTAAGCAAATTTAGCGGGCTCTCGCAACTTACTAAACTTAACTTATCAAATACGCGTGAGTCTAGTTTCAATTCAGCTTTCGATCTTAAACTGAAACAACCTAAGTTCAATTCAATAAAGGCGTCCCTAAATTCAATTGATAATAGAAACGCGTAGGATGAAGTCAACTTGCACAAGTTCAATCAAAATAAGCAATTAAAACATGTTCCTGAACCAATTCACAAATCACCCTAAACCCTAATAGGAAATTAGCTACTCATAACTAGGGCAAAACAATAACAATAATAATAATAATAAGTCATAGCGATTAGATGAATAAAACAATTGAAATAAACCTGGATTAAAGGCGAATCTTGTGATTCTGATCGAATCAATCTTGAAACTAAACTAATTGAGTTTGAGAGTTTTGTAAAAGAGAGAATAAATAAGCAGTAGAAACTAAAACCTAATTATAAAGCTGTGAAAAACAAGGCATAAAACTAAGGTGTGTTTTAGTGTGTACGACCTAGGGTATTTATAGAAGTTTCCCAAACAATTAATCATAAATTAAAACAAAACCCGACGAAGTAAACGCCAGGGCCGGCCGGCCGGCTGCCGGTCCACCAGACCGGCCGGCCTGCTCAGCCCGGGCCAGCTCTTCTTCAATCCTCTATGCTTGGCCCAATATTCATTTGGGCTTGGATAATCTCGTAGTCCTTAGTCTTTTGGTCTTTTGTGCGCGTTCTCGAGCTCTCGTGATAGCTCGAGCTTGGTCTCGAAATCTCAAATCTCGAATTAGCTCCAAATGCCTCGGGTTTTGGCTCAAACCACCAAAACCTGCAAAATGTAAATAAAAGGCAGCAGTATCGAGAAATATAACAAATAGCTCATAAAATCGTAATAAACTCAACTGAACGCGAGCTAAATGCAACTAAGCCGGGGGCATAAAACGCATAAATATAACACTTATCAACAACATGCTTTCATAAAAACTACAACAAATATACTTATAAAATTATTAGCTATTATCATTTATTATACTTCACATAAACACACAAACACACATATCATAACTTAGCACAAAATCAAAATTAACATATTATAAGAAATTATTATTTTCTACAAACACATAATAAAAATCAGGCGGAGTAATACATAAAAATAAACTAGTGTCTGGGGCACCTTAAATTAGATAGTTATCGTGGGGATCTAAAATAAATTTTAGACCCGAAATTTATTTCACCCAAAACTCATGTTATACTTGAAATAACCCCAAGGACGATGTTAGCTCAAAATACCCACTAGTTAGCTAAGAACACTTATGGATTATTAGAATAATATTAAAGTTTTTATTTTAATTGTTTTTGGAAGAAAATGGAAGAAACATAATGAGAGAAAAGGGAGATGAGAGCCACGACCAAAATGAAGTTTTATGAGCTAATTTTGGTCCTTAAAACTTGTAGAAGAAGTTGTACAAAAAATATAGATGTTGGTTTAGGTGTTAATTAAATAAATGAATTTCGGTTAAAAATAATTAATAATGAAATCATCATCCTTTAAGAGCATGTACATTCATGAGACAACTTTTTACCCTTATCATATTCTCTCTCTTCATATATTTTCAACACCTCATATTTCATTATTCTTTAACCCTTCCTTTAAGTTTTATTTTTTTTTTCTTCCACATTCATAAGCCTTCTTTTTAGCCTTTTGTTTGACCCCACATTTTACTATTTTTAATTTTACCACACAAAATTAAATCACCAATAATTTACACAAATACTTCGTATGATATAAAACTAAATTTTGAATAAGACGACATTTATTAGAATATTATTTTATTAATAATGAAAAATAAAGTTTTTAAAATTAAATAAAATTTAATTTAACGTAATTTAATAAAAAAAAGTAACTTGATTTAAACAAAAGTTTACTAAACGTACATTAATAAAATTTAATTAAACGTATCTAATTTTAATTACAACCATGAACATGCTTCCAAACATGCTCTACCAGATCATTTTTCAATTTCGTATGAGTACTTTTGTCACGAATCTCGATCTAAGCTTGCATTTTATTACGTAAACTTAAATTTCCAAGTCTTCCTTGAGAAACATAAAATGAATCAGTTCTGTTGCCCCGTGATGAGCTATCGACATTTTGAGATTGTTCATCAAAAAATTTGGATGGATCTTGATAATTTTGATATGTATCTCTCTCATCTTCAACAATCATATTATGCATGATGATACACGCCATCATTGTTTTCCATTATATATCTTCATTCCATGCTAGTGCAGGATGTCGTATAATTGCGAATCGTGCCTGTAAAACTCCAAATGCTCGTTCGACGTCTTTTCTGGTGCTTTCTTGATGGCTTGTGAATAGCCTATGTTTAGCAGTCTGTGGAAGACTAATTGCACTAATAAACGTAGCCCATTTTGGATAAATACCATCTGTGAGATAATAACCCTTATTATATGTATTTCCATTGACAACATAACTTACTTGTGGAGCGCACCCCTGCAGAACATCATCAAAAGCGGAGAACGTTGAAGCACATTGATGTCATTACGTGAACCAGGTGTTCCAAAATATGCATGTCAAATCCAAAGATCACTAGAAGCTACAGCTTCTAATATTATTGTTGCTGTTTTAGATCTTCCTTGATACATTCCTTTCCAAGCAACTGGACAATTTTTCCACTGCCAGTGCATACAATCAATGCTTCCCATCATGCCAGGAAATCCCTGGCGTTCACCTTCATGAAGAAGGCGTTGAACATCTTACGTGGTTGGTTTTCTCAAATATTGTCTTGAGAATTGAGTTATTACTCCTTGAAAAAATCGCAAAACATTCTCTTTGCCGTGGATGCTCGAGTTTAAGATACTCATCTACATGGTCACCGATGTGCCATATGCTAACATTCGTAATGCAAGAAAGTGCATTTTTGTAAAGTTGAAGCACCAAGTCTTCCTGTTGCATCGCGCCGTTGTTGAAAAAACGGATCATTACTACTCAATGCTTCTGCAATTCTAAGAAACACGTGCTTATGCATACGGAACCTTCGTCGGAACATAATATCGTTGTATAACGGATGACTAGAAAAATAATCTTTTACCAATCGATCATGTGCATCTTCGCGATCTCGTGGTATAAATGTCCTCTTTTTATTTAAAGAATTAACATCACGTATTTGAAAGGTAGAAGAAATAAGAGGAACAACAAAATTAATTGTGTTTTCCATGTAATTAGATATTTCATTATTTTCTACAAACTCACTCACCATGTTATCAAATAACTCATCACTTGAAGAAGATGAGTTAGAATTATAATTCATTTTTTGAATAATGATAATACAAAGTTTTTTTTTTTTTTTTGATAGTTTGATGGTGGTGATATGGTTGCTCGTTTTAAGTTATTTTATAGGCCATTTTATAGCATATTTGGATAAGCTTTTGTATAATAATAATAATTCAATGGCACACATAATAAGGAGATTGAAGTGACAACTCAATTCAATTACGAGAAAAAATAATAATGCCTTTCTTTTTAGTAGATAAGATAAGTCTTGAATTTTACAGTTAGATAACATTTTAAGTAAAAGCACACTGTTAAAGTACATTAATATTTTATAATAAAGTCTAAGATTGCAATATTTTAAAAAAATAAGTCAAAGAGTACAACAATCTATTACAATACAAGCAAAAATTATACTACGACAACAAAAACAAAAATTAAATAATGCGACTTATTTCATGTGAAATAACACAAAATTAAACTATGATTGCATCTAATCAAACATATAGTTATATTTCTCTTTTAGTTTTGCAAGCATAATATTTTCTTGAGGATCCAGGTGTGGTTTGCCGAGCAAGAACATGAATAATTGCCATTGCCTTTCATCTTTTTTTGCTTGATTTTTGCGGCATCTCGTTCTTTGTGGTATTCCAACATTTGAATGCCTAATTGTTCTCTCTTTGAATTATTAACATTCATTTCTGAAATAGCGTTGGTAAAAACATCTATATTAGCACTCGAAGAAGCAGCTTGTTTTCCTTTTTTTTTTTTTTTTTTTGCCTTTTTAATGCCCTCGGGACGAGGGTTGACATCTTCGTTCGGAGTATCCGGTTGTGATCTTTTAGAACTACTGTCACTTTCAGAAGGTAATTCCATTTGTCCAACTTGCCATTTTCTCATATGTCTCATCTCTTTCCAAGCATGCATTAGAGAAAAGTTGACACCGTTGTATTTTTGTTGGTACAAATGATGAGCCTCATTTTCCACATCTTCTTCAGTTCGTCCACTAGCCTTAGTTCGTTGTGCTTGAGCATATACTCCAACCCAACGGGATACATCTCTATTTATTATATCCCAACGGCTCTTGAGTGCCTTTAAGGTTCTTGGTTGGATGACAAACGTAGCATCCGTACGTGCATCATCATACAGTGTAAGTATATTTTTCCATAATCACCTTTACTTTGATTGGTTCCTTTTTTTTCATTACCACCGGCGTGTAAATAGGCCGATACAAGAGCTTCATCATCTTTTACACCCCATTTTACTTTAGAAAAACTTGTGTCATCGGGAAATAATTGAGCAACCACACCATCATTATCTTCATATTGTCGTTCATTTCGTACATTTTCATATGATGTTCTATTACTACTCCCGCCCGCACCCGGAGAATAATTAACGGGTGAGTTTATATGTTGATGCATATTATAGGGTTGTTGGACATATGGTTGTTGAGGTTGATTTTGTAATAAATATGTGTTATTGTTGGTAAGTCGATGTGAATTATTATTAGTATTATTATTGTTGTTGTTGTTGTTGTTGTTGTCATTATTACTATAATTATTATCTGTATTTCCATAAGTCCCTCTCATTTGAGTGTTGAAAATTTCTAATAAGGCTCTACCTTCGGGACTATTGAGAAAATTTGGATTAGTTAAAATATCGTTTGAATTGATTGGATTAGGTGGAAATTGATGAGAATATGGGTTATTTCCATAATTTTGATTTCTATCACCCATAATAATTTTTTAAGAATTAGAAATAAGTATAAGTAATTAAAGTAGAATAAAGATGAAAAAATTGAGTAATGAAAATATGTTGATATTAGACTCTATTTATAGAGGAAAAAAAGTTATAAATAACAGTAACTTTTATTTTAAAAAAAAAAATTCTGCAAAACAAAATAATTGAGATCAAAAGATTTATGTGCATTATTGAACTCAAAAAAATAAAATGGGATAATGCTTGTTGTTTGTTTGTGAGAAAATAAATGAAAAAATAAATAAATTGGCACACAAGCCAAAGACGTAAGAAAACTTAAAGTTTGGGTGAACTTTAAAGAAAAAGATAAGTTAAGGGAAAGTTACAATGGTGAGTCAAATTAAAGGGCAGTAAAAGGTGGGGAATTTCCCACCATTGCACTTGCTATAACTAAGTGAATGACCATTTACTATTTCATGAAGAAAAAGTTTTCCCCTTGTCCCCTCGACGTTTTTAAATATCTCATTCTCGAAAAACGTGTTACGAAAAAAGTTCGGGTAATAAAGACGGTAAATGTATAAATGTGCGTTTTTGACGATTTTCCGAAAAATATTCATTTTACAATTTTAAGAATAAAATATTTTATTTACTACTTTAGAAAATTTTTAAAAGTGATGGAACGTCGATAAAATTTTCAAAACAAAGTTTTGGTTAAAAGTGATTTTAAATGGACGAAAGGTACAATTCAAGTTTAATTGTATAGAAATTGAATTATACGAATTAATTATATTTTGTTTTAGATTTAAAGTTTAGAAATGATTTTATGAAACATTCATAAGTATAAAGTAGGGATAGTTAAATAAAATTTTCTTAAAATAAATGATAGGCTAAAGATTTCATAAAATCGAATATTTAATGAAATCATTTGATTTGAAATTCGATAAAAGTTTTATTAAACTGAAAAGTTGAGACTTATTGTGTTTTAGAATTATTTAGCAAGAAAAGAGACTCGAGAAAGATAAGAAAAGTTAAAGGATAAATATTGATAAATTTGATAATTAAATTAATAAGAATTAAACTTTATTTTTTTTAAAGAGTAAACATAATGATGAAAAATCATTATGCTGGAATGACATAAAGTAGAGTCTTCTTCAACACACTTCATCTTGGTTTGCGTGTTTGGAATCGTTGATTTAAATTTCATAGACGGGAAAAGTATAAGGGTTCATTTTTATTCGAAAATTAAAAATGTTCGAAATTGAATTTTATGAATAAAAGGTTTTACTTTTATTTTTATGAATAGTTAACTTGAGTTAACCTTTTTGAAATTTGAAAGGCGATATTAGTCTTATGGTTGATTTTCATAAAAATTTGAAATGTGTTTTTTTTTTAATTCTAAGGATAATATTTTTTATTTTATTTTTTCAAAAATTTTAAATCTGGACTTAAGAAATATAATATTATTTGACGAAAAAAATTTAGTCACATTTTTTTTATATGGAAAAAGAATGAATTTAATTTGAGGAATTAAATCATATTACTATATTTGTGTTAAAATAACACGGGGTGTTACAAACCTACCCCCTTAAGAAAAGTTTCGTCCCCGAAACTTAGATAGAGTGGATAACTACTCGTAGTTAGGCAAGGTAGTTAGAGAGAATATCAAGATTTTACAAGTTTCGATAATGATATTTATTTTGGTAGAATAAGAGTTTTCCAAATGTTTGAATTTTTGAATTATTATAAAGATGTTAGATAGAGTGAAAAGATTAGAGGATATAATAGTTTTATATTTACAAATGGGATATTTTGAATTAATATAATAATATTGCTAGATTATCATTTTTGAAATCGACTACAAAGAGATTTTCAAAAAGGTGGGGCCTAGAAGTTTTGTACAAAATTAAATTAATTAAAACTATAAGTATTTTAAAAATAAAAGCAAATTCATTTAAATTCAGAAATAGATATAAATTTTATAGTAGGTTGAAATAAAGATTTTAAATTTTAAACTTTAATCAATGATTTTAAAGCCATCATATTTTTGTCCTACCCCCTTAAGAAAATTTAAAACATATTCAGCAAGTTTAAGTAGAAAAAATAATCAATTTCGATAGTATATAAGGTAAAAAATATACGATTTGAAACAAAATAATTTCAAAGATATTTAAAATTATGAAATAAAATTTTAAGAAATAATTGAATAAGTTTCAAAGATATTTTAAAGGGGAAACATGAATGTTATTTTTAGAAGACGATTAGAAATTATAAATTTACGAAAATTTATAAATTTTAAAAGAGTTAGTAAGTTTAGGAGGATGAAAGTAATAAGGTCCAAAGATTTTCTTGATAATAAATTAAAAAAAAGTTTATGAAATTGAAAAGTAAAAATGAAATTATTTTGCGAGATTAAGGAAAAAGGGATAAAAATTCATTTAAAGAAATCAATTATAAGGAATTATAGATTTAGAAGGTTAAAAGTTCGGAAGGAGTTAGCAAATTTTTCGAAAAGTCGAAAATTTTGAAAAGACGGAATGACGACGTTAACTAGAGAGGATGATTTGACCAAGTTGTTGTAGAATCCTTCAATGCAATGAAAATCTTCGATGTCTTGGATGTCACTTCAAGTTGTACGAATCTTGACGAGTCCATTTGTTGCGCTTGAGGTCTTGTCGTCATGTATTTGATTAATGGCTTCGATCTTCGAGTATTAATATAATAACATCTTACTATACTTTGTAGTTAGGAATTAGTCATAGAGAGTTAGTCATAGAGCACTTAGCAAATAAAGACAAGTAAGACATATCAAAGCGTTAGTGGTTAACTAACGAGTCCTTATTTTCTAGGTCGGTCCTTAAGATTTCTACCCTTCCTCACATTTAAAGCGTTCTATGTTATTATTTAGCGAGCTAAGATTTTTAATTTATTATTTGATCCTATAAGTCTTTGCCTGACATAAGATATGAATGTCTGGCCTAGGTGTCTCTCGCTAGATGAGATAACTATTAAGTTACTCATGGTCGCAAGATAGCTCAGATACCAACTGTAACAACCCGGCTTTTCGTGACTTAATTAAACAAGGCGGAAATATTAATTAAGTACTTTATATATATAACAAAACCGGATGTTATCGTATTACAACTTAAAATACATAATCAGAGTTATAGATAAACATGGTCATTAAATTACAATCTCTCGAAATACAAAAGTAGACCTGCAATCCCCTGGTGCTCATCGTCAATTAACCTCGGGGTACCTATGGTAACTTTTCGTCAGACTCGATTTCACCCCGCACACGCTAAGCCATATAAACTCATAGCGGTAAACATATAGCATTTAAAGACTTAATAAGTCTTCAATAAGCATGCGATTTAAAGAGATAAATCATATAAAGCATGATATACAATTATAAAACAATTAACAAGTAATATCATATCAATAAAATCATAACTATTATGTAGGATTACGATGCGATATCAGATCGCGAATTATCAGATAATACTATATCAATCACATCATGCAGACTCGATCATTTCAGAAATTTGTGGTCTTTAATTTTCAAAGACGTTTTGACTCACTTTCATACAATTCAAACAATACATACTGCTTACGAGCCTGACCACTAAGTAGGCCTTTGTACTCTGATCGCTTGCATCTCACTAAAATAGTGCAGCGACGTACTCGACTCGTAAACCACGCCAAATACTAGTTAACTTGCATCTCATCTTCTAGTGTTCGAAATGATTGGAACATCTATGACAATCCCGTCAAGTGATCTTTACGCAGGGCAAGAACGAATGCTAGCGTCGCGCCCACTAAGAACGAAACGCGGCAAGGAGACAGAACCGCAGGATGACAATCGCAATAAGGCCGCAGTGGCCTTAATACCTCTAGCGAAATAGGGGAATTAACCCTAGTCTAATATGCATATTCTAATATTCATTTTAAGAATGGGCTATGCTATTCATAGAGCACCTTAACTCTGAATAAAGCGACTATTTCCTAGAGACAGACCCAAAAGAGTTGGCATATTCATTATCTTGTACGGCTTAGGCAATGCGACTTAAGTCGCAAAGGCATGGGCAGGATGACAAAGCAATAAGGCTGCCAGCTTGAGAGACCACACTATTCGGGATGACAATCGCTATAAGGTCGAGATAGTGGTATCCGTACAAGAGTATCTTAACCCCACTTCACTCACGATTGACGTTTTCATAACAGAGGCCCAAGCTTTTGACATTTTCTTTAACTTACTTACGATTTATTATTTTATTTGATATTTAATCACATGTTACTAGACTCTCCTAGTCGTATCGTCAAACGTTTAAATGTATTTTAGATTTCATATGATCACATAACATGTTCGTTTATTATTTGAAGTGTTGTTGATTATTAACGCTTTTAAGCTTCTAAGTTGATACGTTCATTAATATGTCCAATTTTATTTAAGTGTTTTTCGAAACACTTTAGTTATTTAAATTATTTATTTTCAGTTTTCTATACTTAGGTAAATTTTCAATTATTTACAATATTTCAAATTTTGAAATTTGAAATATCTTTGAATTTTGAGACGTAACTTGTTTAACAAGTTTCGTGAATTTTTCACTATTCACGTCTCGGGATTTTAAAAGATAACTTGTTCAACAAGTTACCTCTAATTCTTCTTATATTAAGTTCTTAAACTTTTGGGACGTTACATGTTCAACAAGTTTCGTCCCGAGTTACTGTTCATGACGGTTACTATTCATGACGGTTACTGTTCATGACGGTTACTATTCATGTCGGTTACTATTCATGACGGTTACTATTCATCGGTTTGTAACAACCCGGATTATTTAACAATATAAAATAAGCTTTAAAAAAGGTTTTAAAAGAGAAAATGATAAAGAAAATGAAAACCACGGTGGCGGAAACACCGTGAATCCGGAATTGTCACTCACAAACGACTAAACAAATCAAAATGAAGTAAAGTATACCTTAAGGTCTAACAATGGGGAATAAATACCCCTTACATCCAAATCCAAAATACATAAACACAAATAGAACGGAGCATGAGAAAGGTCTAATCGAATAGGTCTAAACAAAGCTATCCATAAAGTTCAAGACAAGCTATGGGGTCAATCTGACAGGGCTAAGTCGTATCACCTTATCAAAATAAACCTACAGAACAACTAACTAGTAGCTAGTAGCAAGCAGGGTCGAATCCACAGAGAAACTAGGTAGCTATAAGATCACTTAGCTAAACTTAGGTTATCTCAAGTCGAGTCCTTTTTTATGCATCCAGGAGCGAGCCCTTAACAATGAACCGTTAACCTGGGCTCGACAGATGTAGAGCAAAAACACTTTAACGTCGAGACGAGATGCGCGCACGCATTCTCGCCTAAAAAGTCTCCCTAAGCACAACGTCATTCCTAATTAAGCAACACACTCTCATTTTTGAAATAAACATTTTTCAAAATTTTTGCAAACCAACTAACTAATAGCCATATTGGTTTTAACTAAAACAAGCAATCTTTTCAAAACAAAACACGGGAATAAATCACAAAATTACCGTCGACTTTTCAAAAGCATGAACGGACTACATGACTTGCCGTCGTCGTAGCCCATTTAATGCAAATCTTTTTCCACAAAGCAAACTCGAGGATAACACCATGTCCTCAACGATTTTTCACAACATATAAAGCCGCACACGCCCATTTTAAGCACTTTTGAAATAACATTTTTTTCAAAATATTCAAAACAATCGGTCTTCGGCCATTTTGACCAAAACATCACTTTTACAACCAAGCAAACCCGGGACTACCCAAGCGCAGTCCCGCAGACTTTTTCATTTAGTTTAAACGACCCATAGTCGTGCCGACTAAACACCTTCAAAAACAAAACGGCGTAACGCGTGCGTAACTGCTTCTCATCGTGATTTAAGCATCTACGGCTCGACTAGCTTATAGCTACCTCGAGCCGGCTCAAAACTTTTTATCACAATCCAACAATAAGCCCATAACGACATACTGTTAAAACGGGCTAATCAGATTCGATCTCAAAAACATCTTTTACATCGAGCCAAAATGTGTTAACGCATTTTAGCTCAAAAAGCTTTTACGTTTATCCTCAAAAACAACATTTTTTCGCAAAGTCACGAGACGAGTCTAACTATGCGTTAATCGAACCTCGACAGGAAGACACCGACTCATATTCAAGACGCGGGCACCTCAAGCGACCGACGAAGCATCCACCCAAGCATCATCAACGATCCTGCTGATCTAATCAAGCAACCTGCAACTTTTCAATAAGGGTCAAGTCCTAAGCATCGAGTCAATCTCTGTCAGTCTAGGACAATCGAGTATTTTACGAACGACATTTTAACAAATCGATAAAGAAACAAGTTTGCCCACAACCCAGCTTCTTTTTCTTACACAAAATTCATTATGCACCGACATACATTGCATCCTAGGAGTAGCCATCCGAAAGAGGTCTGGACCAGATACAAAGGTCAAGGACAACAACAATACAAGACACAAAAACAAAAAGGCCTCCGACGACTAAACACCTAAATTCTGGTAGTCATCTTGTGGTCTACTACTCCGCTGCTTTTGGAGGAGGATCCATTAATTTGGAGCTCCACAGTGATCATGAATTTGATCATGACCAGAAGTACGAGTATTCCTGGATCGCCCTCCGCGTACTCGATCGCGTGCCTAATAAGCAAACGAACTTGTCAGAGGGGTCTGGCGCGATAGACATACGATCACAAGCAACCACCGAACCGCAAGGCCTAGCAAGGACAAACAGAAGCCCAGGCCACAAAAGGCATGACATATTCTCAAATACATACGAGGAAAAAAAAATAAGCAAAAGCACAAAAAAAAAAAAAGAAAAAAAACAAAAAAAAAAGCAAAAAGAAAAAAAAAAGTCTCAAAGTTGTGAAGCAAGGGACAAAGCAAAAAGAAAAAAGAAAGGGTCTCAAAGCTGTGAAGCAAGGGACAAAGCAAAAAAAAAAAAAAAAAGAAGCCTACAATAACCCTCTAGCAAGTGGCGAAGCAAGCAAAAGCAAGAAGCATCGAAACCCACAAACAAGTGGCAAAATCTTCGAAAATCCAAATCGAAGACCAAGCAGTAGCAACAAGCGGCCTAGATCAACTAAGGAGAACCTACCCATATGATGCAATGTATCAAGGTCAAACACATAACACATTTCTTGGACCGGCATGTCCTTAAACATGCGTCTTTTTACAAACACATTCTTGGACCGGCATGTCCTTAAACGTGCACCTTTAACAAACACATTTCATGGGCCGGCATGCCCTTAAACATGCACATTCACCTCAAAAAAGCATAACACAACTCTGGACCGGCATGTCCTTAAACATGCACCACCCGAACTACGCTGGTTTGATTCCACAATCGTGGATACGTAGGCCGCTCACCCGAGCTCAACCAACCCTTTACAAAAATCCACAAAACATTCCTCCGTCTGAAGCTCATTAAGCTAAGGACGTGTCCACACCAAAATCACAACCCAAAAAGCAAATTGTTCCTTTATCGAGGCGTCTAAAACGAATACGTCGAGGCAAGGTTGTCCTAGACCTAGGAGTAATACTCTGCTTTTTAGTCTAACTCTGTTTTGCATGAACAACAGCATCCTACCGAAGACAAGCAAAGACCACTGGGGGCACTAACAACGCACGTGTTCCCAAATGTACAATGCAAAAGGCAAAGTTGACAAAGACCATGACATGAGTAAGCATCCACGACGCTCAAAACGTAGTCAAGTGCAACGACTACACCCAACAGCACAAGACACACCCTACCCAGCGCTACTGGAAGCACCCTACTCAAAACACTACAAGATGCACCATATTCAACTACAACCGCCAACGCAACCGCAACTATTCAAGCTTCACAAAAACAACGGAACGCATCCTCCTTTCACCTACAAAAAAAAGGCAAAACACAAATCCCCGTCAAACGGAAGCACAATTACGATATTCACGACAACTAAATTAACACCCATACTTGCCTAAGTCAGGAACCCCACCCTGAACAAGAAACCACATCCTAATCACTGACCACAAAAACAACAATTAGGCCATGCACCATAAACGCGACATGCGATTATTCACCCACAAAAACAGGGGGCCAAAGACTCACCATAGATCACATGCAAACACGACAAAACAGATGTTCCTCGCGAACATCCCAAAACAAAAACAGAAACCCCTACCTTGATAGGTCTACAAACAAATGGTCCTCACGAACACCCTAAAAAAAAAAAAAAAGTCCTACTTGATAGGGAAACACGACAAAAGCAGATGTTCCTCGCAAACATCCCAAAACAAAAACAAAAGCCTTACTTCAAAGAGGGCTTAACAAAAACAAATGTTCCTCACGAACACCCTAAACAAAAAAAAAAAAAAAACAAAAGTCCTACTTCAATAGGCAAACACGACAAAAAAGATGTTCCTCGCAAACATCCCAAAACAAAAACAAAAAGCCCTACCTCGATAGGTCTACAAGAAAATGTTGTTCACGAACACCCTAAACAAAAACAAAAGTCCTACTTCAATAGGCAAACACGACAAAACAGATGTTCCTCGCAAACATCCCAAAACAAAAACAAAAGCCTTACCTCGATAGGTCTACAAGCAAATGTTCTTCACGAACACCCTAAAACAAAAACAAAAGTCATACTTCAATAGGCAAACACGACAAAACAGATGTTCCTTGCAAACATCCCAAAACAAAAACAAAAGCCCTACCTCGATAGGTCTACAAGCAAATGTTCCTCGCGAACACCCTAAGCAAACAAAAAGCAAAGCCCTACTTCATTAGGCTCACATACAAACAAATCTTCATTACTAACACCCTACAACAACAAAAACAAAAACAAAAGCAGAACCCCTACTTCAATAGGCCAACAAAAAGATGTTCTCACGAATATCCCAAAACTCCATAACAATAAAACACAAGCAAAATTCCTATCTTAATAGGCCCACAACCAGACATCTCTACACAAAAATCTCGCAATCATCATCCAAACAGGAGCTTGCACCGCGGACCGACACGCCCTTAAACATGCACCTCTTTACAAACACACTTCTCGGGCCGGCATGCCCTTAAACGTGCACCCCCTACAAGCAAAATCATGTGCCGACATGCCCATAAACGCGCATTCACAAAATACAACCCCGAACTACGCCGGTTTGATTCCATTTTACATGGATACGTAGGCAGCTTTGCAAAAAGTACAACCGATATTCAACACAAAAATGACGCGTCCGAAGCTTAAGAAAGTCGAGGACATAGTCATCACAAAATTCGTCTCAAAACCCAAAAGGTTAAAAGGCGACATTCAACACAAAATGACACGCCCGACACTTAAAAGTCAAGGGCACAGTCAACACAGAAATCTAACACAAAATCAACTCTAAATCCAAAACTTTAAACAGTCGAGGGTTGTGGAACCCGGGAACCGCGTTCGGGGGACCCAACTCGGCGTCTTGCTTAAGGGCGGATTTTAAAGTTAAAAAAGATTAAGTTTGAAAAACCTTTAAGAACTGTTATGGAGTCGCCACCTAATTATCGCGGAAATTAGGAACCTGCTACCATGTTCTAAGTTAAAAACATGTCCTAGATTTTGGAGCACGCCGACACCCCTAGATCTAAGGCTTGTGAAACCAAATTGGATTCGGGGTGAGGGTACTTTAGAAAAAGAGTTAATTCAAATAATGATTTATGAAAACCTTTTAGAAAAGCCTATGTAAAAATAACCTCTACTGACCTAGAACAATCCTTGTAAGATGATATTTGAGCTAATGTTATCGCTACGTACAAGTGCGATAAGTTTGTAAAAGAATGCAGATGCAGATGCAAAAAGATTGATTAAAACCCTCAGTTTAGCATGTTTAACTTGTTAACGAATACGGTTCAGTTAAAGGTCGAATTCATTGTTTAAGTTGATTTTAATGCAAAATAAGAAGGTGCAAGATGCATGCAAATAAAATATAATTCAATTGTCCATTGGTTTATTTTATAAGGTCGGTTGCTTATGCGACTTTGGCGTGTCATCGGATATGGAGTGTACCCGAAGTAAATAGAACACTTGGAGTGCAAGCGCGCTGGGTACCAAAGCCCGAGGGGGCTAAAGTGTAGACCCCTTTGTTAGTCCATAGAAAATAAGAAAAACTTTGATCCAAGTGGATCTGCACTACCTGGTCCTGATGCTTCAGATCTGGGCAGAGCTTCGCTTCTTGAACTTAAAAGGAGGATGAATTCAACACGGGATGGTGTGTTGAACTCAAGGATTTGAGTGCTTGAGGCTTTTGTGGATGCAAGAGTGTATGATGAGAATTTGTGCTGTAAGAGTTATGCTAGATGTAAAATCTGATGGGATAAGTTCTCCTTCGAGGTCTGATATAGGGGAGTATATATACTAAAAGATCTCGGAGAAATTAGGAAATCGGGGATAAAAACAGGCCTAGGAACCGCATAACCTTATGCGGTTGCCTGGGAAAACCGCATAGGCTTATGCGGTTGCCTCACCAAACCGCATAAGCTTATGCGGTTCGAGGGGGTGGTTTTGTTGGGGTTAGTGTCCTCCACAGTGAGTGCAATAACATAAATAAATCTCTTAAGGTACACAGGGTACATTTCGTATTTAATCAGTTGATTAACGTTTATCAATAACGGTTGGCTTGCTAGATAAGTTTGACGTTATTGTCATACAGATGGCGGTGATCAACTGGTCCCTAAGAGTCACACCTAAAGGATGTATTTGAGAGATGTGATCATTTGAGAAAATGATCATATCGATACCTTATTTAATGACTAAATGGTTAGTCAGTGTTGTGGACTAAACAGTTAGTCAAATGTGACTAAGAGGTTAGTCAAATATGATAATGAATATTATTTAATAAAGATTAAATGATATTAGATGAGAGGAATTAGCTGTAATTCGGAAATTGAATATAAAAGGTTATATTTAATTATTGCGTATAATGTAGGCTAATTAATATTAAGCAGTTATAATAAATTAGCCAATTATAAATATACGGATATTCATAATTAATTATAATATATGGATATTATAATCACATTATACATAAAAGCAAAAGAAAACTAATTAAATGGGTTAAATCATTTAATTAGATTTGGGCTTTAAATTTGAGGTGGAAAAGTCCACCCCGAGCCCCTTAATTTGGGACGTGTGAAACTAAGAGGGGAGGAGAGTTTCTTGTGCTCTACTTAACCTAATCACCCTCCCTAAAACTCATCTAACCTAATTCATTATTCACTAAAGCACACAACTAAAACCTAGAGAGAAAATCAGTTTTCTCCTCTAAAATTCTCTAGCAAATTCAAGGGTATTTCTCAAATCATCTTGGGTGAGATTATTAGGAGATACCATATTTTTGGTATTGATCTTAGGCCAATTCTTAAGGATTAAAAGGTTAATTCTTATTCTTTTATTATGTTATGCAATTTTGATTTATGACTTTAAATCTTATAAAAGTTTTCATTATAATCCTGTGATTTTAATGGTCTATATACGGATATAAACCTACAAGTGGTATCAAAGCCTTAGGGCACATGAAATTTTTATAAGGTTTTCATAAAAATCGATTTTGTATAAATTTTGACCAATTTTGTAATTTGGCCGTATGTGTAATTTTGTAATTTGATCAATTGATTTTTGATTAAAGGCCGTATGTTTTGTCACAATGAATTGATTTTGTATTATATTAAATCAAGTTTGCCTAAATTGGCCGTATGTTTTGTCACAATGAATTGATTTTGTTTTATCTTAAAATCAAGTTTGCTTAAGTATGGCCGTGTGATTTGTGACTATTTTTGGCTATATTTTGGTCCGTTTGATTCATATTTATTAATGTTTTAAGATGTTAAAATTATCTTATATGAATTTGCATTAGTTTTGATTTAATACCGATTGAATTAAAACTTAATAGGACCAAATTATATATGTTAATGAACATATTGTGTGCTAATCATTAGATCTATCAGTTTTAATTTGTTTAATTTAAAAGGTTAAATTGAATCACTTAAGTCAATGTTTAATACGGATTAAAATTGATTAGGATCGATCTAATTATAAGCATGATTGAATTAAAATAGTTTAATTCATTTATCTTAATGTTGGCCGAATCAAATTATTTTATATTTTGGTAAATTTTTTGTTAATTTGGCCGGTTTTTGAAAATAAAAAAAAAAATATTTTATTCGGCAATTTTAAAAAGGTTGGCAAAAATTGTATTTTGGAAAATTTTATTTTTGGAAAATATTCTGTTATATTATAAAGATAATATGTTTTGTTTTATTGTGAAGTAGTTCATAATAAATAGAGTAAATTGACGATTACATCCATGGTTTATTGCCAACTTGAAACTTACATCCACATTGTTTTCGACTTTGTAACTGCTACCACTATGTTTGGTTCGGTTAATGATTACTACCATATTTAATCCGAACCTAAAAAAACCACTTGAAAATCGAAAATACCCTTACTTTCACCTGCCCTTCCTTCCTCATTCTTTGTTAATTTTAGCCTAAGTTTAATTTGAGTTCGATTATTTACATCCACCACAAAATTAATGAACTTATTTACATCCACCACGAATTTCTTCATGAATTAGCTATCGAGAAATCGTGGGTATTGTTCATATCTCAAGAAGGTATGTCAATTTCATGTTTTTTTGATAAATTTTAGTAAGGGTATTTTCGACTTTTCAAGTGGTTTTTTTAGGTTCGGATTAAATATGGTAGTAATCATTAACCGAACCAAACATAGTGGTAGTAGTTACAAAGTCGAAAACAATGTGGATGTAAGTTTCAAGTTAGCAATAAACCATGGATGTAATCGTCAATTTACTCTAATAAATATGATACCTAATATTTTAAAGCAGTTTAAAATATCTTGAGATCGAATTTATGTTATACCGATAATATAAATTGATTTGGATTATTTTTTTTGATTAAAAGATATTATGAACAATTAAGGAATTGTTGCATAATTTTAATCATTTATAAAGAGGTGGTTTGGATTTAAATCAATTTGTATGCATTGTTTTTATTATGTTTAGTTGATGCTATATATGTTTGTGAATGAATGTATGAATGAATGGTTTTATTTTACGCATTAATTATGTACAAACGGTTGTAATTTACTAGTGTGGCCTTAGAAAGTTGTGTTTTCGTAATGAAGGAAACACAATTTTGGTTGTATTTTGAGATCTCGAATCTCCAATTTTGTAATATTTTCAATTTTGGCATATTTTGAATTAGAATGTAAATAGGTTTATTTTTGTAATTCAAAATTGTAATTTTGAGAAGATTCAAGTTGAAGATTCAAGATGGACTCCCACTTAAAGCCCAAGATGAAGAATGAAGACAGCTTAGGGTCCATGGATGGATTCCACTTTGTAATTGTCTTTATTTTCATAGGGATAGGCCAAACTAGGTGTTTTTCCATTTTTGCGTTTTTACTTTACCATTTTTATTGCATTCACGTTAGCTAGTAGCATCATATTCCGCCTAAACTAAACCAAACCACCTAATATGCATGAAAATGGATCATATAGTTGCATTCTTTTTCATAGACATACGGATGTCACTTGTTATAGGGCAATCACCTCTATTTAATCATTCACGATAATGCTAGATATTAGTTCACTTAAAATGAATTAAAATGAGTTGATGGGACCTTCCTCTAAAACTGAAATTGAGAATTAGTCTTTATGAGTCGTACCACTATGAATCCCTTCTTCGTCGGTAGGCATACTATGACCCCTTCTACGTTGGGTAAGTAGTGGTCGTCGACTTAGTTTATCTCAATACTATAGTTCGAGTAATATCTCGTAGTTATAGTGGACTAATAGATAGGATTTACTGAAATCTATCGACCAAGAATTCTAACAGTAGAATTAGCTAAACAGTTAGCTTATCAATTTACAGAAATTGAGTCTTGGGATCATTTATATAATTCTCGAGGGAGGTCGATTATATGAGTGCACGAGTCATTGCATTAAAACGTTATTGTTTTTGACTTAAACTTTTAAAACGATACGTTTCTTATCTTCTCGCTTCTTCTCTCTTTTCACAGTATCGAATTCATTATATACAGATATAACTACTATAACAAATGGATGTACGTACTAACGAACCAATGCCAAGTGCCACACTAACACGCGAATCATGGCTTAGAATTTTCATGGACAGCATGAATCAGTCTACTCGACTGAAGAGTGATGGGTCCAATTTTTCTGATTGGGAGGCCGCATTACGGAATGCCGCCGTCGCTGATGGTAAGCTCAAGTACATGACTGAGCCACTGCCGACTGAACCAGCTCCCGATGCAGGAGCAAATGATGTTGTTGCTTATAGTGATTTCATGATGGAGGCGGGTGCGTTAAGGAACGTACTCATCTATGCAATGGAATCCAATTTGCAAAGACGATTCATTACCCAGGGTGCAAACAAGTTTTTCCACCACCCTAACCAAGGAATTCTCGAAAGCACCGAGAATCAAGAGTTACGAGTATACCACTCGTTTCTTTGAAGCAAAGCTCCAGAAGGGCCAATCGGTTGGTCCAACACCTTCTCGACATGATCGAGAACGTTGAGAAACTGGAGGCGCTTGGTTGTAAGATCGATGAGAAGATCATCGTTGATCAAGTGCTCCACTCACTTCATGAGGGTATGCCCTCTTTAGGCCAAACTATTACATGAATGACATGCAGAAAAGTCTGCATGAGCTTCACTCACTCCTCGTACAGACAAAGAGTGATCTGAAGTTGAGTGGGAGCATGAAACAAGATGTTCTCATGATAGGCAACAAGCACAAGGGTAAGGGTAAGGCTCCGGCTAACCTAACTGTAGGAAAGCCAAAGTTTAAGAAGCCAGTGATTGCAAAGAGTGGGCCTGGTGAGTCTAGCGGTAGCTCACAAGGCAAGGCAAAAGCTAAGCAGAGCATGGAGTGCCACCATTGCCACAAGTCTGGGCATTGGAGGCGGAACTGCCCCGTGTATGCTGAGGACATAATAGCAGGCCACGCCATTCCTGTTGGTATGTCTTCGTTTATTCATATGATTGAGATTAACCATACAAGTTTCGGAACTTGGGTACTTGATACTGGTTGTGGTTCTCATCTGTGTAATCATTTGTAGGGTCTAAGAAACATCAAATCTCTAGCAAGAGGTGATGTAGACCTACGAGTGGGGAATGGAGCAAGAGTTGCTGCCGTTTCAGTAGGAACATATGTAATCCAACTCCCAAGTGGATTTGAGTTATTAATGAATAACCGTTACTATGTACCTAGTTTATCCAAAACATTATTTCTGTATCCGTGCTTGATAAAGACGGATTTTCGTTTTAAAGAACAATAGCTGTATTTTCCCTTTAAACGATATGATTTATGGTAAAGCAGTTTCCATGAACGGAATTTATGTTTTAGATCAAACCACAGATATAATGCATGTGAGTAACAAGAAAGCAAAGGTTGGTGACAAGATCAAACATATCTATGGCATTGCCGTATGGGACACATGAATGAGAAACACGTGGAAAAGCTCATTGATAATGGGACAATTGCCCCATTTGACTATGAAACTTTTGGCACTTGTGAATCATGTCTTATAGGCAAAATGTCTCGAATTTCCTTCAAAGGTGTTGGAATGCGCGCTGCTGACCTATTAGGACTCATACATACTGATGTGTGTGGACCTATGTCAATCAACGCTAGAGATGACTATAGGTATTTTATCACTTTCACGGACGATTTGAGTAGATATGGTTATGTCTACTTAATGAAGCATAAAAGTGAGTCCTTTGACAAGTTCAAGGAATTCCAGAATAAGGTTGAGAACCAACTGGATAGAAAGATAAAAGCACTACGTTCAGATCGTGGTGGCGAATATCTTTCAACTGAGTTTGATCAACACCTGAAAGACCGCGGGATAGTACTACAGTTAACTCCACCTGGAACACCACAACTGAATGGTGTGTCCGAACGCAGGAATCGAACATTACTTGATATGGTTCGATCCATGATGAGTCACACGGTTGTACCTGACTCATTGTGGGGCTATGCTCTTTTGTCAGCTGCTCTTATACTTAACCGAAGTCCGACTAAAGCTGTAGACAAGACTCCATACGAGTTATGGAAGGGAACGGTCCCTAACTTGTCCTTTATTCGGGTTTGGGGGTGCGAAGCTTATGTCAAGTGGAGACACGAGGATAAGTTCGGCCCGCGATCGGTCAAGACATACTTTATTGGTTATCCAAAAGGAATGTTTGGTCATTACTTCTATTCGCCTACCGAACACCGAGTTTATGTTGCGGCTAGTGCGACGTTCTTAGAGACAGAGTTTCTCGAAGACAAGAGAAGTAATAGAACTTTCGATCTGTCGGAGATTCCTGAACCAACAACCGAGCAACCAATGGAGGAAACTGTTCCTTCTTCGTCTGCTGCGGTTGATATTCCCTTGGAACCCAGAAGGTCGGGTAGACTCTCCATTCCTCTAGATAGATACATCGGTATGGTTGAGGAGAATGGGGGAGACGACGTTTTACTCCTTGAGAGTAACGAACACGTAACCTATAAAGGTGCCATGACATGTTCTGACTCAAAGCTATGTCAAGAAGCCATGCAATCCGAGATGGACTCGATGTACGAAAACGATGTATGGGATCTGGTTGACTTACCTGATAAGGCTAGGCCTCTTCAGTGCAGATGGCTTTATGAGATAAAGCGATCTGTAGAAGGACAACCAGATATATACAAGGCACGACTAGTGGCAAAGGGTTTCACTCAAGTGCAAGGGTTGCACTATGATGAGATCTTTGCACCCGTAGTCATGCTTCGTTCCATTCGGATTGTCTTAGCGATCGCCGCTTTTCATAATTATGAAATTTGGCAGATGGACGTAAAAACCGCCTTCTTAAACGGTTATTTGGAGGAGGAGTTGTACATGGTGCAACCCGAAGGTTTCATCGATCCTAAAGATCCTAAGACGGTTTGCAAACTTAAGCGTTCCATTTATGGACTTAAGCAAGCTTCACGGAGTTGGAATCATCGCTTCGACCAAGTGATAAAGGAGAATGGATTCACTCGATCGGTCGAGGAACCATGTCTATATATATCAAGTCGAGTGGGAGCAAGATTGTCTTCCTAATACAGTATATCGATGACATACTCTTGATTGGGAATGACAGACCTCTCTTAACTTCGGTGAAAGTATGGTTAAAGAACCATTTCCAGATGAAGGATCTGGGTGAGGCACAACGAATTTTGGGGCTCCGTATCTGTAGAGATAGATCACGACGGATGTTATCCCTCAGTCAGGAGTCTTATATAGATAAGATTCTTGAGAGATTCAGTATGACCAAGTCATGTTCCTTATGCTTCGGTAGTTGGATCGATCATGTATGCCATAATGTGTTCACGTGCAGACGTGGCATCTGAAATGGGTATTGACTTATGGAGGTGCTATAAGGCTATGCGCAATCAGTTGCGCAGACGCTAACTTCCACACGAATCGAGATGACTCGATATCTCAACTCGGATTCGTCTTTACTCTTTATGGTGATGCGGTCAGCTGGAAAGTTCCAAAATATAGTGTTATAGTAGATTCTACGACTGTGTCCGAGTACTATGCTATTTAGTTGCAAGGGTAGCTGTATGGATGCGTCAGTTCTTACAAGGACTAACTGTAGCTCCTAGTTCGAATGACACTATCACCGTCTATTATGTTAATAGAGGTGCCATCTTCCAGGCTGAAGAGCCTCAAGTCCGGCAACTAGTCTAGATTTGTACGTCGGTATATGATAAGCATGATGGGCATGTTATATTCATGAGAATTAAACGTGTTCCTGGTTATACTAGTACTTGACGTGGATTAGATAAATGTATCTTTTTCATATACTATTTCTAACATCATCGTTTTGTTTTACATATTTTGTTTTTCCATGTGGATTGTACGGACAACTTTGAACACCACAAAGTGAACTGGAAAACATTATATTTGTATTGGTCCGTAATCGCCTACATGAGCTGATAACTCTGGCGATTATTTTGTGACGTCGATTGATGGTGGGTTCAACGAGCCATAAGTCAAATCGTTGATCGATCGATCACAGATCTTGGGTTTCTTGAAATCGCGCAGGACATTTTTGTGACGACTACATGGAGTCCTAAATGTTTCAGAACATTAGATGCCGGGTCGTGGATAGGACATCCATAGTGTTCCTAGAGTCGATTCTTTTGACTATCGCCTGTCTCTTGAGATTAAGGCAGATTTTGGGTGACTTTGGTTTCTTTCTCACGGTCGACCGTAACAGGAGGCCAAGTAGATTTTCACTGGGTCATTTCATGCTGCGCTTACATCTGCAGGATTCGAGTAGAGGGAAATATCCAAACTTCTATCGAGTTATAATATTTATTCTCAGGGCCACTCGAGGAGCTGTAACTGAAAATGCATGGCCATGCTCGAATATTGATTCGTTTATCAGTAAAGTTACTCTCTAGTCGGGGAAACCACTCCTGATACTGATCGCTTGTGAACTACGACCTTTGAAAGTACGGACTTTGCAAATTGGTTTACATTGACTGGGAGAAATTTATTATGGATATGAGAATCGGTTATCGCACCTACACTTGTACGGACAAGTGGGAGATTGTTGGGGTTAGTGTCCTCCACAGTGAGTGCAATAACATAAATAAATCTCTTAAGGTACACAGGGTACATTTCGTATTTAATCAGTTGATTAACGTTTATCAATAACGGTTGGCTTCCTAGATAAGTTTGACGTTATTGTCATACAGATGGCGGTGATCAACTGGTCCCTAAGAGTCACACCTAAAGGATGTATTTGAGAGATGTGATCATTTGAGAAAATGATCATATCGATACCTTATTTAATGACTAAATGGTTAGTCAGTGTTGTGGACTAAACAGTTAGTCAAATGTGACTAAGAGGTTAGTCAAATATGATAATGAATATTATTTAATAAAGATTAAATGATATTAGATGAGAGGAATTAGCTGTAATTCGGAAATTGAATATAAAAGGTTATATTTAATTATTGCGTATAATGTTGGCTAATTAATATTAAGCAGTTATAATAAATTAGACAATTATAAATATACGGATATTCATAATTAATTATAATATATGGATATTATAATCACATTATACATAAAAGCAAAAGAAAACTAATTAAATGGGTTAAATCATTTAATTAGATTTGGGCTTTAAATTTGAGGTGGAAAAGTCCACCCCGAGCCCCTTAATTTGGGACGTGTGAAACTAAGAGGGGAGGAGAGTTTCTTGTGCTCTACTTAACCTAATCACCCTCCCTAAAACTCATCTAACCTAATTCATTATTCACTAAAGCACACAACTAAAACCTAGAGAGAAAATCAGTTTTCTCCTCTAAAATTCTCTAGCAAATTCAAGGGTATTTCTCAAATCATCTTGGGTGAGATTATTAGGAGATACCATATTTTTGGTATTGATCTTAGGCCAATTCTTAAGGATTAAAAGGTTAATTCTTATTCTTTTATTATGTTATGCAATTTTGATTTATGACTTTAAATCTTATAAAAGTTTTCATTATAATCCTGTGATTTTAATGGTCTATATACGGATATAAACCTACAGGTTTTCTGTGTAGTTTCCTAGTTTCGGTTGAATTATATCTTCGGAAGATTACGTGATAATCTCAAACGTGTGGCTCAAGAAAACCCCTAGGATATTTCTGAGATATTTTGTGATGTTTAGGGCTTTGGAGTGCGGGCCAAAGGCTGGGTTTGGGCTCGGTTTCGGGTTTGAGACCCGGAAAAATGAAAAGGGTGTGTTTGCATAGTTTTTGTGAAATAAGGTAAGACGTGAAGCCGTATTTTGTGTAAGAGGGGGCCAAAGGGGAGATTTAGCCACCGGGCCTAAATTTAGGAATTTAGGAATGCTGAATTGGACCTTGTTAATGTAAAAGGACTAATTGTAGTGCGAATGCGAAGCTCATGCCAAATGAAGCAGGACGAGGACCTAGCTAGACTCCAAATGGACAAAATGAACGTTTATTTAAAGCGATGTGAAGCGACCTTAATCATTTTAACATTTCAAACGACTCAAAAATGAATTCGACATTAGTTAGAACCGTTTAAGTTAGCGTTAAACATGCGTAATAAAAGTCCGTGTTACATCACAGGGTTTTGTTTGGGAGGGTACGGATATGGGTATCCACAGAGCCCCCAGTTTGACTGAGCTCGGACTAGAGCGCTAGTCAAACTCCACGACCATATCCGGACCATTACAGTCTCGATATAGTCAGCGGAACGAAGCATGTGTCCATGGGTGAGACGAGGACTTCGAACCGGGCTAAGCGGGGAGGGGCGTGCGCATTTTAAGGACTTGGCGGTCCGTGCATGCTATAAGGGCCTGCCGGCCTGCTGAATGTCTTCGTCGTGCTTGTTGTCGTTTGTTGGTGCCTTTGCGTGTGCTTGGTATCGTTAGTTGCCTGGTGCCGGTGCTTGTAATGTCTTCGTATTGCATTTGTTGAAATGTAAAGGGGGTTAAAGTGCAAGGTGCGTATGTTTGCGTGAGGCGTATAGGGGCGTTTATGTAGGTGTTTAGTGTAGGTCTCGTGAAAGAGCGCCCGTGTAATGCTTGTGCTTGGTGATTGGGTAAGGGTGCATGAATGTAGAGGTGCCTAATCTCGCCTAGGAGTGCATGTGAGGGTTGCAATGCTTGGATGTACGGATGTGTTTCGTGAGGTATTCGTGCTTAAACTCGCCTAGGAGCGTCTATGTAGTCGTGATTGCATATGATTGCCCTCCGTTTGAGGAGAACCTGATGTAGTGCTCGTGAAGAGCGTTCGTGCTTCTGCTTCTGTACCGTATATTAAATGCTTAATATACGCGTATGGCGGACTGTAGGTGACGCCCTAACCCAAGCACGGGACGTACTTGGAGTTGTATTAGAGCTAGGATGAATTAGGAATCGAAAAGTAGGCGTAAAACGAGAAAAAACCGAGAAGAACCAGGGGTAGGAACCGCATAGCCTTATGCGGTTCATGGGGCAAACCGCATAAGGTTATGCGGTTTCCCCAGTTGGCTGTAGGGGCTATATAAGGCACGAGAGCACCGTATGTTACTCATTTCATCCTTTTTCGGTTTCCATACTCAAAAAACGTCATTTTTCGATTTCTCAACCGTTTTTGTTCGTTTTTCTTGCGTTGCCTTGCTATGGAACGAGGTAATGCTCCATTTTAACTTGCTTTTACGTTATTTGTTGTTGTAATTAGCTAGTTTTGCCTTGAAATGTTGAAAAGACGGGTTCTGAATGAAAACCCGAGTTTTGCTTGAAATTTGCCGTTTGAATGCTTGAAATTGACGTCATTGTGTTGCATTATGCCATGCTAGCATGTATGTGTGAAATGATTGTGATTTAGACCGTCTTTGTGTGAAAAACGTCCAAATTAGGTTTCGGGCCCGAAAACGAACCCGGATTTTCCGACCCGGAATTTCAATTAAGCTTCGGTGTAGGATGCCCATAGTGTGTATAGCATGCCTATAGCGTTAGTTTTGCGAAAAAGTCGAGTTAAGGCTTTCAAATCGCCGTCTTAAGTCGTAGTTATACGGAGTAATTAAGGCGAATTGGGGGTTTTTGATCGGAGTGACCAAAATGCAATAGCTTGTAATGGGTTGTTGTTGGGGACTATTATGGCGCGTAGAAACCATAAAGTTGCAATTTTGAGGTGTAGAGAACGGTTATTGGCTTAATTATGAATTAGGCCTAAAAATGCTCTGTAGGGCGCATAGTGTAATGCGTTAGGGGATGTATATGTATTATGTGCATATTATTTGTGTGTATTTGTGTATGTGTATGCCAAGTTCGTGTGCTTGCATGTATTATAGCTGTATGTATTGGTTGCGTTTGGTTGCAGGGGAAGATTCCAGTCGTGTTACGAGATCGAAATCTCGTAGGAGTGCTAGCTCGAGGACTGAGGGAGCTTCTAGCTCGAGTGGCTTGAGGCGTACGCGTAGTGAGAGGGAAGCCAACCCTCGTGACTTGTCCACGAGACGTGGGCAGGCACGAGGTAGGGGTCAGGTTCGTGGGAGGCGTGTCCCTGTGCCTGATCCTGAGGAGGAGGAGGCGGATGCGTTTGCTCAGGAGTTTATGGATGAGCTGGAGGCTGAGATGAATGTTGCTGAGGAGGAGGCTGAGGAGGTTGAGGAGGCTGCGGAGGCTATGGCTAGAGCGAGTAGCTCTAGGCCGCGAAAATCACGCGTGAACAGGGCCTTCGCCAAGGGTTGGGATGGCCATAACCTTCTACTTGCTCCGGAGAGACATGTTTCCTATCGAGCGACGATGGGTTGGCAGAAAGGTTCGATGAGGACTTTCTCGGGCGTCTCGTCCGTAATGTGTGTTTTTGAGGAGAAGCTTTCGCCGGGAGCGCAAGCTTGGGTGCTGCGTAGTGCTTTTGGCCCGCTGGTCGGCCACTGGAGGGAGATTGCAAAGAAAAAGCAGACGGCGAACCTGATGTTGATCAGGGCCTTCTTGGATAGGTATTGGGACACCACGACGACGTTCCATATCCCCGGCTTCGAGGCCGGCATTACCTTGTCTGAGTATCTTTGTCATGGCGATTTGCCGTTTGGAGACCGCGACATGAGTTTCGAAGTTTGCGCCGTCCGTTGTGGGACGAGGTTGTGACCGGCGCGATCGGGCGCGGTTCGAGGTGATTTGTGAGGGTCGCCACCTTATACTTTCAAGACGAGCTATATCTTGGAGTACTTTGAGGGGAAGACCAGTATGGCCCCTGGAGTGGAGTGACGCAGCGTAATGCTCGTATGTGGTTGTGGTGGTTTGTCAGCGCCGTGTACTTCGGCGATAAGGGCGAGCAGGCGTCGACGTCGGTCCTTATGCATCTCTTGGATTGGAATGCGATTGGGACGTTTGACTGGGTGACGCCGTCTCTGGGTTTGTGCATTCGCTTCTGCATGGATGCCGTGAGACCGCGGGTCATGGATCGAGGGTCGAGACTGTCCTTAGTCTCGCCTGGATTCTTGATGGAGGTACGTGTTGTTCCTGTTCTTGTCTTAGGTGCATTGTTGTTTGTTTTTGTTGTCTTTGTCTTTGTAACGTGTTTTTGTTTCTTGTGTGTGCAGTCGTGGATTCTTAGCCACTTTCCTTTTCTGCTCCCTCCACATGCTGTGAGGATCGTGAGGGAGTACCCGTGCAGACGCATTGGGAGTGCGATGTAACCGTCTTTGCGTTTAACTGGTCGTATGACGAGGTTCGGGATCGTCTGAACCGGATGCGATTTGATGAGGTTTGTGCTTGAACCATTTTAAATAGAGTGTACTTAAAATGATTGTATTGATGATTGTGTTTGCTTTCTTTGTAGTTTGTGCCGTTCCCGTGGAACCAGTATAGGGATATTCCTGAGGGCATTGGCGCTAGGTTTGCAGTACGGGAGACCCAGCGCCTGTACCTGGCGACGCCGTATGGATCGGTTTGGTACCTCGGAGAGCGTTTGGTCTTTCAGGCAGGGTGGCCAGCTCCGGTGGTGCCTAAGGATCCGCCGAGGGTCCTGTTTGAGCGAGGGGTTTCCGCTCAGGATCGGATGGCTTTGTACGGGGAAGGAGAGTCGGTGAGTCTTCTACGTCTGGGAAGACTATGGCGATTCTTTGAGTCTCGGCTTGCTTGTGGGCCGATTGAGGTATGCTTGCTTCTTTTGGAGGTGCGTAAGGTAATTTTTGCGAAAGATTTCCCTCACGTGTGCGTTTTGTACTTGTTCTACAGGAATTCGATCCCGAGATGGCGGAGCAGCCTGGTGACTTCCCTACCACCGTTGAGTACGATTTAGCCTGGGGCGGTCGATTTTCACTTTGCCATCGCATTTGCTTGGTGACCACCGACGCGCATGGACAAATGGGATGTGCAGGGTGAAGAAGGTATGTACTTGTCTTGTATATGTGAGTGAGCCCCCAGTTTGGTCGAGGTATGATTTATAGCGATGATCAAACTTGTGAGAGTCGTGTTTTTGTGTTACCCCCTCGAGTTTGGTTAATTTGAGTGAAATTAAGGCAAAGTGGGGTTGACTGCGTTTGTTTTGAAATTTCCCCCCTAAGTTTGACTTAATTTGAGTGAAATTAAGGCAAAATGGAGAAAAATGTGAACTGTTTTTGTGTTGTGTATCATAGGTGGCTAAGGAGGCTCATAAGAAGCTATGGCGGATAGCCAACAGATGGAGGATGGCTTGGGCTGAGCAGGCTGCTCAATTGTGTCAGAGCCGGGCTGAGACGGCCCAGATTCGGCGTGAGTTTGACGAGTATCGGCGTCGTCATCCCGAGTGAATTTGTGTACTAAAGATTGTATGAACCTTTATGTACATGTCGTTGTAGCTTAAACTTTTGAACTTGATTGTTGTAGCTTGAACTTGATTGTCGTCGGTAAACCTGTTTGGTAGGCTTGTTTGAAAAATGATATGATTCCCGAGTGGGATGCATTGATGTTGATTTTAGATTGTGAAAATGTTTTTGCAAAAAGTTCATTGTGAATGTTGAAATGAGCTTGTATGAATGTCGAAAATGTTATGCGTTGACTCGTGGTAAGAATCGTAGTTGCCAAAGTGGAATGTAATGCTGTTGCGTGGGGAGCAACAAAAGAATGTCGTAGCCTAATGTAGGTTGTAGTGTTTTAGGAAAGACGAAATTAGGAAAATTGCGAGAAAACCCGCCCCTTGAACCGCATAGCCTGATGCGGTTCAGGGGTCAAACCGCATAGGCTTATGCGGTTTGGTGGGCAAACCGCATAAGGCTATGCGGTTTGGCGGCTTGGCTGTTAACGCCGTGTTTCCATATTCCGTACGACGTTTTGTATATAAGGAGGGGGGGTGCGTGCTATAATCCTCATTCACAATTACTTCTCTTCTTCTCTCTTAATACAAGTTTTTGCTCTCATAAACATATTAGGTATATTTATAAAAGTTTTTTTTTTTTTTTTGTATTCGAGAAAAATGGAGGAGCATTTTGATGCGCTTTTGAAGAGGTGGACTTCCTCATTAAGCTCGGCAATGAAGAAGGCGGTGTATGATGATGGTGCGGGTGTTTTTATTGGCTTTCGTCAAATGAAAGTCGATCTAGATTTCTTGGATGCGTGCTTAGATTATTGGGATCCGAGCTTGCACGTGTTTAGGTTTCCCGGGGGAGAGGTGTGTCCTTTGATGGAGGAGTTCTCGGCCATTGCTGGGTGGTCGAAACGGACTACTCCTGTGGTTGTAAGGAATGAGCTTTGCTATAACGGGATGTTGCGAAACTTCCTTGGGATGACGAATGCTCATGCTGCAGGTTTGTTTGAGGGAGGCAAGGTAAACATGCTTCTCTTGTGTCAACGATACATGAATAAAGTTGATACTAGTATTTCGGACCGTTCTAGGCGGAGGGCCCTTGCTTTTTGTTTGGTTCATCGTTATGCTTTTGCGGGTCCATGCGGATGGAGTGTTCGGAAACGCGAGGTATGCTCGTGTTGACGAAGAGATGGAGAGGGGATATGATCCTTCTGCGTTGATCCTAGCGGAGACCATACTGGGCTTAGACGACCGTTGTGCTAATCGTCTGAGTTCGTACAGGGGTTGTGCTAGGATTCTCAACGTTTGGCTCATGGAGAGGCTAAGTGTGTATAAAGCTCTTCCCCTTGGAAGTGTCTTCAAGGCCGCGGGGACGACGTCGCGAAAGATGGAGTGGGCTGACCTTCGGGAGCGTTCGCTAAACTACTACCGGGGGTTTGTGAAGGAGAGCACCATTCGTTGGTACGTGTCTTGGTGGGGTATTACGGCGATTACGGCTGGTGCATTGCGACGCGTCTCGTGGATTGATGTTGTGCGGGTTTGAACGAGGGGTGTGGATTCATCCTCTTCGCTTGAAGCGGCAAATCGGGCTTGCTCAGACCATCCCCGAGCAGGATACTCAGGTTGGAGGGGTTGTTGTCCTAAACAACCAAACGATTGATGCTTGGATCCGAGGATGGTCGGACCGTGTTACTTGGGCTGTTCCGGAGCATATAGAGTCTAGCCGTGTTACGGACTTCTATACACGGTGGTACCGCTCCAATGATCCTCGGGAACGGGAGAATCAAAGGAGGAGGGAAAAGAATGGGCCAAGGCCCTCCTTGGCGTATGAGGCGGTGCGCGAAAGGAGGGACTATGGTGATCTTTGTACTGTTAGTGCAGGTGCTTCTACTTCGAGACCGGCGCGGGAAAGGCTTGGACCGAAGGTGACCGTTAAAGATCGTCTAGGGCCAAGGATCGAGGAGCCCCCAGTCGAGCGGGATGAGGATCCGATCGAGCCCCCAGGTTTTGAGAGATCTATTCCCGTTCTTAGGTCGAAAGTGGTGGCGGATCGGCCTCTTGAAGATGAAGAGGCTAATCCGAAGCGTCAGAAAATGATTTGAGTAGTTTGCTGTTGTCTTGCTTAGAAAATTTCCTTTATTTAAAAACATGTTTTAGATTTGAATAAAGGGCTAAGGAGGTTTGTTCCTAGCTCACTTCTCAATCATAGAAATTCTAAATAAATTAATAAAGTAGAATTAATTTGCCTTTGTCTTGTCTTGTTGCTTTCTTTTGTTTTGCTTTGGAATGTTCTCGACCTTTTTAAGCTTTGAACATTCGTATTTATTTTTAAATCCTCGATTTTTTTAAGCTTTGGATTCGTTTGTTGTTTTGTTTAAGATCCTCGACCTTTTTAAGCTTTGGATCTGGGTTGTTGGTTTGTTTTGTGTTGACTGTGCTCTCGACTTTTTTAAGTTTTGAGCGTGTCTTTTTGTGAGTGCAACGCCCTTGACCTTTTTAAGCTTTGGGCATGCGTGCTAAAAAGTTCGGTTGTGCTTTTGATAAGTCGCCTCGATTATCGCTTTGAATACAGAATCACGCCGGCGTAGTTCGTGTGATTCGGTTGAGCTCTTTGCAAAGCTGCCTACGTATCCACAGTGCGTGGAATCAAACCGAGCGTAGTTCACCCATGAGAGAGTTTTGTTTTTGAAATACATTGCAAAAGTGTTTGTGTTTAGGGGTAGTATTTCTTGAGTTGATCAAGATTTGTTTGCATCTAAGTCCCGACCGCCAAGGTCGCTTAGTTTCACGGCTCCTCCGGGAAGGATTTCCTTGACCAAGTACGGTCCGGCCCAATTGGGTTTGAATTTTCCTCTTGGGTCGACTGGTAATGGTGCTCGGACTGATTTGAGTACTAGGTCACCCACTTTGATGTTTCGTGGCTTGACCCGTCTATTGTAGGCGCGGGCTAAAGTAGATTGGTACATTCTGACCGCATTTAGTGAATGTAGTCGTCTTTCGCTTAAAAGGATGAGTTGTTCAGATCGCTCGCGAGCCCATCTCGGCCAGGAATGTCCGCTTCCATGAGAATTCGGCGGATTGCATTTCGATTTCTACAGTTGAACGGCTTCCATCCCGTAGGTTAGGAAATAGGGTGTCATGCCGTGGGTGTACGGATGGTCGCGGTATCCCCATAATGCAAATGGGATTTTGTTGGGCGATCGTGGCGGTGTGTCGATCATCTTTTTGAGGATTGATACGACGGTTTTGTTTGCTGCCTCGACCGCGCCGTTAGTTTGTGGTCGGTGGGGTGATGATTTGTGTCGTTGTATCTTGTATTTGAGGAGAAGTGGTTCGACCTCTCCTTGGAAGTGTGTGCCTTGGTCGCTGTTGAATTCGTGGGGTATACCGTAGCGACAAATGATGTTATTTTGTATGAATTTTGCAACCTCTTTTGTGCCTAGTGTGCGGTATGATGCGGCTTCGACCCATTTGGTGAAATAGTCGATGACCACGAGGATGAAGCAGTGTCCTCCTGCTCCTACGGGTTGAACTTTGCCAATGACGTCAATTCCCCATGTGGAGAAAGGCCATGGCGAGGTCAAACTGTATAGTGGTGAAGGAGGTATGTGTTGTACGTTTGCAAAGATTTGGCAATTATGGCAATGTTTGACATATTTTGCGCAGTCGGCTTCCATGGTGGTCCAGTACCATCCTAGCCTTATGATTTGCTTGCACATGGCTCGCGCGTTCATGTGTGGTCCGCACTCGCCATCGTGTACTTGGGACATGATCTCGTGTCCCTTTTTGTGGTCGACGCATAAAAGTAAGGTTCCTTGAGGCGTCTTTTTGAGTAGTTTGCCCATTTCCATCACGAATTGTGACGATAATAGGCGTAGGGCTCGTTTGGCACGTTTGTCGGTGTTTGGCGGGTATTCGCCGTTTGTTTTGTAGTTGATGATTGCTTGGTACCAAGGATCGGTTTGTTCTTCCTCAGTTTCGATGTCACAGATGTAGGCGGGTTCGTTCCGTCGTTCCACGACAATGGGTAGCGTTACCATTCCCGGGGGTATGTTGATTAGTGACGCGAGCTTGGATAACGCGTCGGCAAATTGGTTTTCTTCGCGTGGGAGGTGAATGAATTCTACGTGATAGAATTCGTTTATGAGTTCTTGTATTTTGTTTTGGTATAGTGCCAGGTTTTCGTTAAGTATCTTCCATGCTCCGGATACTTGGTTGATTATGAGGGAGGAGTCCCCATAGACTCTTATGTTGCGGGCGTTGAGTACAAGCGCTGCTTGGAGACCGTGCAAGCATGCTTCGTATTCTGCTGCGTTGTTTGTTACGTCAAAATCCAGTTTGATGGATAAGGGTGTGTGTTCGCCATTCGGGGATATGAGAAGTATTCCTACCCCACATCCTCGGTAGTTGGAGGAGCCATCGAAGTATAACTCCCATTGTTCTAGGTTGATATTGTAAATCCCATCGTCTGGAAGGGATGTTGTGTCGATGATTGGTTCTTCGTTGATTGCATTTTCGCCAGGAAATCGAGACCGCCGTCCCTTGATTGCTTTGAGGGGTACGCATTTAAGGTCGAATTCGGCCAGAGCAATGTCCATCCGCCATTCGTCCGTTAGCACGTGTTTCTCGAAAAGGTACTTTACGTGGTCCATTGTGGAATAGACCCTTGTTTGGTGTGCTAGCATATAGTGACGGAGTTTTTGGATGACCATACCAATGCTAGAGACTCTTCTCGACGGTGAATATCGAAGTTTCAGAATCGAGAAATTTCTTGTCGATGTAATAGATCGCGTGTTCTTCGCCGCTTATTTCTTGAGCGAGCATGGCGCCCATGGCGGTAGGTGTTGTTGTAAGGTATAAGGATAGTGGTAAATCCGCTGGGTGGTCGAGAACTGGTGGGTTAGTTAGTAATTCTTTGACCTTGTCAAATGCTTTTTGACATTCTTCGTCCCATTCAACATGATCGGTTTTCTTGAGTTTCTTGAAAACTGGTTCACATATCATGGTGAGTTTGCTAATGAAGCGTGAGATGTATTGGATTTGGCCCAAGAAACTTCGAATTTCGTCGAGGTTCTCCGGGGGTCGCATTTCAAGGATTGCTTTGACTTTCGAGGGGTCGACCTCGATGCCTCTCTGGCTCACTACATGTCCTAGTAGTTTGCCGGATTTAACTCCAAAAGTACATTTTTGGGGGTTAAGGCGCATTTTGTATTGTCGTAGGCGTGTGAAGAACTTGCGGAGGTTAGTGATATGACCACTTCTCTCCTTTGACTTCACGATCATATCGTCGACGTAAACTTCGACTTCTTTGTGCATCAAGTCATGTAAAAGGGTTGTAGCGGTGCGTTGGTATGTTGCGCCAGCATTGATTAGGCCGAAAGGCATGACCGTATAGCAGTATGTGCCCCACGGTGTAATGAAAGCCGTCTTTGCCATTTCTTCGAGTGACATTTTGATTTGGTTATAGCTGCGAGTCAGCCCATGAAAGATAGGAGGGCGTGATCAGCGGTGTTGTCGACTAGGACGTCCACATGGGGTAATGGAAAGTCATCTTTGGGACTAGCTTTGTTCAAGTCGCGAAAGTCAACGCATACTCGAATTTTGCCATTCTTTTTCGTGATCGGGACCATGTTTGAGACCCATTCAGATACTCGATGACTTGGATGAAACCGCCAGTAGTTGTTTTTCGATTTCCTCCTTGACCATAAGGGACCATTCGGACGTAGCCGCCTCAGCCTTTTGCTTGATGGGTTTGTAACCGGTTTGATGGGGATGCGTGTTCGGCGATGCTTCGCTCGATGCCGGGCATGTCTTTGTATGATCAAGCTTAATACGCCCTTGAATTCGCTTAGGAGTTGTGTGAATTGGATGCGCGCGTGTTCGTCTAGTGAGACTCCTAGTTGTAGTTCCCTTGGTTCTTCGGGGGTTCCCACGTTTGTGGTTATGGTTTCTTCGATGATTGGGTCTTGTGTTTTGGGAGAGACAAGGTTTGCAATGTATTTGTTTAATGATTCATTTGTTTGTTCACTTTCGCATGAGTTAGTGTCTTTTGTATTTTGTGTTTTGTTGATTGTTTGTTGATTTTTGTTTGTTTGTATTTTGTTATTAGCTTGAGACAAGACGTAAGCAAATTTATTCATTTCATTATTTTGAAGAGAATTATTCGACAAATCAGAAAATTGCTTGGAGCTAGCCTCCGTAAAAAGGAAATCTAAGCTAAAGCTAGAGTCTAGGATAGATGGGTCGACAGATGACCCGACACTAAGAGCATTAGAATTTAAAAGAATTTCTTCTTCTTCATCGTCTTCTGTGCCGCTGGAGGTGCTTGAGCTGCTTGAGTTGTGATGTAGATTGCGTCGTCGCTGGAGGAAGGTGTGGTTTTCCTCCGAGGTTTCTTGATTCTTCCTTGATCGATAAGATCTTGGATGGCATGTTTGAGTTTAAGACAAGTCTCGGTGCTATGCCCCATGCCCCGGCGGTATGCACAGAAGGCGTTAGGGTCCCATGATTTTAATTTCTTTCTCATGGGTGGCTCGTTAATAGGTCCGATTGGCGTGAGGTAGTCTTTTTCAACTAATTTTTGTAACGCCACAGCGTAGGGCATATAGAGTTTGTCAAAGTTCCTTGCAGAGCCATGCGAGTTGTGTATTTTTTGTCCTTTAAGAGTGCGTTCTCGAAGGGTACTTCGATAGGCGGGATCTTCGTAGCTAGATGTGAGATCCTTTTCAATGCGAGTGCCAATTTCGATGATATGTTCGAAGTTCTGAGCGTGGCAGAAGTGAAAGTAGTATCGCCAGGCAGGTCGTAAGCTGAAGAGGAAAGTGGATATGAGTTCATCTTCGTGTGGGTGATCGGGCACTCGGGAAAGTAGTTTCCTCCACTGTGCAAGATGTTTGACGAAGCCTTCGTTGTCCTTCTGACGAAAAGCTTCAAGGGTGTCGAGCGAGACTGGGTTGCTAAGTTCTTTTTGGACGCGACGTTCCAAACGTTCGACTGCGGTGCGATGCAGGGCTTTCAGGTGATCGATGTCTTTTGCGAGTTGATTGATGTGGCTTATCACCTCGTCAGTGGGTAGCCAGTATTCGTCGTCCTCGTCATCAGACCAGTAGACTGCATTGACTTGGTCGTCGGAGGGTGTGATTAGGTAAGAACAATCCAATATGGGAATTGATCCTACGAAGATGGCGTGGTTGCCGAGTGGGTTGTCATTATTTGATGCTTGGTGGGTTGAGATGGTTTGCTGAGCTTTCCTTGGTCAATCAGATCTTGGATAGCGTTCTTGAGCCTAAAGCAGTTCTCGGCGTCATGCCCCTTGCCTCGGTGGTATGCACAGAAGGCATTGGGGTTCCAAGATTTAGGCTTCTTGTCTTCGGGCGGCTCGCTAGTAGGCCCGATCGGTTGTAGGTAGTTCTTCTCGACCAACCTTTGAAATGCCTTGGAGTAAGACATAAAGAGAGGGTCGAAGTTTCTTTTGGCCTTAGGAGGTGGCGAGAAGGTAGTTAAGGCGGCGTCAAGGGTGTCATCATCAAGGTTACCGACAGCACGATTTTAAATCGTTCTTGACCGCGCGGGAGGACTTAGAGGAGCTCCCCTGATAAGCATGGCCGGTGTATTTAGCCATGGTGCCGGTCCTAAGGTCATCTTCGATTTGAGTGCCGACCTTAGTTAGTTCTTTGAAGTTCTGAATGTTGCTGTACCTCATGTAAAATTGATACACGGGTCGCAGGTTATTTATGAACTTTGGTACGAGCTCGTCCTCGCGGGGACGGTTGGGGATTTGTGCGCTCAGCTTCTTCCAACGAGTAAGATAGTCGGTAAAGCCTTCATTGTCCTTTTGAGATAGGACTTCTAAGGTGCGAATTGAGACTTGAGTGTCTTCATTGTCTCGATATTGTCGGTCGAACTCGACTGTGAGTTCTTCAAAAGTGGGGACCCGTTGTGGGTCGAGTGAATAGAACCATGTCTTCGGCACTGCTGCTAGAGAGTGTGGGAAGAGAGTTAGCCAATGCTTAGCGTCGACCCCTTTGATAGCCATTTGGGATTTGAAAGCTCGGATGTGAATGATCGGGCTCTCATGTCCTTGGAAGATAGGAAGATCACTAAGGGCGAGCTTGTTTGGGAGTTCATCCTTAATGCTAGTAGGCACATTCTCATTCTCTTTGTGGATAGAGTAAGTGCTCGAGACGTAGAGCCTCTCCTCCATAGCTTGGAGTTTCTTAGCGTGCCTGTCGGCCTCCTCCTTAATCTTGAGTTCCATGCGTTCCACTTCGGTGGTGTGGGTGGTCAAAAGGCCCTCAAGGTCAGCGGTCAGCTTTGCAACTTGATCACGGAGTGCGTTGACTTCTTCGTTGTTGCCGGCCATTTTGCGGGTGTAGGTTCGTTTCTTGTAAGGGATTATTACACGTTGTTTGGTGCGGCGAGTATCCAGCTGAGGCCTGCATTTCACTTTGCATATTAGTGACACGACTCGACCCACTAGACTCACATTCATTTTTAGGCATTCATTTTAGCTTATTTCTTTGTTTTGAAAGACCTTTTAAGCTTGAAAAAGGAGATTTTCGAAAAGGTTTTGCTAAGGGAAGCTTTTGAAACGAGGATGTGTGCGCACATCTCGTCTCGATGTTAAAAGATTTTGCTTTGCATCCGTCGAACTGATATCGGTGATTTGCCGAGGTGAGCTCGAGTCGGACGTGTAAAAGAAGAAGGATTCGGCTCGAGCAAGTCGAGTCGAGGATGTTAAAACGGAGTCTAGGCTGCATGACCTAGAGGATTGAAATCCACGAGCTCGGGTTTTAATCCTTGCTCGGGTTTTTGCTTGTTAGTGAAGAAGGAAGTTTTGAAAAAGCTTGTTTCAAAAATTCGCGATAGTTTTGTTTGAAAAGTGTTAGTTTGTTAGATGTTAGGTTCATTTATCTTTGAAACGTTCAAGCGAGTTTTCGAAGATATGAATGCAAATGCTTATTTTGAAAAAGACCATGGAGTGCATAGCCTCGAACTTGTACGTATGACTCAAAAAGGGTGAAAATGAGTCAGTCGGGTACACCTCCAACTACCTCGAGTACGCTTTGGCAGATACTTAACCCCTTCATTTCCTTACGCCGGGGCGATAGGTTTTCTGAAGGGAGCACTGGGGCGGTCGAGATAGCCGTTTACGGCAAGCCGTGGAGGGGCGAGAGGAAAGCTAGGAACTGTTAAAAAAAGATTAAGTTTGAAAAACCTTTAAGAACTGTTATGGAGTCGCCACCTAATTATCGCGGAAATTAGGAACCTGCTACCATGTTCTAAGTTAAAAACATGTCCTAGATTTTGGAGCACGCCGACACCTCTAGATCTAAGGCTTGTGAAACCAGATTGGATTCGGGGTGAGGGTACTTTAGAAAAAGAGTTAATTCAAATAATGATTTATGAAAACCTTTTAGAAAAGCCTATGTAAAAATAGCCTCATCGACCTAGAACAATCCTTGTAAGATGATATTTGAGCTAATGTTATCGCTACGCACAAGTGCGATAAGTTTGTAAAAGAATGCAGATGCAGATGCAAAAAGATTGATTAAAACCCTCGCTTTAGCATGTTTAACTTGTTAACGAATACTGTTCGATTAAAGGTCGAATTCATTGTTTAAGTTGATTTTAATGCAAAATAAGAAGGTGCAAGATGCATGCAAATAAAATATAATTCAATTGTCCATTGGTTTATTTTATAAGGTCGGTTGCTTATGCGACTTTGGCGTGTCATCGGATATGGAGTGTACCAAGTAAATAGAACACTTGGAGTGCAAGCTACTGGGTGCCAAAGCCGGCGCTAAAGTGTAGACCCTTTGTTAGTCCATAGAAAATAAGAAAAAGCTTTGATCCAAGTGGATCGGTACCTACCTGGTCCTGATGCTTCAGATCTGGGCAGAGCTTCGCTTCTTGAACTTAAAAGGAGGATGAATTCAACACGGGATGGTGTGTTGAACTCAAGGATTTGAGTGCTTGAGGCTTTTGTGGATGCAAGAGTGTATGATGAGAATTTTTGGTGTAAGAGTTATGCTAGATGTAAAATCTGATGGGATCCGTTCTCTTTCGAGGTCTGATATAGGGGAGTATATATACTAAAAGACCTCGGAGAAATTAGGAAATCGGGGATAAAAACAGGCCTAGGAACCGCATAGCCTTATGCGGTTGCCTGGGAAAACCGCATAGGCTTATGCGGTTGCCTCACCAAACCGCATAAGCTTATGCGGTTCGAGGGGGTGGTTTTCTGTGTAGTTTCCTAGTTTCGGTTGAATTATATCTTCGGAAGATTACGTGATAATCTCAAACGTGTGGCTCAAGAAAACCCCTAGGATATTTCTGAGATATTTTGTGATGCTTAGGGCTTTGGAGTGCGGGACAAAGGCTGGGTTTGGGCTCGGTTTCGGGTTCGAGACCCGAAAATGAAAAGGGTGTGATTGCATAGTTTTTGTGAAATAAGGTAAGACGTGAAGCCGTACTTTGTGTAAGAGGGGGCCAAATGGGAGATTTAGCCACCGGGCCTAAATTTAGGAATTTAGGAATGCTGAATTGGACCTTGTTAATGTAAAAGGACTAATTGTAGTGCGAATGCGAAGCTCATGCCAAATGAAGCAGGACGAGGACCTAGCTAGACTCCAAATGGACAAAATGAACGTTTATTTAAAGCGATGTGAAGCGACCTTAATCATTTTAACATTTCAAACGACTCAAAAATGAATTCGACATTAGTTAGAACCGTTTAAGTTAGCGTTAAACATGCGTAATAAAAGTCCGTGTTACATCACAGGGTTTTGTTTGGGAGGGTACGGATATGGGTATCCACAAGGGTACACAACTGCTTACACAAAATAGCATACGAGGCAAATCTAAGCAAAACCTTCATTTCATGAATTATAAAGAAAGACGACATGCTTTTGGAATTTTCGTCTCAAGAGCATAACACAAACAACAACAACAAAGCACAAAAGCAAAAAAAAAAAAAAAAACAGGAATACAGCTCAATCCACAGGCTACATTCAAAAACAAAGACACACACGCAGCTACTACAAGTTTGACTAACATTTTTACATCAAAAATTAACTCAAATTGGGGGCTAACTTTTAAAGCAAACATCGCAAGTTTGACTAACGTTTTCGCATCAAAAACTAACTCAAACTGGGGGCTAACTTTAAAAGCAAAATCACAAAGTTTTTCCTCTACATATCACAGACATTCACGGTTCAAGCGTATCCTACAGACCGCCGATAACCTTTTTCACACACAAGCACACAAAATACCAGCGAGATTCAAGCCTTCAAACTACAACACACAAAAACATTCCCTTCTCATGAGGATACGTCCTAGCATACATCCCAAGCAAATATACAACACAAAACGTCATCCAAAGAACAAAAACACAAACAACTACCTCCCAAGCAGACATACACCTACAAAACAATAAGCAACCACAACAAATCACACGTCCCAAACATCACATATAGCAACACATACATCCAAGCCCGATGATACGCAGCCTCGCACCTACATAACACCTCTAACAAAAGCACGAAGTAACAACACGAACTGTGGCACCCACGACGAACTAGCAACAAACCTCAGCAAAGCTCGCCAAGCACACTTCACAATTAAACACAAACACGCACATACACTTTAAAAAGCAACAAAACACGAGCACCAAGCACATGAAGGCGAATCCCAAACACGAGGTTCAAACGAGAAAACAAGCTATCTCCACGACCAGACATCTGGCAAAAAGAACTAGCAGAATTAATTCAGAATTAGGTTCAATTCAACCTTCTCCAAAAAAAAAAAAGACAAAACACACATCAGATAACACAACACGACATACATAAACAAACTCAATGCAAAATGGCAATACCTCAAATTGCCTCACGCAAAACGGTTTAAAAAACCTCAAATCGCCTCACGCAAAACGGTCTAGCAACACTTCAAACATTGAAACACAAACACTCACACATAAGCACAAGCAAAGCACCAGAAAGAACCATTCAACACCATCAACCATCTCAAGCAAAGCACCAGCAAGAAGCATTCAACACCAGCAACCCTCTCAAGCAAAGCACCAGCAAGAAGCATTCAACACCAGCAACCATCTCAAGCAAAGCACTAGCAAGAAGCATTCAACACCAGCAACCATCTCAAACAAAGCACCAGCAAGAAGCATTCAACACCAGCAACCATCTCAAGTAAAGCACCAGCAAGAAGCATTCAACACCAACAACCATCTCAAACAAAGCGCCATCAACAAGCATCCGACATCTGCAGACGGCTCAAAGACACCAGACGTCAACAGGTAGACACGCCTTTAAACATGCACGGACCGTCATGTCCTAAAACATGTTGTCCCGTCCCGCATTTCCCGGCGCTAAGTCCTCGTCTCTCCCTCGAGACACATGCTTATTGCCGCTAGGTGGTATCGAGACTGTAAAGGTCCGGATACTACCATTAAGTTTGACTAGCGCTTTAGTCCAAGCTCAGTCAAACTGGGGGCTCTGTAGATACCCGTATTTGTACCCCCCAAACAAAAACCCTATGATGAAATGGACTTTTTAGAAAAAGCATGTTTTTAATGTAATGTCAAAACGGTACATTTTGTCGAAAACATTTTAAGTCATTTAATGCATAAAATGATTTATTTGCATGTCGTGTAAGATGAGTATTCGCTTAGTCATTTTACTTAAACCGACCCAATACAAAAGCAAGCATATACAACAAAATTGAGCCCACAAACAAAAGCCCAACAACACACAAAATACAAAAACAAGCCTTTTCAAACACCAAAAAGCCTGCAAGAACACCCGAGCACGCCTCCCAAGGCGTCAGACGCAAAAACCGAGCTCACGTCTAAACACATCTCACAAAAACCAAACAATACAAGACAAAAACAATTTTCGGCCCGAGACCCGAAAAAGACACGAAACACAAAAATGCACTCCAAGTAAGTCGGCCAAAACAAACCAACAACACAAAACATACTCATTACATACATATACATCATACACATACGCAAGCAACAAACACGTCACAAGTCAGCAAAACAAAATTTAAATCGCAAGTGTAAAGGCGAATTAAATTTAAATCGCTACCATCGGGTCGCTTTTATTTTAGCCGGTTGACAAAGTGCGATTTAAAGTTTGTTTTTGCTGTTTTGGCGGCTCAAAACTCTATAAATACACCCCTTATTCATTCATTTCAAAACATGAATTATCATCACTCTTTCTCACTCTACGCCTCACGTACACTCGACTCAAAAACGGGTTCCTAACCCGACCCGGTATTGGCATTACGAACCCGTATTCGTAATACGGTTGTACCGATTCGGATTCCTAATCCGTCTTAAACACCGCCAATATCGCATAAGCAACGACTCAAAATCACTAAACAAATGAACTCACTTTTATATTATGCAAATTCTCATTTACGCATTAAACGACTAAACATGATTTCAATAAAACTTGTACCGTTTTCATTAGTCTTAAAACATGCAAAACTGAGGGTTTTAAACAAACTTTTACACACACGTGAGTCGGAAAATAGCATTTAAATGATAACTCAAATAATGAATTATCGTTTTGTGCACATTTCCTATAGCAACCCGTCATAGCTTTGACGTATACATTTGCTTTTACGCATATTTATCGAGTCATATATCGCACTTGCACGTAGCGGTCTGCATTTACTCATACATCGAATTATACACTGTTTTCAAGCTAGTAATGGCTACTTTTACGTAGGCTTTTCAATTACAGTTTTCATAACTCATTTTGACAAACTTTCGAGAGTACTCTTACCCCGAATCCGCCTGGTTTCACAATTGCCTTAGACGGATAGGTATCGACGCACTTGAACTCTAAGATTCGCGTCTTCGAGTCCAAGACGCTACTAACGGGTCCAAATTCCCTCATAATTTGATGGCGACTCCGAAAACAGCTTTTTAATGATTTTCCAAATATTTTTTTAAAATGCTTTAAACAAATTAAGCAATGACATCCCCCATAGCAAATCGAGCAATGACCCGCAAGAGTGCGCTTTTACGCGCCGCTCCATTACGCATTTTTCCCGCGAGGCGCATTCCGTCCCTAAGACATCCGAGGGCGGGCGCGCGCGGGGCGTTGAGAGGTGGCACGACTATCCAGTACCTTCAGTACCTCTTTTACGAGTCAAACACAAAAACACGTACCTCTTTTACGAGTCAAACACAAAAACACGCACTTTTTACGAGTCAAACACAAAAACACGCACTCTTTCACGACTCAAACACAAAAACACGTACCTCTTTTACGAGTCAGTCATTTGTACCCTCTATGAGGAATACATTAAAACACGAACAATCACAAGCACACTCTAAAAACGCAGAGTTCGGCTAGACTGCAAAGCGCCATCAAGAAGCATTCAAACGACTCGCAGGCTGGCATGCCCTTAAACATGTAGGATCGTCATGTCCTTAAAAACATGTCGTCCCGCCCCGCATTTCCCGGCACTAAGTCCTCGTCTCTCCCCTGAGACACATGCTTAGCCCCGCCAGGTAGTATCGAGACTGTAATGGTCCGGATACTATCTTTTCAGTTTGATTAACGCTTTGTCCAAGCTCAGCCAAACTGGGGGATCTGTAGATACCCGTATCTGTACCCCCCAAAAACAAGCCCAATAACGAAAAGGACTTTCATGCATGTTTATAAATAAGACGAAACGGTACAAAAATGTCTAAAACATTTTAGTCATTTTTAATGTATTAATTTGAATTTGCATATATCGTAAAAATGAATGTCAATTTGGTCATTACAAACACGATACAAGCACAATACAAGAACGTCTCACAAAAAACAACCCAACAAGCTACAAAACGGCCCAAAACGCACACTGGCCCAACATTCAAAACGGGCCAAAGTGCGTCCCTTGTCACATTTTCGTGAAATTAGACTCTACAATACCGCAAAATAATACGTTACAATATTATTTTATTCCGAGCCAAAACCGAAAAACACGACAAAAACCGAAGCACGAAATTCGAAACTTGAGCCGAAAAATCATTTTGGCCCAAAAGCACTCGAAAACACAAACAAAACACACTCATCACTAATACACACGTCACACATGACTAGACCTGGCAAAATGAAACCGAACCAGATAAACCGCCTGAAGTTGTTGGAATCGACATCCAACCGAACATCTAAAAAGTTTAACTTGAACTTAATCCGTAACCTGATATGACTTGAACTGAACTGAAACTGAACGAAATTCAACACATATCTGGAAAGACCCATAGTCGAATAAACTTGAACTGTTTTAAATCCGAATTTATTTCACTCGAACCCGAAGATAACTGATTGAAAAATAATCGATTCGACCCAAACCAAAAGAATATTTACCTCATATATATATATAAATATATATTAAAAGCTACTTTATATGACAACTATTTATACCAAATTCATCACATTTACATTCTTATTTTTTCAATGTGGGACACAATAGAACAAGAGTATTCCAAGTTAAAGTCGCATCTTAAAAACAATATAATAATTTAGTATGAGACGGATAAACTCAACGAAACACGAATCTGTAAAATAATATAAAATCTAAAACCTTTAAACTTTTATTCCGTATTTTGCAACATATTTATTTTTTCACATAACTCTTATATGCGAAAATTTAGAAGCACACAAGTGGAAAATGAAATCAAAATTGAGGACGTTATAATTCTTTCATATATTATCCGAATGTGACCCGATTCGAATAATATATGACTTGATCATATCTCGACTCGATTATCAACTGATCTGACATTAATCCGACTTGAACCCGAATTGAACCAAAATTATCTACAACCGATAGAGACTCGTAATCGAAACAAAATCGAATTGAACTGAATTGAAATCGAAAATACAAATAAACCAAATGAAATCGACCTGAAACAAACTGATCCGAAACCGATCGAAATGACCCGTTTGCCACCTCTACACATGACCAAAGGCGGCCCAAGTCCAATTAGCCCCCATCCAGACAAAATAAAAATCGCTCAGATACAAAGCGATTTAAATTACAAAGTATTTTCTTTTTGTCTGCAGACACTGGTTTTTTCTTTCGCCATACTACTTAAAAACTAAACCGCTTGTACACAGGCGATTTTCTTTTTGGCCAGGCATAAACACGAGCTAAATTCTATAAATAGCCACCCATTTTCACACAAAAATCATTCATCACTCATACACAATATCATATACTCATTATCATTCATACTCACTCACTTACACTTACAAAAATTCACACAAAATAACGTCTTTGCATTTTAAAGGTAAAACACTTTTACCTTCGGATTAGACGTTTGAGACTCGGACAAAGGGTTACCTTAACCCAACCCGATATTGGCATTAACGAACCCGTATTCGCATTACGGTTGTAGTAATTCGGATTCCGAATCCGTCTAAAACCCGCCAATATCGCATAAATAACGACTCAAAATCACGAAACAAACCGACGTTACTTTTACATTATGCAAATACTCATCCATGCATTAAATTACGACTAAAACACGGATTTGACATTAAATTGTACCGTTTCAACTAGTCTTTTAACATGCAAAACCGAGGGTTTTTCACAAAATCTTAGAGTCAAATACAAAGTCGGAAAATAATGTTTATTTTAATAATTCAAAAGCAATGAATTATTATTTTTACGTACATTTCCTATAGCAAAATGTCATAGCTTTGACAGTATACATTATTTACATTTTTACCGAGTCACATATTCGCACTTGTACGTAGCGTCATTTTTAGCCCAAATATCGAAATTAAGCATTTGTTTTCAAATTAGTAGAGACTACTTTTACGTAGGCCTTTTGATTACAGTTTTTGTGGGAATATATCTGTATATAGTCCTTTAAAATCACAGGATTATAATGAAACTTATTCTATATGATTAATGGTCATAAAAGAAATTGCATAAAAACATAAGATTAAGAAAAACAACCTTTAGTCCTTGCTTAATGGCCTAAGATTGAATATCAAGAAGCTTGATATCTCCTAAAAGTTGCACCCAAGATTGCTCAAGATATGCCCTTAGATCTTGCTAGAAAACTTTAGAGAAAAGAAAACTGATTTTCTAAATTTGTGTGTGTGAATTATAATGAATGAATTAGTTAATTAGGTTGAGCCAAAAACTCCCCTAATATACTACAAAATTTCGGCCAACACCTCTATTATGGGGAGTAATTTTGCTTTCCAAAAATTACTTTCCAAAAACTAATTCCTTGTTGACCAAGGAGTCAAAGAGCAATAAGGCTCTTTACTGGAGGTTTCCTTTAGCTTTATAATATAATATAATATTACTAGCGTCATAAATATGATCCACTATAATATATCATTGAATTATTAATATCCATATATTTATAATTTTCTAATTAATTATAACAGTTTATAATTAATTAGCTTATATTATATTCAATAATTAAATATAACATTTTATATTCAATTTACGAATTACATTTAATTCGTCTTAGCTAATATCATTTAATCCTTATTAAACGGCCGTATCATTATCACACTTGACTAACATTTTAGTCAAAAACACCGACTAACCTTTTAGTCTTTTAGTAAGGCATCAATATGATTATTTTCTCAAATAATCACATTTCATAAACACATCCTTTAGGTGTGACTTTTTAGGGACCAGTTGGTCACCGCCATCTGTATGACAATAACGTCAAACTTATCTAGCAAGCCAACCGTTATTGATAAACGTTAATCAACTGATTGCAATACAAAATGTAGCCTGTGAACCTATAGAGGTTTATATATGTTATTGCACTAACTGTGGAGGACACTAACCCCAACAATCTCCCACTTGTCCGTACAAGTGTATGTGCGATAACCGATTCTCATATCCATAATAAATTTCTCCCACTCAACGTAAACCAATTTGCAAAGTCCGTACTTTCAAAGGTCGTAGCTCACAAGTGATCAGAATCATGAGTGGTTTCCCCGACTAGAGAGTAACTTAACTGATAAACGAATCAATATTCGAGCATGACCATGCATTTCCAGTTACTGCTCCTCGAGTGGCCCTGAGAAAAGGTATTATAACTCGATGGAAGTTGGATATTTTCCTCAACTCGAATCCTGCAGATGTAAGCGCAGCATGAAATGACCCAGTGAAAATCTACTTGGCCTCCTGTTACGGTCGACCGTGAGAAAGAAACCAAAGTCACCCAAAATCTGCCTTAATCTCAAGAGACAGTCGATAGTCAAAAGAATCGACTCTAGGAACACTATGGATGTCCTATCCACGACCCGGCACCTAATGTTCTGAAACATTTAGGACTCCATGTAGTCGTCACAAAATGTCCTGCGCGATTTCAGTAAACCCGCATCTGTGATCGATCAGTCAACAGTTTGACTTATGGCTCGTTGAACCCACCATCAATCGACGTCACAAAATAATCGCCTGAGTTATCAGCTCGTGTAGGCGATTACGGACCAAAACAAAATATAAAGCAATTCAGTTCACTTTGAGGTGTTCAACGTTGTCTACACAACCCTCATGAAAAACAATATATAAAACAAAACGATGATTTTATTAGAAGTTTTAGGAAAAATACACGTGTTAATCCATACAAACAAATAATACAACTCCGAAACACGCTTAATTCCCATGGAAATAACGTGCCCTGCATGCTTATCATATCTCAACGGTTTAGTGTGAGGATCTGCTATGTTATCATCCGTAGCAATCTTGTCAATCACTATCTCCTTCTGCTCCACGTAATCTCGGATCATGTGAGCCTTCCTTTGCACGTGCCGAGACTTGTTGCTGGACTTCGGCTCCTTCGCCTGGAAGATGGCACCACTATTGTCACAATAGATGGTGATCGGGTCATTCGAACTAGGTACTACAGTTAGTCCTTGTAAGAACTGACGCATCCATATAGCTTCCTGCGACCTCAAGCAAAGATAGTACTCGGACTCAGTCGTTGAATCTGCTATAACTGTTTGTTTGGAGCTTTTTCAGCTGACCGCAGCGCCATTTAGAGTAAAAACGAATCCAGATTGAGACTTCGAGTCATCTCGATCCGTTTGAAAACTAGTATCTACGTAACCGATTGCGCATAGCTTAGTGTCTCCTCCATAAGTCAATACCCAATCTTTAGTCCTCCGTAGGTACTTAAGAATGTTCTTTACAGCCATCCAGTGTGCTTCACCTAGATTGCCTTGGTATCGGCTTGTCATACTCAATGCATATGCCACGTCCGGACGTGTGCATATCATGGCTTACATGATCGATCCTATAGCTGATGCATATGGGATCCGACTCATGCGCTCGACCTCTTCCGATGTCTTTGGTGCTTGAGCTTTACTCAATTGCACTCCAGAGACCATTGGAAGGTTCCCCTTCTTAGAGTTGGTCATGCTGAACCTCTCAAGAATCTTATCTATATAAGACTCCTGACTGAGGGATAACATCCGTCGTGATCTATCTCTATAGATACGGAGCCCCAAAATACGTTGTGCCTCACCCAGATCTTTCATCTGGAAATGGTTCTTTAACCAAACTTTTACCGAAGTTAAGAGAGGTATGTCATTCCCAATCAAAAGTATGTCATCGACATATAGTATTAGGAATACAATCTTGCTCCCACTTGACTTGATATATAGACATGGTTTTTCGACCGATCGAGTGAATCCATTCTCTTTTATCACTAGGTCGAAGCGATGATTCCAACTCCGTGAAGCTTGCTTAAGTCCATAGATGGAACGCTTAAGCTTGCAAACCCTCTTAGGATTTTCAGGATCTGTGTAACCTTCGGGTTGTACCATGTACAACTCCTCCTCCAAATAACCGTTTAAGAAGGCGGTTTTCACATCCATTTGCCAAATTTCATATTCATGAAATGTGGCAATCGCTAAGACAATCGGAATGGAACGAAGCATGACTACGGGTGCAAAGATCTCATCATAGTGCAACCCTTGCACTTGAGTGAAACCCTTTGCCACTAGTCGTGCCTTGTATATATCTGGTTGTCCTTCTACAGATCGCTTTATCTTGTAAAGCCATTTGCACTGAAGAGGCCGAGCCTTATCAGATAAGTCAACCAGATCCCATACATTGTTCTCATACATAGAGTCCATCTCGGATTGCATGGCTTCTTGCCATAGCTTTGAGTCGGAACATGTCATGGCACCTTTATAGGTTACGGGTTCGTTACTCTCAAGGAGTAAAACGTCGTCTCTCCCATTCTCCTCAACCATACCGATGTATCTATCTGGAGGAATGGAGAGTCTACCCGACCTTCTGGGTTCCAAGGGAATATTAACCGCAGCAGACGAAGAAGGAACAGTTTCCTCCATTGGTTGCTCGGTTGTTGGTTCAGGAATCTCCGACAGATCGAAGGTTCTATTACTTCTCTTGTCTTCGAGAAACTCTTTCTCTAAGAACTTCGCACTAGCCGCAACAAAAACTCGTTGTTCGGTAGGCGAATAGAAGTAATGACCAAACATTCCTTTTGGATAACCAATAAAGTATGTCTTGACCGATCGCGGGCCGAGCTTATCCTCGTGTCTCCAATTGACATAAGCCTCGCACCCCCAAACACGTATAAAGGACAAGTTAGGGACCGTTCCCTTCCATAACTCGTATGGAGTTTTGTCAACAGCTTTAGACGGACTTCGGTTAAGTATAAGAGCAGCTGACAAAAGAGCATAGCCCCATAATGAGTCAGGTACAACCGTGTGACTCATCATGGATCGAACCATATCAAGTAATGTTCGATTCCTGCGTTCGGACACACCATTCAGTTGTGGTGTTTCGGGTGGAGTTAACTGTAGTACTATCCCGCGGTCTTTCAGGTGTCGATCAAACTCAGTTGAAAGATATTCGCCACCACGATCTGAACGTAATGCTTTTTTCTTTCTGTCCAGTTGGTTCTCAACCTTGTTTTGGAATTCCTTGAACTTGTCGGAGGACTCACTTTTATGCTTCATTAAGTAGACATGTCCATATCTACTCAAATCGTCCGTGAAAGTGATAAAATACTTATAGCCATCTCTAGCGTTGATTGACATAGGGCCACACACATCAGTATGTATGAGTCCTAATAGGTCAGCAGCGCGCATTCCAACACCTTTGAAGGAAATTCGAGACATTTTGCCTATGAGACATGATTCACATGTGCCAAAAGTTTCATAGTCAAATGGGGCGATTGTCCCACTATCAATGAGCTTTTTCACGCGTTTCTCATTTATGTGTCCCATACGGCGATGCCATAGATAGGTTTGATCTTTGTCACCAACCTGCTTTCTTGTTACTCACATGCATAATATCTGTGGTTTGATCTAAAACATAAATTCCGTTCATGGAAACTGCTTTACCATAAATCATATCGTTTAAAGAGAAAATACAGCTATTATTCTTTATTAAAAACGAAAAGCCGTCTTTATCAAGTACGGATACAGAAATAATGTTTTTAGATAAACTAGGTACATAGTAGCAGTTATTCAAAAATAACTCAAATCCGCTCGGGAGTTGCATGACATATGTTCCTACTGAAACGGCAGCAACCCTTGCTCCATTCCCCACTCGCAAGTCCACATCACCTCTTGCTAGAGTTTTGATGTTTTTAGGCCCTGCAAATGATTACACAGATGAGAACCACAACCAGTATCAAGTACCCAAGTTCCGAAACTTGCATGGTTAATCTCAATCATATGAACAAAAGAAGACATACCTACAGGAGTGACGCGGCCTGCTTTGATGTCCTCAGCATACACGGGACAATTCCGCCTCCAATGCCCAGTCTTGTGGCAATGGTGGCACTCCATGTTTTGCTTTTCTTTTGCCTTGCCTTGTGAGCCACTGCTAGACTCACCAGGCCCACTCTTAGCAACCACTGGCTTCTTGAATTTTGGCTTTCCTACAGTTAGGTTAGCCGGAGCCTTACCCTTACCCTTGTGCTTGTTGCCTATCATGAGAACATCTTGTTTCATGCTCCCACTCAACTTTAGATCACTCTCCGTCTGTACGAGGAGTGAGTGAAGCTCATGCAGACTTTTCTGCATGTCATTCATGTAATAGTTTGCCCTAAAGAGGGCATACCCATCATGAAGAGAGTGGAGCACTCGATCAATGATGATCTTCTCATCAATCTTGCAACCAAGCTCCTCCAGTTTCTCAACATTCTCGATCATGTCGAGAAGGTGTGGACCAACCGGTTGGCCCTTCTGGAGTTTCGCTTCAAAGAAGCGAGTGGTATACTCGTAACTCTTGATTCTCGGTGCTTTCGAGAACTCTCTAGTCAGAGTGGTGAAAATCTTGTTTGCACTTTGGGTAATGAATCGTCTTTGCAAATTGGATTCCATTGCATAGATGAGTACGTTCCTTAACGCACCCGCCTCCATCATGAAATCACTATAAGCAACAACATCATTTGCTCCTGCATCGGGAGCTGGTTCAGCCGGCAGTGGCTCAGTCAAATACTTGAGCTATGGCGGCATTCCGTAATGCAGCCTCCCAATCAGCAAAGTTGGACCCATCATTCTTCAGTCGAGTGGACTGATTCATGCTATCCATAAATATTCTAAGCCATGATTCGCGTTCAAGTGTGACACTTGGCATTGGGCCGTCAATACGTCCAGCCATTTGTTATAGTAGTTATATCTGTATATAACGAATTCGAAACTGTGAAAGGAAAAACAAATATGATAAGTGTTCGGGGTGATTTTCTCACACGGTTCGATTTAGAGATTGTGGATCTACTAGTACTATCCTTTAGGTTTAGTTGTACGTTTTATGTGGTTCAGGAATTTAGGACGTATGAAAGACAACAAAAATTGAACAAGACACACGATATGTTACGTGGGAAAAACCCTTAAATGTTAAGGGAAAAACCACGGGCGCCAAGCCAGGAGAGGATCTTCACTAGTTACGGAGCAGTGTCTGAGGATCTGGACCAAATGGTACAGGATACAATAATGGAGTAAAATTGCGATTAAGTGTCTAAATGCTTAAGAATTGTGATGAGTGACGTGTGCTTGAGTTGTATGATCATGAATGGCCTTTTCTTCTGAGTTCTCCTCCTTATATATTGTCTCCAGCTTCAACGGTCTCTTCCCTTGGTTGTAGGTAACTTCTCCAACGATTTCTGAAGCTGTTCCTATCTTCAAGGCCGAGTTTCAGCATGCTTGACTGAGTCTTCCAACGACTTCCTCTAGGGTTGATGCCTAGTCTTTGGGCTTTCTTCTTTGGTGTTTTACTTCCTTTGTTGGGCCTGGCCCATCTTGGCTTTTCCTCTCCTGACCTGCACCTTTGCTTTGTCTATCTTTGCCTGGTGCCGTCTGTGCACGCTTCCGGTCTGGCCGAGAATCTCACTGCCGTCTAGGCCTGGCCCAGGGTTCTGGACCAGCCTGGGTTTTTGGTACCAACAGTTTGTCCCCCATCTCCTTGCCCTACAGTCCTGAACTGGGGGGTAAGGAGATGCTTCTGTCCTTGATCCTGGTCCAGGGCCGGACCTGGCCCAGGCTCCTCCTGTTTTGCTGTGCCTTTGGTCCTGAGACCTGAACTTTGTAATTAATGAGGTAGTTGGTTTTTGTGGGGAAGTGCGCCCTATTTTGGCGCTCAATGCGCTGAGCACGTCCCATCATTGGCCGACTTCTATATATACCCTAATTTTTGTTTTGTTTCTCTCTCTAACTCACTCCTTCCTTCTGATCTCTTTTGTTTTGTAATCAAGAAACCCTAACAACAAAAAATCCCCAAATCAACCTCGAAAAAGCTTTAGCTTTCTCCTTCCACTTCTCAATCTTCAACTATGGCACGCAATGATGTTGGTCCTTCTACTGCTACCACCTACACCCATGGCGACCCCGTATTTCAGGCGACTGACCTGATCGAAGATAACGACGATGTTGAAATTATTCCTCCCCCTGAGGAGGAAGGAGATGACAGTGACGAAAATGGTGAGAGTGATGGTGGAGGTAACGCCGAGACTGAGAATGACGTACTTCGTTCTTCTCTAGAGGCTGCCAAGAAGGAGCTTGAGACTGTTAGGCGTTATTGTGAGAGGTTGATCATCTTGGACAAGACCACCTCGAGAGGGTCTGGAGCAGACACCCTTATTGCGTAAACCGTGTCGAGATTGAGAGGCTGAGGGTAGAAGGTTTAACAAAGACAATATGGTCTTGGCAGATTCGAGGCGGCTAGTTCCTGAGCAGCCCATCCTGGAGCAAGCAGAAGTTACTCCGGATGCGCAACCTGCTACTGGTGTTACTGTCGGTCTAGGTGTTAAGGCTGTAGGTGGAGATTCTAGTGCTGATGATGATAAGACTGGTCCTTCCCACGCTGACCCTGCAGAGTAACATGCTGAAGAGACCGGTGAGTCTGAATGAATACATTAGCTTGAACTTTGGCTTCGTTATTGGTTTTTTGTTTTGAACAATCTTTGAATTTGCCAGGGGGGGAATGTCCCCTGTGATGTTTGGTCTGTAATTATTTTAGACTTTGTCCTTTGGTTTGAACTTCGTTTCTGAACTCTGTTATCCATGCATAGGCATGGTTTGACTTTTGTCAACTTTTTGCTAGTTATGCTAGGCTATGTTATGCTGTGTTTTGTTTATGCTATGTTTTGTTATGCTTTTTGTTATGATGCGCATATAATTTGTTGTGAATCTGTCTAGTAGCATGCATGCGTTTGATAATTTAGGCGACTTACACTTTGGGGCTCCCTTAACGGACATTACTCCTGTCCGCTGGTGCGATCGGGGTTTGGAGCCTTAGGTTTTGTCTTTGTCTTTGGTTTTTGGACCAGATTGCTTCGCTTTATGCGCACGCAGAAGAGGGTCGAGCTTGACCGATTGGCGTTAGCCAGCTGACCCTCCGACGCCAAGTCGATGCAGTGCATTAGATAATTTGTAAAGGAAAAGTTTTGAGTTTTGTGTATTACGGATGTCTTGGTCCAGACACTTTACATGTGATAGAGCTTGAGGTGGAGTGTATTCCAAGGTCTTGGGATCATGTCTCCTTCCAGGGTTTGTAGTCCTGTAAGAGCCTTTCCCGATTCTTTGAATCAATAAGGTATGGGCCTTCCCAGGTTGGGGGCTAACTTGCTGCAGCCTTGTCTTTTGTGTTCTGAAATACCTTTCTCAGGACCAGATCTCCTGTCCTGAACATTCGTACTCTCACATTCTTGTTGTAACTTCTGGCCACTGATTATTGGTATGCTGCCAACCTTATCGCCGCTAAGTCCTCGAGCTCTGGCGTGGTCCAGCCGTCACGCAGTAGTTCACTATTCTCGTAAAACGATTTGAGTTCATACCGACCGCTGGTACGTGCGTGCGCCTACCGGTAGTATGACTTCACATCCATAAACCATTGAGTATGGAGTTTGTCCTGTTGCTCTCTTTGGCGTGGTCCTGTCTGCCCATAGTACCAGTGGCAGCTCTTCAACCCATCTCCCTTGTTTTTTCATCAGCTTCTTCTTGATGCAATTGATCACAATTTTGTTGCTGGATTCAGCTTGTCCATTTGCTTGAGGATATCTTGGTGGAGAGGTTACCAAGTTGATGTTCCACCTTGTACAGAAATCTCTGGTCTTGTTTCCCACGAATGCAAGTCCATTGTCACATACTATTTCTGAGGGGATTCCATACCTGCTGATGATGTTCTTCTTTATGAAAGCAATTACTTCCTTTTCTCAGAACGCTTTTGTAGGCATCCGCTTCTATCCACTTAGAGAAGTAGTCGTCATTGCTAGCATAAACACCTTCGCCCCGGAGCCATTGGTAGTTTACCAACTAAGTCCATGCCCCATTTCATGAATGGCCATGGTGCGGATATCGAGTGCGCAGGTGTTCTGCGGTGATGTATCTTCGGACCATGCCTTTGACAAAGCGCCACATTTTGTGGCATCTTGGATCTTGTCTGTTTTCATTGTGGGCGATAATATCCCATGCGTAGAATTTTGTTAACCATGCTTCTACCACTGTGTGATTTCCACAATGTCCATCGTGTATTTACGATAATCTTGTCCCCGACCTGGTCGGAGTTCTAAGCGGCCAGTACTGATCAGATTAAAGGACCTTTGAATAGTACACCTGTATGATCGTGTATCTGGATGCCTTGATTCTGAACGCCCTTGCCTCAACCTTGTCTTGTGGTAATTTGCCCTGGACCAGCCATTCGTAATACGGTTTGGTCCAGGTCTGGGTAGATTGGACTGCGTTCTGTAGGACTGGTTGAACTATCTGGACTGCTGGTTCCAGGATGTGCACAATAGGTATACCGCCCAATACCAGGTTCGAACGCCGATCCTATGTTAGCCAAAGCATCTGCTTGCACATTCTGATCTCTAGGGACTTGCTCAACCTCAACGTTAGTAAACTTTTGAAAAAGATTTTTGACCAAATCAAGATATGCAATCATCTTAGAATCTTTAGCAAAGGACGTACCATTGTTTTGGTTCATGACCAACAAAGAGTCTATCTTTACCTTTAGATTCGAACCTTCATGTCCAGACACACATTGATCCCGCTTATCGATGCCTCATACTCGCCTTCATTGTTGGTAGTCCCGAACTCACAGGATACTACTGTACTATCTTGTCCCCTGCGGGCGACTTCAGGACCACACCTAGTCCAAGACTTCGATGTTGGTGAACCATCCATCCAGAGTTCCTGTGTCCATTGTTTCTGGTCCAGATGGAAGATTTCTTTTGTTATCTGCTCTTCTAGTGTGGGAGTGAAGTCAGCCACAAAGTCTGCTAATGCTTGAGATTTGATTGCTGTTCTGGGCTCATAGGATAGATCATAGGTGCTCAGCTTCACTGACCATTTTGACATACGACCTGAAAGTTCTGGTCTAGACAACACTGATCTTACAGGAACATTAGTACGAATGATAATATGATGTGCCTCAAAGTAAGGGCGTAACTTGGTACAAGCAACTGTTAAAGCCAAAACAAATTTTTCCAATACAGAATACCTGGTCTCAGCATCTAGAAGACTCTTACTTACATAATACACCGGATGTTCTTTGTCCCATCGTTCTCTCACCAGGATCGCACTTACGTAATTTTCATTCTGAGAGAGGTAGAGGACCAGTGACTCCCCTGGTTCAGGTTTCGATAAAAGTGGGGCTGATGATAGGTAGGCTTTCAGGTCCTGGAATGCTTTCTCATGCTCTGTCCCCCAGTTGAACTGTTTGTTCTTTCTCAGGAGATCATAAAATGGCTTGCACCTTTGGAAGACACGGAGATAACTGCTCGGCCGCTACTCTTCCAGTCAGTTCGGACATCTTTCGGGTTCGAGGGGACCGCAAGTTGATTATTCTTGAGATCCGCTCTGGACTAGCCTCTATGCCTCTTTTTGTCACCATATAACCTAAAAACTTTCTCGCAGTGACACCAAAGGTGCATTTAGTAGGGTTTAACTTCATATTATATTTTTCCGTAATCTCAAACGCCTTTTCCAGGTCCAGGATGTGATCTTGACTTTCTTTGACTTCACCACCATATCATCAATGTAGACCTCCATTGTATCTCCAACTGGTCCTTGAACATCATGTTCACGAGCCTTTGATACGTCGCACTGTATTCTTTAGTCCAAACGGCATTGCCTTGTAGCAATATATTCCTCCCGGGTCATGAACGCCAGTATGTTCCTGGTCCGGGGTGCATCCCGATCCGGTTGAACCCACTTGTCGCATCCATAAACGCCAAGACCTCATGTCCCGCAAAGAGCATCCACCATGGCATCTATGTGTGGAAGTGGAAATGAATCTTTGGGCACGCCTTGTTCAGTCTCAGTATAGTCCACGCAAACTCTCCACTTGCCATTCTTTTTCTCGACCACAACTACATTGGCCAACCAACTGGGTACATCACTTCTTTTATCATGTCCATGTCCAAAGAATTTCTGCACCTCCTGGTTCACAATCTCATTACGCTCGTGCAAACTTCGCGCTTCGCTTCACAGGCTTAAAACTTGGGTCAATATTTAATTTGTGCGTAATAACGCCTCGAACTTATGCCGCCATATCAAAATGGGACCATGCAAAACAATGCTCTTTCTGCCTCAGAAAGTCAATTAGAGCAGGTCTGATTACCTCTGGAGCGTCAGAACCAACCAGAACCTTCCTGTCAGGTCTCTCCTTTGCCAAAACGATTTCATCTGACTCCATGCGTGGGACAGGATTCTCAATGCACTGACAGTCGCTTTAATTGCTATGCGAGGACTTACCTGGGCGAAGGTTTCGTGGTCGCCCCAGTAACATTCTGTGCGCATCGGCCGCTTCTCCTCTCGATTCTTTGTCGCCCCCACTTTGTTGGGATCTTGATGCACTGGTGGTACGTTGAAAGCTGACCTTGAGGTTGTGGATCCAGGGTCGCCCTAGGATCACGTTGTACGAGGATAGGCAGTCTATTACGCAGAACTTTTCGAAAGAGGTGACTCCTTCTACATAGGTTGGCAGGGTGATCTCTCCCAGGCTGTGCTTTGTTTCTCCACTGAATCCTACCAGGACACTGGACCTCTTGGTTACATCAGACTCTTTCAGCCCCATAGCTTCCAGCGCCTCCATCATAATGATGTTGACTGAGCTACCTCCATCTACCAGGACTCTTACGACCATGCGCAGTTCCAACTGGACCTTGATCACGGACCATCGTGGTGTGGCCCATGCACACCCTGTAGGTCTGACTCATCAAACACAATCTCCTGGTCGGACTCGCTTGTCCCGCCGGACCGCTTTGTCCCGCTGGACTCGCTTTGTCTCCGCCGGTGGCCGTGCTCGTTTCTCCAGAGCCACACGCTTTGCAGCAGAATACGTTAGTCCACAAATATCTGAACCACCAGAAATAAATTTTACCTCATGTGTTGGCGGTGGTGGTGGAAGATCTCTGGCTCATCTCTCTCATCTTTGTTCCTTCGCTTACGGGCGTGATATCTTTCAGGTGGCCATTCTTTAATAGATGAGCTATCTCCTCCTCAGGGCTATGCAATCCTCCGTGGTATGTCCAATATCATAATGGTACTACACCACTTGGTCGTGTCCCGCCTTGATTAGGCTTTTCACTTGCTTTTGGCCATCCGATCGCCGAGCCCAACTTGTCCGGTTTGTTGATCAGCCTGGCAGGTCTGAAAAAGCAATACTCAAACCGGAGGTGGAACCACAGGTGCATCGGTCTGTTCATCCAGGCGTTGGCCTCACTCCGTTTGGCCTCTGGTATGGACCAGGCTGTTGTTCTTTGTCCGTTGGGTGGTGACTTTACGTTCACCGCTCGGTCCCGATATCGTGCCACTGAATCGCTGGTCCTCTTCTACCTCGACCGGGCCGAGCCTTAGCCTGCACATCCTCAAAGGTAGAACAAGGGTAGCGAGTTAGTTCAACATATAAATCGAATCTCTAACCAAACCTTGCCTCAAGGCCTCAATGGCCGCGGCCGATGTCACATCCGGGGATGGACACTTTCTCTGTTGAAGCGGTGCAGAAGTCCCTCGGAGACTCGCTCGCTCGGACCACCCGGCATGCATCACCGGTCCGCTTCTCCAACAACTGCCATCGCGAATCGACGTTGAAAAGGTTGATCACCCGCAGCGACTTGATGGTCTTGATTGGCAAGTTGATGTACCACCGAGGGTTTGGACTACCAAGGTTGAACTAAAGCTTTTGCACATGCATGCCTCCTCTTTCTCTCTGGGATAGGGACGTTGAACATCCTCTCGCTTTGTATTGAGCAACATGTTCCGCAGGATCCGCCGTCCCATCATAGAGTTTTAGGTTGGGCCTTCGTGTACTTCTTTGGCATCTCGACCATTGCAATGCAATCATCGAAGGGTGAATCGTAGTAGCATCCTGGGTTGCCTCCTCTATAGGTGGTGGAAGCCACTGGAACCTTGCGCACCAAATCCGAGAGTTTCGATCTCCATCATCATGTAATCGCATGACCTCGCCGCACTAACTCCTCCTGGTGTCTTTGGGTCTCCACCTCCTCGCAAAGCATTGTTCTCTCGGATTCTCCTCCACATTGAGTGGATCGTCTTTTGATCCTTTTGGACCTTCAGAAGAGTAAGTAGAGAAGTCAAGTTGTTTGATCACATCAGAGAATGGTGTACCTGGTGGGTTCCTGGGTCCTGGGGCCTTTTTCTGGGCAGAGGTCTCTAGTCGCTTTCTTGAGCGGCCTCGGCCTCCTTCGCCTTGCGGCCTCCGCCTTAGCATCCTCTCGCCGCTTTCTTGGCCTCGCAGTTCCTCCTGTAGTTTGAGCATGGCCTCTGTACTTGGATCTGCCATCTTTCACGTTGGTTGGACTTGTTGATTTGGAAAACTTTGTAGGATTAATAAACTAGTATCCCCACAGACGGCGCCAAACTGTTCGGGGTGATTTTCTCACACGGTTCGATTTAGAGATTGTGGATCTACTAGTACTATCCTTTAGGTTTAGTTGTACGTTTTATGTGGTTCAGGAATTTAGGACGTATGAAAGACAACAAAAATTGAACAAGACACACGATATGTTACGTGGGAAAAACCCTTAAATGTTAAGGGAAAAACCACGGGCGCCAAGCCAGGAGAGGATCTTCACTAGTTCTGGAACAGGTAATACAGGATCTGGACCAAATGGTACAGGATACAATAATGGAGTAAAATTGCGATTAAGTGTCTAAATGCTTAAGAATTGTGATGAGTGACGTGTGCTTGAGTTGTATGATCATGAATGGCCTTTTCTTCTGAGTTCTCCTCCTTATATATTGTCTCCGGCTTTCAACGGTCTCTTCCCTTGGTTGTAGGTAACTTCTCCAACGATTTACGGTCGCTCCTATCTTCAAGGCCGAAGTTTCAAAGATGCTTGATCGAGTCTTCCAACGACTTCCTCTAGGGTTGATGCCTAGTCTTTGGGCTTTCTTCTTTGGTGTTTTACTTCCTTTGTTGGGCCTGGCCCATCTTGGCTTTTCCTCTCCTGGCCTGCACCTTTGCTTTGTCTATGCCGCCTGGTGTCAGTCTGCACGCTCGTCCTGGCCGAGAATCCCGCAGATCTGTCAGGCCTGGCCCAGGGTTCTGGACCAGCCTGGGTTTTTGGTACCAACAATAAGAATTCATCGTTTTAATTAAATTTAAGTCTAAATGCAAAACAGATTAATGCGATGATTTATGCATTTATAGAATTGACCTCCCTCAAGAATTATATAAATGATCCCAAGACTCAATTTCCGTAAATTGATAAGCCAACCTCTTGGCTAATTCTACCTTTAGAATTCTTGGTCGATAAATTTATGTAAATTCTATCTTTTAGTCCACTATAATCACGAGATATTACTCGAACTATAATGTTGAGGTAAAATAGGTCAACACATACTACTTACCCAACGTAGAAGGGGTCATGTGGAGAGTAAGGTCCTACATGCCTACCGACGAAGAAGGGGCTTATAGTAGCTTTTCCTATAAAGACTAATCTCAATTTTTAAATTTAGAGGAAGATCCCATCATCTTATTTAATTCATTTTAAGTGAACAAAAGTCTAGCAAAACGAGAATGATATAAACTAAGGTGATGGCTTTAAAACGAGTGACATCCGTATGTCCATGATATAAAATGAAACTATACGATCCATATTCATGCATATTAGGTGGTTTGGTTTAGTTTAAGCGGAAAATGATGCTACTAACTAACGCGAGAATGCAATAAAACGGTAAAAGAAAAACGTAAGAAACGAAAAACACCTAGTGTGGCCTATCCCTATGAAAATAAAGACAAATTACAAATTGGAATCCATCCATGGACCCTAAAGCTTGTCTTCATTCTTCATCTTGGGCTTTAAGTGGGAGTTGGGCATCTCCATTTTGAATCTTATCAAATTACATTTTGAATTACAAACTAAACCTATTTACATTCTAATTCAAAAATACCAAAAAAAATAAAATTACAAGAGGGGAGATTCGGGATCTCAAAAATACAACCAACGATTATGTTTCTTTTCATTACGAAAACATAATCTTCTAAGGCCACACTAGTAAATTACAACCTTTTGTACATAATAATGCGAAAAACTTAAACCATTCAAACAACATTCAACAAGATAAAAGCATCAACTAAACAAGATTAATTATTATTAATCCAAACCACCTTTTAACAAGATCAAAATTATGTGACAATTCCTCAATTGCACACATCAATTTTAATCAATCATAATCCAGATTAATTCATATTATCAAGTATAACATAAATTAAATCCAACATTATTTTAAACCTTTTTAAAATAATAGGGTATCAATCTAATGTGAACCTTTTCACGAGCTTTAATCATACATTATATTTATAATGCATAATACAAAACCGGTTTAAACAAAATAAAACAAAACCGAAACAACAAAAAAACTCACGGTTTGGTTTAATAAAAACCGAAACAAATTTTTTTTTTAAAGTTTTGTTTTTAAATCAAACCTAAATTAAACATATTTAATTCGATCATGCTTATATTAACTATATTGGTACAAAACAAAACAATATCTAATCTTGATTAAACATGGATGTAATACTAAGATCATTCAAATTAACCTTTTAACATGAATATCTCAATCAATTTATACCAATAATATAAATCAATTTAATGTTCATCAACATTCATATAAACGATCATCTAAGTCCTAACTCAATCAATATTGAATCAAAACATAAACAAGTTCATATATTATCATCTTAACCTTTTAAATTAACAATATATGAATCAAATTAGACCAAGAAAAACAAAAAACCACACGGCACAAAGAAGAACAAAACTGGCCGAATTGTTTTATAATGAAAACCGAATTTAATTACTTGCTTTTAAACTTATACAAATTCAATGTTTTTGAAAATCATATAAACAATTTCATAGCCCTAAGGCTCTGATACCACTTGTGGGAGTATATCTGTATATAGTCCTTTAAAATCACAGGATTATAATGAAACTTATTCTATATGATTAATGGTCATAAAAGAAATTGCATAAAAACATAAGATTAAGAAAAACAACCTTTAGTCCTTGCTTAATGGCCTAAGATTGAATATCAAGAAGCTTGATATCTCCTAAAAGTTGCACCCAAGATTGCTCAAGATATGCCCTTAGATCTTGCTAGAAAACTTTAGAGAAAAGAAAACTGATTTTCTAAATTTGTGTGTGTGAATTATAATGAATGAATTAGTTAATTAGGTTGAGCCAAAAACTCCCCTAATATACTACAAAATTTCGGCCAACACCTCTACTATGGGGAGTAATTTTGCTTTCCAAAAATTACTTTCCAAAAACTAATTCCTTGTTGACAAAGGAGTCAAAGAGCAATAAGGCTCTTTCCTGGAGGTTTCCTTTAGCTTCATAATATAATATAATATTACTAGTGTCATAAATATGATCCACTATAATATATCATTAAATTATTAATATCCATATATTTATAATTTAACAATTTATGATTAATTAGCTTATATTATATTCACTAATTAAATATAACATTTTATATTCAATTTACGAATTACATTTAATTCGTCTTAGCTAATACTCCCTCCATTCAAATCCAATGGCATCATTTGCTTTATGAAGTCAACTATCGTTAAATTTGACTCCTTAAATATATCGTGAAATACAAAAACTTAAAATATGAAAATAATATATTTGAGAACATTATAATATAATCTTTCACAAAATCAAATTTTTAACGAGAAATTTTCATGTATACATAGAAAAATTGACGGTCAAAGAAGCGCCTCGAAGACCACCCAAATAGTGAATGATGCTATTGGATTTGAATGGAGGGAGTATCATTTAATCTTTATTAGACGGCTGTATCATTATCACACTTGACTAACATTTTAGTCAAAAACACCGACTAAACTTTTAGTCTTTTAGTAAGGCATCAATATGATTATTTTCTCAAATAATCACATTTCTTAAACACATCCTTTAGGTGTGACTTTTTAGGGACCAGTTGATCACCGCCATCTGTATGACAATAACGTCAAACTTATCTAGCAAGCCAACCGTTATTGATAAACGTTAATCAACTGATTGCAATACAAAATGTACCCTGTGAACCTGTAGAGGTTTATATAGTTATTGCACTAACTGTGGAGGACACTAACCCCAACAGTTTTCAAAAAACATTTTGTCAAAACTTTCGAAAAGTAAGCTCATTCTGAATCCTCTCTGGTTTCACAATAACCTCAGACGGATAGGTATCGACGCACCTTGAAATCTGAGACCCCCGTGTCTTATGATTTAAGACGCGCTGAAAACGTTCCAAATTCCTTTAATATTTGGTGGCGACTCCGAAAATACATTTCAGAAAGATTTTCTACATTTTTTTGTCACAAATTTATGCAATGACATCCCCCCATTTACACTCGAGCGAGCACTACGAGCGCACTTTTACGCGCCTCCTTTTTGCACTTTTCCCACGACGCGCATCCCGCCCCGGCGTCTCCACGCAAGACGAGGGCGGGCGCGCGCGGGGCGTCGAAGAGGGAACCCGATATTTTCCCCGGTACCTTCACAAACTCTAGCAAGCCGAGCGTTACCGATATACGTTAATCAACTGACTTATAATAAGCTATATTCCCTTTTATTCCTTTAATGAGATTTATTAAATATTCGCAACATTGTGGAGGACACTCACTCCTACATAAACTACTAAAACTATGCTAAAAATGAATTAAAAGCGAAGGATTGCCAAGATGAGAGAGGTGAATTAGGGTTAGAAAGGAGAGAAATTTAGTGAGTTTTAATGGAAAATTATGCTCGAATTGATGAGAGTTTAGGAGAGAGAAGAGAGGGTTTTAGAGTTAGAGATAATGAATTAGGGTAAAATGAGGGAATTAGGGCTTACTTTGTGTTTATAAGATAGGAATTTGAGCCCCAAGTAATTACGGATTAGAAGACCCGGAATTAGGAGAACGCAGAGGAGTGGACCGCTCATGTCCCAAAGCGAGTCACTCTTTGGCCTGCGCTCTGCTCGCGCCTTTCTTACGCGGTTACGCCTTTGGTCTGTTTTTCACGGATGACTTTTTCTCCTTCCGCGAACACCACTGCTCGCCCCTAGCTCACCAAAACCTCCTGACAAGCTCCAAGACCCTCTAAACAACTCCACAATCCCCCACATACTGATGTATTGTATTTATATATGATTTTAGCCCCCTTTCACTAGCGATTCATTTATATTTAGCGCTTTTATTCGCTTTAAGCGATGTTTTTCCTCCGAGATTTCTGGTTTTTGTTGTTTGGCTTTGTTTTGCAGGACATAGCCGACTTTAGGAGGATTTGTGCTATTTGGGACGACATTTGGAGCTCCCCGTGTCGCTAGGTGAAGTTTTAGTGCGTTGAATGATCGCTAAAGATGAGCACGAGTCAAGAAATGTTGATTTAAACCCGTCCCGGGAATTAGGGACGACAAAAGAAGCTCGTGTACTCATTCACGACTCCGTCCCTACTCCTTGGGACGAACTACACCTCGTCCCTATGCCTTGGGACGAGAATACAAGAATTGAAGTTAAGAGAAAAAAGAAGAAAAAATCTGTAGCTCACGGGATGGCCATCCCGTGAGGCCGGGAAGTTGGTCCCGGTCGGGACACCCGTCCCGGAGCCCCGGGACGGCCCCGTCTTTTGAGTGTCTCATTTTCCTCGTATTATAAACCTTGTGTAAAAATATTAGGGAGACTTATGTTTTATTTTCCCGTTTTCTGCTGCTTTTTAGATAATAACAAAAACCTAAACACTACTTTGTAATTTCATTTCCCTTCTTTCAATCTCAATCAAAATCATCGGTTTAGATTATCTTCTTGTTTAATTCATCATCCATTTCCGCCTCTTGTAGTTTGGTAATCATCATCATCCTCTTCTTGCTATTATTTACTTTGTTTTATCAATCTCAAGTATGCGTTTTTATTGTTTAATTCGCTTTGTTTGTGCCTTGATCATGAGTGAGTAGTCATCTTTCTATGGTGACGGTAAGTTCAGTCTACGTGTACTCCTAGTGCTTCGGAATGATTGTGTTTATGCTAAGTTTTGTATGTTTATGCTTTGTTATTGTTGAGATTATTGGCCATAATCTTTATCTCTTACTCCCAAACTTAAGAACGAAAGCCTAGTTTGAGGATAGACCATAAGCATACAACGAAACTTTTGCTAGTAAGAGCGAGAGCACGCTAGTATAGTTCGTGGGAGACTAAATCCGAGAGGACGAGTCAAACCCCTAGCTAGCTTAGCATTCCCATTCCGAGTGTCACTTAAAACGCGCGTACCCGTAACGAGCCTAATCCCTAGACCTTTCTTTATAAGTTAAACCCTTTTATTTTCCGAGCCTAAGCCTTTAGTAATTACAACCAAAACTCGAACCGACCAATCTAGAATCCATCCACCGATAACACACATTATCAACCATCTCCCTGTGGAAATCGATCCCGACTACCCTATCTACCTAGTAGTGTGAGTGTCCGGTTATCTTTGTTAGGCGTTGCGACTTTAGCCTACCACATACTCACACAATTCGACAACCACCTCGAATCACGCAACTTCGATTTACGACACAACGCGAAAACTAAAGAAATGACTTTCTCGAGCTAAAAATGAGAAAATCACTTGATATGAAATACAAATATTCGAGAAATGAATTATAAAATGTAGGGAAAAGATCGGGGTGTTACAACAAGTGCACTTGAGATTTAGGCCACTTGGTGAACCAAATTTCCTATAAATACGAGCCTTCCCCATGTTCCCTAGACACACATTTATTCATTAGCAACCCCTGTTCTGCTCAAAGTCGACCAGAATACATGCATCTCTTCACAAAACTGTTTTATTTTCCATAGCTTTAGAAGGTTAAGTCTTGGCACTATGCAAGAATTTACTCCTAAATACATTAATACACAATTCATACATACATACGATACAATTCTCTCACAAAAGCCTCACGCATAAGGTAATTGTAACAACCCGGCTTTTCGTGACTTAATTAAACAATGCGGAAATATTTATTAAGTACTTTATATATATAACAAAACCGGATGTTATCGTATTACAACTCAAAATACATAATCAGAGTTATAGATAAACGTGGTCATTAAATGACAATCTCTCGAAATACAAAGGTAGACCTTCAATCCCCTGGTGCTCATCGTCAATTAACCTCGGGGTACCTACGGTAACTTTCCGTTAGACTCGATTTCACCCCGCACACGCTAAGCCATATAAACCCATAGCGGTAAGCATGTAGCATTTAAAGACTTAATAGGTCTTCAATAAACATGCGATTTAAAACGATAAATCATATAAAGCATGATATACAATTATAAAACAATTAACAAGTAATATCATATGAATAGAATCATAACTATTCAGTAGAAATACGATGCGATATCAGATCGCGAATTATCAGACAATACTATATCAATCACATCATGCAGACTCGATCATTTCAGAAATTCAAAGCTGTTTTGACTCACTTTCATTCAATTCAAACAACACATACTGCGTACGAGCCTGACCACTGAGTAGGCCGCCGGCTTGATGACCACACTATTCGAGATGACAATCGAAATAAGGTCGAGATAGTGGTATCCGTACAAGACTATCTTAACCTCACTTCACTCACGATTGACGCTTTCATAACAGAGGCCCAAGCTTTTGACCTTTTCTTTAACTTACTTATGATTTATTATTTTATTTGATATTTTATATCACATGTTACTAGACTCTCCTAGTCGTATCGTCAAAAGTTTAATTTTGTATGTTCGGTTTCATATGATCACATAACATTTTCATTTATTATTTGAAGTGTGGTTGATTATTAACGCTTTTAAGTCTCTAAGTTGTTACGTTTATTAATATGTCCAATTTTATTTAAGTGTTTTTCGAAACACTTTAGTTGTTTAAATTATTCATTTTCAGTTTTCTATACTTAGGTAAATTTTCAATTATTTACAAGATTTCAAATTTTGAAATTTGAAGTATCTTTGAATTTTGAAACGTAACTTGTTTAGCAAGTTTCGTGAATTTTTCACTATTCACGTCTCGAGATTTTAAAAGATAACTTGTTCAACAAGTTACCTCTAATTCTTCTTATAATAAGTTCTTAAACTTTTGGGACGTTACTTGTTTAACAACTTTCGTCCCGGTTACTATTCATCTCAGTCACTATTCACCTCAGTCACTATTCAGCTCAGTCACTATTCACCTCAGTCACTATTCATTTTCAAACTTAGCTACTAAGTTAAAATCTGGTTTCGAAGTCGTTAAGTTCGGTCTGTAAAAAGTGATATACGATATTTATTTAAAAGTGATACTCAGTTAAATTTAGTCATCTACTTAACTAAATTTAGCGATTTTCATTTTTTAAGATAGTGTCGTGGTTTGTTCATTAAATTCGTAACGTCCAAGTCCAACAGTCCAATATTATGAAAAGGCAGTAGCACACGATTTGATTCATTTTTAAATCGCTATCAAATTTTAATCGGTTTCGTCAATTCTTTTTATTATCGATCCATTTTACAATTAAATTTAATCCTCCTATTAACTATTCTAACTTAGTGACTTAGTGATAAATTCATATTGATCAAAATAGGTCTATTTTTATTACTAATGTCGTGTGATGTTTATATATATTATTATTATTCGTTTATTTCTTTTAACTTTTAATTTCAAATTCGATAACTAACTAATTTAATTATTTTAGTGATAAACTAAAAAGTGACAAAAATCATTTTTAACCCTAAAAATCTCCTAAATGCCGTGAGACTTTAAGTAGGTGGTCTAATTTTGTTTCTCGATTTTTATCGGTTTTTGGCTTAAAGTTTTTATATTCTAATTATTCTATTTATACTAAAATGATTTAAGCTAAGTTGTAAATTTTCAATAAAAGTTTTATTATTATTATTATGAATAGTGTTTTCACACACTTTAAATTTCTAACTTTAATTTCCTAAAGATTTAGATTGTTTAAATTATATATTTAGTATTATAATTACTTACTAGTGAATTAAAACAATAAATAACAACAAACATGAAAACATTAAGAATCAAAAAGTGCACAAAAATGAAGAACACATGAAGAACACTAAGAACACTCAAGAACACACATGAGTTTCATATGAACATCAAGAACTCAAAAATTCATATTATTATTCAAATTTCACAAAAATTACTAATAAATCTAATTAATCTAAACGAACATAATATATATTATTTACAACAACTAAAACTAAAAATAAGTCCAATTTAATTAATAAAACCGTGAGTTATAAAGATATACTACAAATTTTCATTTTCAATTTTCTTAACTTTATACACCTTGTTTTTATAATCCCAAATTTTTATATATAGTTTAATGAATTTAAAACTCATAAAAAACATAGCTAAATATATAAACAAACAGTTAAAGTGTATAAAAATAAATAATCTAAACATGCTTCAAAATAAACTACAACAACTTTCACTTAATAAAAATATTAGTTATTATCATTTTATTAGGCATCACATAAACACACAAACACACACATCATACTTAGCACAAAATCAAAATATACATTGCATAAGAAAATATTATTTTTCATAAACACATAACAAAAATCATAATACTTGAAAAATAAACTAGTGTGCGGGGGCACCTTAAATTAGATGGTTAATCGTCGAGGATCTAAAATAAATTTTAGATCGGAAAGTCTTCACCCATAACCCATGTTCTTCACCCAAATTAAACCCGAGAATGTTAGCTTCAAAGACCCACTAAAGATATTAGAACACTTAGGAATTATTAGAATAATATTAAAGTTTTTATTTGATTTGTTTTTGGAAGAAAAATGGAAGAAAATAAATGGAGAAAAGGAGGGAAGTGCCACATCTATTAGAAGAGAAAATGAGGTGATTTTGCTCTTTGAAACTTATCATGTAAGTTATAAAAATTTAGAGGTGTTAAATTAGATTTTTATTAAATAAAGTTTAATTTAAAAGAAATTAAGAATAATCATCATCTTTGACTAATTTGGCGAAAACACTATTTGGTTAAGAGTTTGTCCCCTTGATGTTTTAAAATATCTCGTTCTCGAAAATCGTGTTACGAAATAAATTGGGTTAGAAAGACGGTATAGTTAAAGTGTGCGTTTTTGAAGATTTTTCGAAATATCTCTACTTTAGAATTCTAAGACTAAAATATTTTATTTATGATTCAAGAAAAATTTTAAAAGTTACGGAACGTCGATAAAATTTTCAAAACGAAAGTTTTAGTTAAAAGTGATTTTAAATGGTCGAAATGTACAATTAAAGTTTAGTATTATAGAAATTGAATTACACTATTTATTTATATTTTGTTTTCGATATAAAGTTTAGGAATGATTTTATGAAATAATCATAAGTTTAAAAGTAGGGATATTTTAATATAAATTTTATTAAAATAAAAGATAGGCTAAAGATTTATAAAATCGAATAGTTAATGAAATTAATCGATTTGAAATTTGATAATGGTTTATAAAACTGAATGCTTGAAACATTTCGTTTTTCAGAAATATTTAGCGAGCCTTAGATGTAGGGGTGTCGACCTGCTCCAAAGTCTGAAAACGTGTTTTACAGCCTAGATCATGTATGCATGTTCCTAGAACTTGTTTTAATTTGGTGGCGACTTCTAAAGAGTTTAGAAGGATTTTCTAACATATTTTTTTTGACTTTAGACACCTCTTATCTACTAAGTCGTCGATTATACTAGACATCGAGTGGTAACCCCCCTTGCGACCCGGTATCCACATAGGTACTCCCACATATCTAAATGGGAGGTACCCTATAGAACAACCAGAGATGCTCAAAATAACTAATTGCAGAGACTCACTTATTCCATTAAAATAAACATTGGACTTGCTAGCACTCACTTGAAGAACAGATGCCTCGAAAAAAAATAGAAAGCTTTTAACAAGACCATGATTGAGCTGGTATCACCTTTGTAAAACATCAAAAGATCATATGCTAACATTAAATGTGTTAACAGCATTTGTTTGCAAAGGGGATGATATGAGAATTTCATTCTCTCAGTAGCACACTTTACTTGTTTTAGAGTTTGTTGTGACTCACAATGAGTTGTTTCTGATATATTCATTTTGTTTAATAAAATATCGTTACATTTCATATACAATAAAGCTACATTTGAAAGATACTATAGTTACTCTTAATCAGGTTATATTTCTTAGATAACATAGTTAGTTTTAAATAATAACTATTTTTGTTACCTGTAATACTCACATATGTTAATTCTTAATACAAATTAATGAGTAATATAATAACCATTTTTATTTTTTAATATTTTACATATATCACATATGTGAATTCTTAAAACAAATGAATGAGTAGTATTAAGACTTTATCTTTTTTCTTTTTCAAATGGATTAATAAAAAATAGGGAAATTTAACATGAATAATCCAAACTATGTCTCTTCTTCTCCCAATAATCCAAACTATTATTAATCCCGCAATAATCCAAAATATTATACCATCTTTACAAAATGGTTCATGGTAACCTACTACTGGATAAAACGGTTAAAACAAATTAAATAAAGGGGAAGTCTTATTTCACTCATTTTGTTCTTCATTCTTTAACTCATACTTCATTATGTTGTTGTTGTTGTTGGTGGTGGTGGTCGTAGTGTCGCTGTCGATGTTGCTGTTGGTGTTAGTGTTGGTGTTGGTGTAGCTGGTGCTGCTGTTGGTGGTGTTGGTGGTGGTGTTGTTGTTGTAGGTGGTGGTGGTGGTGGTGTTGTTTTTGGTGTTGCTGTTGGTGTTTCTGTTGGTGTTATTGTAGGTGTTGCTGTTGGTGTTGTTGTTGGTATGCTGTTGGTGTTGTTGTTGGTGTTGCTATTGGTGTTGCTGTTGTTGTTGGTGGTGGTCTTATTGTTGGTGTTTTTTGTTGTTGTTGTTGGTGGTGGTGGTGATGGTGGTGTTGGTGTTGGTGATAGTCGTGTTGGTGTTGATGTTGTTGGTGTTGGCGGTGAATCATCCCGCCACCCATGAGGTTGGTTCAGGCACATAGGAGGCAGGGGCAAGCCCTTATCCTTGGCCCACGTAGGTCGACTCGGGACCGAAGACATATAGGCCGTACTGTACGGTCATTAGCCACTAGAAGACAAAGACGATAAGAGTATAAATAAGAGGTAAAACCCTATGTTACTATGCATTTGTGCCATGGCTCATGGTGAGCAATAGGCTTCTTACATTGGATAGATTGGAAGTTATGAATGGTGCGAGGGAGTCTACATGCTTCTTGTGCAGGGATGGCAATGAAGACGCTAAGCACTTATTCTTTCAATGTTGTTTTAGTCTTCGGTGCTTGGTTTTGGTTAGAGGACTGTTATACTTGTACATACCGAGCGCTAATACGTGGAGATGGTGTGAGAGGGCAAGGAAGTTATCGAAATTTAGGAGGAATGTGGTATGTGCTTTTGTGACAGGACCGGTATATGAGATATGGATGTCAAGAAATCATTGTCGGCTTCAGATGTCGATGCGATGACCTAAGGTGCTTGTGAGACAGGTGTATAGAGGAGATTATTGGCATATAGAGTATAGTATTACGGCAACGTTAAATATACGGGATAGGGAGTGGTGGCATCGAGTGAAAAATAGAGGTCTAATGGTGTAATTTTGTAATGTGAAAGTTGTACTTGGTTCCGTTTTGATGATTAATTTACATTTTACATTTTACCAAATAAACAAAATAAATAAAAAAAGTTTATTCATTTCTCATACATAAGTTGACTTAAAGGTCGAACGTCTTTCCTCAGAAACCTGCATGGCTAGGTTTCTTGAGTATTTCAGGCCGCGAGAGAAAGAACGAGCAATCAAGGACAGAAGATCCCACAACATTGTTCGCGAGACAACATCATACCAAGGATTAATTTCACGTATTTTGCTACCGTAGCTTTTTACCCGAAACAATTGGCGGCGTCTGTGGGAAAAGTGAAAGTACCCGGGCGCGGATACTATTTATATAGATTATTTGCCCCCAGTTTAGTCGCATTTAGCTTGTATTTATTCGAGTTCATTATTATTTTAGGAGCTATTTGCTTTATATTGCGGTACTGCTGTTCCTCGTTTATATTTTACAGGTTTTGGCGGTCCTGAGCTAAAACCTGAGTTGATTGGAGCATTTCAAGTACCGAGACTATGAGACCAAGCTCGAGCTTATACGGAAGCTCGGAAAGACGAAACAAAGATGATGTGTCCTATATATATATGCTTATAGCCCCCTTGTTCGTTAACGATTCTTTGTGTTTCCCGTGCTTTTACTTGCGTTTCGCTTCCTATTTCTCTCTGTTCTGGCTCTGCTGCGTTTTTGTGTCTATTTTGTAGGTAAACTCGCTAATTTGGAGTTTAGGATGCTGGTCAGGAAGTCTCGTGAAGTTTCGTGAAGTTTTGAAGTGTTTCGAGTTGGTTTCGTGCCGTTTCGGTTGCGCACGAGCCTCGTTTTAGCGTTTGAAGGTGTCCCGGGACCTTGGGACGAGATTTGAAGTTCATGTGATCCATATTGACCTTGTCCATACCCCTTGGGACGACCTAGGCCTCGTCCCTATGCCTTGGGATGACTTTGAAGTGAAAATAAACTAAGTACAAGAAGTGGCAAAAAAGAGAGCAAATCTGAACACCACGGGATGCTTGTCTCGTGGGCTAGGGACACCACCACCTTGTCATCCCGGACGGGACAGCCTTCCCGGACCTTAGGGACGGGTCCGACTCCTCGTGTGCTTAAATTATTTCGTCTATTTTAAGGAGTTTCAAGCCATATTTCGTTCCCATCTTTTGACAGCATTTTAAAAACCCTCTAAAGTTCATTCTCTAAAAATCCTAGGTTTCATACTTTTATATTTTTGTAATTTCAATACCCGACTCGGATTGCTTTGGTTTTGATCATCTATTTCGGTTTGTTGTTTGAATTCATCCTTTTCTCCTTGCTATTTTCTGATTGGTATTGTAATTCTCTTCTCCCTTTTCATTACCATTTCATTATATATCATTGTTGATCATGTCTTTCGTTATTTCCCTTGCTTTTGTTATCGTTTTCGCTATGTGTGAGTAGTTCCTTATCTAGGGAGGAAGGGTGATCATGGGTGAGTAGTCTAGGATGTTTTTGGTGATGTTTTGATGAGGGTTTCACTTGTGTCTCTGGTTATCTTGTTTTGCATGTGTTTGTTGATCCTTTGGCCAAGGTTTAGCAAGCTTCTTCCACCCTTAAACTTAAGAACGAAAGCCTAGTTTAAAGTAGGGCACGAGACTAACCATTAGGCCCCTCGGTAGTAAGTAAGTAGCGGGAGCCCGTTACCGAGGCCTAGAGGACGCTTAGGACCGAGAGGCCGAGCCTATTCCTTAGCACATGTGACTCCCGACTCTTTTCTGTCACCATCCTTAGTCCTAGCTTTACATATGCTATCCCCGACTCCCTAGACCTTTCCCTTAAAGTTTTAACCCTTTATCCTTTCGCTCTAGTTTTAGCTAAACCACAATCACTCGAACCGAGACTAGAATCACTCAAAATAACCAACATTGGGACCATCTCCCTGTGGATACGATCCCGACTTAACCTAGCTACTCTAGTGTTGAGTTTGGTATTATTTTTGATTAGGTAACGCGACTAAGCCTATCAAAAGACCAAGAGATTAAAGGCCCAAGTGAAGACGAAGCCCAAAAGCATATTGGGCCAAGCAATGGAAGAAGGAGAGTCGGCCCAAAGTGAGGGGACCGGCCGGTCAGTCAGGCCGGCTACTGTGCTAATTTGGTCGGGTTTGATTTAATCCGAGTTTGGTTTTTAGGAAACTTATATATATATATACTCTTAGGACGAATTACTTAGACTTATGCTTTATTTTCTGGTTTTAATATTTGGTTAAGTTTAGTTTTTCTCTTTTTACAAAAACTCTCAAACACTTAGGTTAGATTTAATTATTTCGCAAGATTCGATCTTTACATTGCAATTCAAGATTTCATCCAGGTTTATTTTAATTGCTTTTATTCATTCAATTGCTATGTCTTATTATTATTGTTTTGCTTTTGCCCTAATTATGTCTAGCTAATTTCTCAATTAGGGTTTAGGGTGATTTGTGAGATTGGTTCAGGAACATGTTTTAACTGCTAAATTGATTGAACTTGTGCAAGTTGATTTCTTCCTACGCGTTTTATTATCAATTGAATTTAGGGACGCCTTAATTGAATTAAACTTAGGTTGTTTCAGTTTAAGATCGAAAGTTTAATCAAACTAGACTCACGCGTATTTGATAAGTTAAGTTTAGTAAGTTGCGAGAGCCCGCTAAATTTGCTTAAGGTTAATATTGACTCGAGAGAGCGTATTTCTAAACCTAGTCACTTGCACAGCTTCAATTGATTGATATTTCCTTTTGAGTTGAGTTCCTGAATCAATGTCACATTGATCCCAATGCCCTAATCTCCCTCTCGTATACTTTTACACTCTTTTATTTATTGCTCTTAGTTTAGTCTTCTAAAACACCGATTTTGTTACCCTCGAGACTGACCTATTTTAGCTTAGCGATCTCTTGACTACATCTGCCTCTCTGTGGATTCGACCCTACTGCCACTAGCTACCCAGTTAGTTGACTTTAGGTTTATTTTTGATAGGCGACTACGACTTAGCCTCATCAAATTTTGGCGCCGTTGCCGGGGAGACGGTTTAGCTACTACTGTTTGCTTAGTTTAGGTTTATTTCTCTTTTGTCTCAGGAAACTCTAGTTCCTTGAGACCGTTCTTATCGTTTTCCTTGAGCTATTTATGCGCAGGTCACCTACAGGTTTAATTTCTTTTGATCCTGAACCTGAACGTACCTTTCATCGTACGCGTAATTTCTTCAAGGAGATCGCTAAGGCTTACGAACCCGAGATTGTAGAAAGTTCGGACGAGGAATCTCGTGCGGAACAATAACAGTCCTACGAAGAGGACAATTTACACGTTGTTGTTGATTTAGAGGAGCTGTGACCATGCCAAAGCTCTACAGTCACTCCTTGCCTAAGACGGAGTCCATTCCTAATGGATTCACGATGCCCGCTACTTTACAGGGCAACTTTGAGATTCGCCCCGCCTTTCTTAATTTGGTGGAGCACAATCAGTTTGGTGGCAATCCCACGGAGGATCCAGGTCGGCATATGCAGGTTTTTACGGACTACTGTTCGACTACTAAGCAGACCGGGATTACGCAAGATTAGATTAGGGAGATGTTGTTCCCTTTTTCACTACGAGATCGAGCCCGCGAGTGGATTACTGATCTAGATAAGACTGCTGCAAGAATTACAGATTGGAATGGGTCGGTCCTTGCCTTTTATTCTAAGTATTATCCTCCAGAGCGCACTAATCAAATGCGCAGTCAAATTCAGGGCTTCAAGCAGTCTTACGACGAGTCTTTAGCTGAAACTTGGGAGAGGTACAAGAAGCTGATTCGCGATTGTCCTCACCACGGGTTGAACGATTGGCTCGTGATTATGACCTTTTATAACGGTTTGTATGCTGAGAGCCGTGCTATCTTGGATTCTGCTGCGGAGGGGCGTTTTGCTAATAACGTCGATGATGATAAGGCGTGGGCCTTAATTGACGAGATGGTGGTTCATTCGTCACAGTTCGGGAAGCCGCGGGGCAATTCACGGTCTGCTCATCAAGACCATGATAAAGAAAGCCTGAGTGTGATTACTAGTCAGCTTGCTGCGCTGACTACGAAGATTGATATGATGAATGGCGGTGGTTCTTCGAGTGCTCATGTTAATGCTGTTGCAGGGCACGATTCTGGTTACTTTACTCCGGGTTACGCTGCACCCCACGAGCGGGTTCATGTTTACCAATCCTATAATCAAAACCTGCCCTACCAAAATCAGCCGGGTTACGACCGATCACTCCTATCTTACCGTAACCAAAATGTCCTTAACCCGACCACTCAACCACCCCAAAACCCACCCTACATCCCACCTCACAAGAATTTCCAACAACCCCCACCCAACTACCAAAAACCCGCCTACATTCCTCCACCACCGACCCCGAGACCCGATCCGTTGGCCGAGATGAAGTCGATGATCTTGCAAATGCAACAAGCTACGTTGGCCATGCAAAAGTCACAGGAGTCGCTCATGCTCCAAATGCAAAAGGACGGGCAAGCTAAGGACGCGGCGATCAAAATGTTAGAGAATCAAGTGGCGCAGCTCGCCGCTTCGCAAGCGTCACGTCAACCGGGTACCCTACCACCCCAAGGTAATCCTCCTAATCCTCCCCATGATACCGCATGCGCTATAACTTTGTGAAGCGGTACGTTCTATGATGGCCCTAAGCATCCGGATGAGGAAAAGAAGAATGGGGCCGAAAACGTGGTGAAATCGGGAGATCAGAGGTCTCAGCCGGTCGACCGGCAGCCGGTTGTCCAACCGGCTGGACCTGCTGCGACGGGGAAGGATGATTCGGGTGAAGTTCTAGTTGCTCCTGCTACTACTTCAACGCCCCCGATTCAAATCAAGCTTCCATTTCCAGGTCGTCAGCACAACTCAGGTAATACCGCTCAACTAAGTAAGTTCATGGACGTTTGATGTGTCCTATATTTATATATATTTATAGCCCCTGTCGCTTGCGTTTCTTCGCGTTTCTCGTGCTTTTATACGCGTTTCAGCTCCTATTTCTCTCCGATTTGGCACTGCTGCATTTTGTGTCCATTTTGCAGGTACAAGCGCATATTTGGAGTTTAGGATGCTTGTCGAGAGGTTACGTGAAGTTTCGTAAAGTTTCGTGAAGTTTGGAGGTGATTCGAGTTCGTTTCGTCGCGTTTCGGTTGCGCACGAGCCTCGTTTCAGTGCATGAAGGTGTCTCGGGACCTTGGCTCGGGATTTGAAGTTCCCATAATTATTCCAAGACTCGTCCCTACTCGTGAGCCTCGTCCCTTAGCCTTGGGACGACAAAGAAGTAAAAATATTGCAAATTTGGCTAAGTACAAAAAGGTGCAAAAAGGGCTTGTAGGCTGAAGAGCACGGGATGCACATTGTCCCGGTCGGGTTGGACCTGTCCCGGTCGGGATGACCCCTGTCCCGGTCGGGACCACTTGCTCTCTGATGAGACTTTTCGTTGGCTCAAAATAAATCGTCTATATGAAGGAGCATTTGATCATTTTTCATTCCATTCTTTCTCCTGCACTTTGTTAACACTTTAAACTACATACTCTAAAAATCTTAGGTTTCATAGCCTTCAACTTTTGTAATTTCAATTCCCGTCTCGGTAATCGCTAGTTTGATCTTCTATTTGGGTTTTGTTGTTGGAATTCATCCTTCTACTCTTGGATTTTCTGTTTGGTATTGCAATTCTCTTCTCCCTTTTGATTGTTATTTCATTATATATTGTTTGTGATCATGTTTTCATCTATTTCAATTGCTTTGATCATCGTTGTTATCATGTGTGAGTAGTTTATTCATCTAGGGAGAAGGGTGAAGTATGGGTTTTGGTTTTGGTTGTATTTGGTGATCATTAGAGTTAGGTTTTTGCTCTTGCTTTGATTGTCTTTGCTTGAATGTGTTTGTTGAATCCTTGATCACGTTTTAGCAAACCTTTAGCACCCTTGAACTTAAGATCGAGAGACTAGTTCGAGGAGAGGCGCGAGACAATCTTTAGGACCCTCAATTGTAAGTAGCGAGAGCCCGCTTTTGAGACCTAGAGGTAGCTTAAGACCGAGAGGACGAGCGTTATCCTTAGCAAGCGCGATTACCTACTCAACCTTGTTCACCATCTTTGGCCTTGACTTCCCGCATCTCCAACCCCCCGATTCCCTAGACTTTTCCTTAATCGTTAAATCCCTTATTCCTTCGCTCTAGCTTTAGTTAATCAACCATACTCGAACCGAGATTAGAATCACCCAAAATAACCAACATTACGACCGTCTCTCTGTGGAATTCGACCCGACTTGCCCTAGCTACCCTAGCGTTTAGTTTGGAATTATTTTTGATTAGGTGACGCGACTTAGCCTATCAACGTTCTAAAGACGCTGCAGGTAAATGTTTCTTTTATTGATTTAGTTCGACAAATTCCTGCTTATGCTAAATTTTTGAAGGAAGTCCTAGCTAGGAAGCGGACCATAGACGGAGTTGAAACCATTGCTTTCTTGGAGGAGGGTAGTGCCTTTTTGCTGGGTAGTTCACCTCCAAATCTGAGTGACCCCGGGACCTTTTCTATCCCTTGTTCTATAGGGAAATATGTGGTCGAGAATGCCTTGTGTGATTTAGGGGCTAGTGTGAGTATCATTCCTTACTCCGTATGTCAAAAGCTTAATATGACTAAGTTAGGATGTACTTCTATCACCCTACAGATGGCCGACCGCTCAGTCCAGCGCCCCTTAGGTATTTTATATGATGTTCCAGTACGGGTTGGAAAGTTCTTTATCCCCGTCGACTTTGTGGTGCTGGATATACCCGAGGGCCCTCACATTCCGATTATTCTAGGGAGACCTTTCCTGCATACTGCAGGTGCTGTTATAGATGTGGGGAATAAGACTTTGACGTTCTCGGTGGGGGGTGAGAAGTTGACCTACACGCAGTCTAGAACCCCGCGGTCCCCGATGCCTCTAGAGTTGGTTTGTTCTATTGACACTATACCTCCGTCTCACTCTATTGGAGACACTTTGGAGGTCGTTTCTGTTGTCTCTCCGTGTGCAGGTTCTTTACAGGATGGCTGCAAGGATGGTTTGGGGGAGAGAAAGCTGCTCAAAACCGACATATACGACGCTACTGCTGGAGAAGGACGTCCTAGGACTGAGTCGCCGGGCGCACAAGGGCGGTTTGGAGAGCCATTTCGAGATGGAGTCCCGTGCGTGATGGATTTTGATGCTTTTCCGCGAGACAGGCGAATTTTATGGTGATCAAATGCTATTATGACAAGCGAGAGAGTCGCGAGTGGCCAACGTCCTTGGCCTAATTTGACATGATCATGAGTTCTGAAGACGGTCGTGCGGGACCGTAAAAATCAGCGCTTCCGGAAGGCAACCCGATGACGATTGTATTTATTGTACTTTGGTTTGATTAGTTTTGATGATATTTTATGGTTTTATATTGAGCGCGTGAGGATGAGGGATTATATTTGATTTAGCGCGCAAGTACTTAAGGATTCTTTGTCCTTAGTATTCACGAGAAAAAGCTTCGAAGAAAGATCTTAGTCGGCCCCCAGGCAGCCAGGCCTGGACAGGAGCCGTAGCTGGAAATTGAAACCAGAAGAAAAATCGAAAAAAAGGAGTCAGGTGGCACCAGCCGGCCGGCCGGCTGCCGGTCCTGACCGGCCGGTCCACCCTGTTTCCCTCGCTTTGATTCTTCGACGTTTTTCTCGCGTGCTACTCCGAAGTACTTCATAGCTGGACTGAATTGGATGCATATTCGTGGATTCTAAGCCGCACTCCATGCTTCGCTTCGGTTTGGGGGAGCTCCGACTTACTAATGTGAGCTTTCTTTACTCCTTTTCCCTCATTACCTTGCTTTATTTTCCTACCCCCATCAATTATTTGTCCTTTTCTGCTACTTGTGGTTGTGCTGTTTTCCACATTGAGGACAATGTGCGATTCCGGTTTGGGGGAGGGAAGCACTTTCGCGCTTTTCGTTTGCATTTTTCATTTTTCATTTTTGTGTGCATTTTTTCAAAAATTCAAAAAAATTTCAAAAATCCCAAAAATACGAGTCTTTTGTATATTTTTGTCGCTTTAGTAACCTTTTGTGCAGGATGAGCTTTAGTGTCGTTTGAGATACGCTCTTAGTCGTTATGTTGAGTCTCTTGATTGTGTTGATTTGATATGCTTTGCTTACCCTTTCCTTTCATCCTTGAGGTGATTTGAGTAGACTAACTTATATTTGGCATAGGGACTTGTGACGTAGACGGGGCGCGTTTCTTAGACTACCCATCCACTTGACATTGTATATACTCGTACTAGTGAAATGAAAACTTGAATTTATGTCATTGTTTGAGCCTATTTGTTCTTAAATGATCGAGCATTGCACGAAGAGATACTTGTTTTTGGTTACGATTTTATATTAACTCCACATTAGCCAAATGGCCAACTTTTCTGTCCCTTTAGACTTAGGTCCCTCATTTGTAGCCCGTCCTAGCCTTTGTAGCCTGTTTTCTTGAGCCACATTATATATATTATGAGCTACATTCCAGAATTATCCTACCCAGGCTGATCAGTTGCATTAGGGATCCTATGTTTTCACGGAGTATTCGGTTAACACTAGCCGAAAATTAAGCAAAAAAAACGCAAGAAACCCGTTTCAAATAAAAAATCCAACCGTTGTTTCCATGGCCGTTATTTATAATCAAAAACAACGCAAAAAAAATATACGAAACCGTTATTTATACTAAAAATAAGATTTTCTAAAAATTTCAGAGTTTACATTAAAAAAAACGGTTTTTTTAAAAAAACCGTTGTTTTTAATTATTAAAAAAAACGGTTTTTTTAAAAAACCGTTGTTTTTAATAATTAAAAATAACGGTTTTTTTAAAAAACCGTTTTTTTTAATATTTATTAAAAAAACGGTTTTTTTAAAAAACCGTTTTAAAAAATTCAATTTTTTTTTAAAAAAAAAAAAATAAATAAAATTACGAAATTGCTGTAATTACATATAAATTATCAAAATACAAACAATTTATATAAATTATCAAAATACAATTAATATAAATTATCAAAATACAATTATATAAATTATCAAAATACAATAATATAAATTATCAAAATACAATTATATAAATCGTTTATAAAAGCTAAGATACTTGCCTTTTTATATAGCTAAATACAAATTTTCACCGATATCTAGATTTCCTCACAATTTCTTGCTAGTATATGATGTTCTAGGTGGATTTTTAGCGATATACTACAAAAAGAAAAAAAAAATATAATTATCTTAGTGCGTAATAATAAAATAGATACTTAAAAGCTTAATCTAACCATCGTAGTTCAAGCCGTCGGAACCAACGCTATCGGCGGACCCACCATCCTTTGAACACCTAAGTATGGTAGAGTGCAGCGGGATCTTTTTGTAGGTGAAAACGGATTTGCATTCCGATTGGCGGTGACCAAGTAATGAGCCGTCAAAGTTGGTAGGAGGTTATCGTTTGTCAAAACTTCAAACGGCCATAACTTTGCGCCAGAGTGTCCGATTGGGGCAAATTTTTTTTTCAAACTGCTTAACTTTTCGAGATCTACGCAATGGGCTTGCCCCAAGGGGGCAATGACGTCCGAATAATTTTTCAAAAAAATGCCTCTAAAAGGGTGTTTTGGCCCTTTTAAAGTTTTACGACGCAAACAAACCTCCAATACTAAATATCGTCCATCAACAACTCCGTATTACTCCTTCATATTAGGACATATGACTTATTACTCCGTATTAGTACGTATTATTACTTCGTTTATCACGTATTATTACTTCGTTTATCACGTATTATTACTCCGTATTACTAAGTATTATTACTCCGTCTACACACTCCCTCACCCTCATACAACAGCAACATCTACAAATACAACTACTATGCAACTACAACTACAACGAACATACGTAACACCAACGACAACGGGCACATCCGAGATCTGCCCCACCCACCGTGCCCCACCCAAATTTCACCCTTGTCCCCACCGTGTGTCCCCACCGTGACCCTAAACCTTAAATAACAACAACAACAACAACAACAACAACAACAACAACAACAACAACAACAACAACAACAACAACAACAACAACAACAACCACAACAACCACAACAACAACATAACAACAACAAGTGCTCAACAACAACAAGAAGAAGAAGAAGAAGAAGAAGAAGAAGAAGAAGAAGAAGAAGAACAACAACAACAACAACAACAACAACAACAACAACAACAACAACAACAACAACAACAACAACAACAACAACAACAACAACATTGCAACAACAACAACAACAACAACAACAACAACAACAACAACAACGAAGAAGAAGAAGAAGAAGAAGAAGAAGAAGAACAACAACAACAACAACAAAAACGTAACAACAACATCATCAAATAGGGTATAAAAAATGAAAAAAAAACGTACCTCTTATAAGAAATATAGATTAGGGTTTTGGCAAATTTTGAATAGAGTAACAAGAACTTAGGAATGAAGAAAACTAATTCGTGAAATAATTGAATACAATTTTAGTGTTGATATATATTGAATTGAAACGAAAATAATTGAGTACAAGAATGAATATTTTTTTTTTTTTATGAAAGAGCAAACATACGAAGGTTGAAGATGGAGTATGAGAGTAGAGAAAATAAACGTTTAAACTGCCTATTAAAAAAAATTATTCAGCGCCAACTTAAAAATAATCTAAAATAAACTATAAAAAATGGTTTTTTTTAATATAAACCGTTGTTTATATTAATTTTTAATAACGGTTAAATATATAAACCGTTTTAAATAGTACGGCAAAAATAAAAAACGTTTGAACTTCCTAGCAGCGCCAAATTTTAAAAAAAATATGAAATATTAAAAAAAACGGTTTTTTTAAAAAAACTGTTATAAAACATTAAAAAAAACGGTTTTTTAGTAAAAACCGTTTTTTTTAATAATTATTAAAAAAAAACGGTTTTTACTAAAAAACCGTTATAAAAAATTCAATTTTTTTCAAAAAAAAAATTACAAAATTACGAATTTAAGTCAAATAAAACGGTTTTTAGTGTAAAAACCGTTTTTTATAATATACAAAAAAAACGGTTTTTAACAAATAACCGTTTTTTTTAATGTTAATTAAATATAACGCTTTTTAAATTACGCAACCGTTATTTAAAGTCTAACTAAAAACAACACATTTTTGTAAATAACCGTTTTTTATAGTTTAACCGTTGTTTATAATTGTTTTTCGTTGTTTTTAGTTATGAGTTAGATTTGGCGCCTATAGATTAAACAACGGAAATTTTTTTGTCGTTGTTTATAATATTATAAACAACGGCCTGGCTAATTTGTGTTGTTTTTGCTCCGTTGTTTTTGCTCAGATTTGTAATAGTGGTTGGGAAGGAAGTGGGTTAAGTCCGTGAATTGCTTATCTTGTGAGTTGGAGTTATGGGTTGATGTTATGCGAGTATTCCCGCTAATATTGCGCTTTCCAACATGTTTCAAAGTTTCACCCGATCTCATTTCATTTCAGTTCAGAAAAAGAAAAAAAAAACGCAAAAATCCAAAAAGAAAAAAAAAAGAGAAAAAGAAAAGAAAACAAAAAAGAAAGAGTTGGTTGTATATATGTTATTTCAATTCAATAAAAGATCGGAAGTGTTGAGTAGGAAGCGATGTTTTTCATTCTTATGCGGGAGTTGTGTTTATTTTGAATGGTGAGTTGAGGAGGAGTTGTGTTTGGATGTGGGTGTTGATTTTAGATGCAGCAGTTAAGCCGTTGAGCTCCACATTTCCAAATACATTTACCACCTTTTTACCCTCTTGACCCGAGCCTAACATTACAACCCTTGGAAACCTCGCTCGATGTGATTTTGAGACATTTAGGTGACGACATGCTTAGTTCGAGTAGTTTTCCTAGTGTCAATGTTGGTGAGATTATTTATAGTCACAGCGTTTTAGTGGATGCATACGGTCGAAAGTCTTTGCATGGAGTTTGCGCCATTATGTTCCGTCGTCTTTCATTTGTTCAGTTTGCTCCCTAACTCTTCGATTTATTGAAGAGGAAGCAGGTATAGATTTGATTCACTTTTGTATGAGGCGACGATACTTGAGACTTTGAGTTGCATTTTCCTGTACTAGTTTGTCCTCGTGATTATGTGCTATGCTTGGGTAGTTTGCTTGAGGACAAGCAAAGTTTTGGTTTGGTGGAGTTTGATACGTACTATTTATATAGATTATTTGCCTCCGGTTTAGTCGCATTTAGCTTGTATTTATTCGAGTTCATTATTATTTTAGGAGCTATTTGCTTTATATTAGGGTACTCCTGTTCCTCGTTTATATTTTACAGGTTTTGGCGGTCCTGAGCTAAAACCTGAGTTGATTGGAGCATTTCAAGTACCGAGACTACGAGACCAAGCTCGAGCTTATTCGGAAGCTCGGAAAGACGAAACAAAGACCAAGAGATTAAAGGACCAAGTGAAAACGAAGCCCAAAAGCATATTGGGCCAAGCAATGGAAGAAGGAGAGTCGGCCCAAAGTGAGGGGGCCGGCCGGTCAGTCAGGCCAGCAGCCGGCCGGCCGGCTACTGTGCTAATTTGGTCGGGTTTGATTTAATCCGAGTTTGGTTTTTAGGAAACTTATATATATACTCTTAGGACGAATTACTTAGACTTATGCTTTATTTTCTGGTTTTAATATTAGGTTAAGTTTAGTTTTTCTCTTTTTACAAAAACTCTCATACACTTAAGTTAGATTTAATTATTTCGCAAGATTCGATCTTTACATTGCAATTCAAGATTTCATCCAGGTTTATTTTAATTGCTTTTATTCATTCAATTGCTATGTCTTATTATTATTATTGTTTTGCTTTTGCTCTAGTTATGTCTAGCTAATTTCTCAATTAGGGTTTAGGGTGATTTGTGAGATTGGTTCAGGAACATGTTTTAACTGCTAAATTGATTGAACTTGTGCAAGTTGATTTCTTCCTACGCGTTTTATTATCAATTGAATTTAGGGACGCCTTAATTGAATTGAACTTAGGTTGTTTCAGTTTAAGATCGAAAGCCGAATTGAAACTAAACTCACGCGTATTTGATAAGTTAAGTTTAGTAAGTTGCGAGTGTAGATACCCGTATCCATACCCCCCAAAAACAAACCCGATGATGAAAAGGACTTTCATGCATGCTTTTAAAAGAGTCGAAACGGTACAAAAGTGTCTAAAACGTATTTAGTCATTCTTAACGTATTAATTTGAACTTGCATAATCATAAAAATAAATGTCACTCTTAGTCATTGTAAGCACAACACAGGAACGTCCCATTAAGCCGAGCCACAAAAAATAGCCCAACCAGCTACAAAAAGGCCCAAAATCACAAAAACGACCCAAAACGCACACTAACGCAACACGTAAAACGGGGCAAAGTGCGTCCCGTGTCACATTTTCACAAAACAAAACTCCACGATACCATTAAATAATATAACCTAATATTATTTAATTTCGAGCCAAAACCGAAAAACACGACAAAAACCGAAACACGAAAACCGAAATTCGGACTAAAACTGAACAAATACTTAGCCCATAAGTAAACAACAAAACACAATCATCACCTAATCACATACCCAAAACCAAAAGGCGGCTTAAAACAGCCCACCAAAACAAAAATAAAATCGCCAGTTGACAGGCGATTAAAAATAGAATCGCCTGTCAACAGGCGATTTTCTTTTTGTTTTCTACCAGCCGCCTTTTTTATTTTTCTTTAAAAATATCCAACTCAAACAAACTTAAACGCCTGTATACAGGCGATTTAATTTTGTTATCCCAGAAAAACCACCAAAACTCTATAAATACCAACCCACTTCATTCATTTTCAATCATCGGTTTTTTAACACTTATACACTATTCACAAAATCCACTCAAAAATACCGTCTTTACATTTTCGAAAGGTAAACATTTTACCTACGAAATTTGGACGTTTGAGACTCGGACAATGGGGTTACATTAACCCCAAACCCGATATTGGCACTAGCGAAGCCGTATTCGTAATACGGTTGTAGCAATTCGGATTCATAATCCGTCTAAACCCCGCCAATATCGCATAAATAAACGACTCATTATCACTAAAGCAAACCGACGTCACTTTTATAATTATGCAAGTCCTCATTCATGCATTAAATAACGACTAGAATCACGGATCCAACACTAAATTGTACCGCTTCATAGAGTCCTTTAGCATGTCAAAGCGAGGTTTTTTACAAATTCTAATACGAGGTCGGAAAATAACGTCTATAGTAATAATTTAGTCAATAAATTATTATTTAACGTACATTTCCTATAGCAATATGTCATTATTTTGACAATTTACATTATTTATGCATTTTAATCGAGTCATACTTATTCGCACTTGCGTGAGCGTGACTTTTTAGCCCAAATATCGAAATTAAGCAAATGTTTTCAAATTAGTAGAGACTACTCTTATGTAGGCCTTTTGATTACTGTTTTCAAAACTCATTTTGTCAAAACTTTCGAAAAGTAACCTCACTCCGAACCCCTTCTCTGGTTTCAAACCTCAGATTGATAGGTATCGACGCACCTTGAAATCTGAGACACTCGTGTCTTGTATTTCAAGACGCGTTGAATAGGTTCCAAATTCCTTTAATATTTGGTGGCGACTCCGAAAATACATTTCAAAAAGGACTTTTATACTTTTCTTTTTTTATCACAAATTCATGCAATGATCTCCCCATTTTTCATTTCACCCCATTTTTACAAACTTCGCACTTTTTCCTGCGAGGCGCATTCCGCCCCGGCTGTAACAACCTGGTTTTTAGTCGACTTTAATTACTAAGGCGGAAATTAATTAAGTCTTAAACCAGCGTCATTAATTATACATAAATCCAAAATGTTACAACATCGTTCAAGAGTTGAATAAAACAACTCTAAATACGGAATTTAAAAGAGTGTGGTGTTATATATTACATATCTCTCGAAATACAACAAAAGTAAAGTATAAACACGTCTTGTGGCCCCGTCCAAAATCCAGCTCTCGGCCCACGATCTTCCTGCACAATAAACTATTGGGGGGATGCCCGCTGAGCGGACAGTGACTAGCTATGCTCATACTTACCCTCGATTTCAATTACTTTGGTTTAATATTATCGCTTTATAAACATAACATTATGATAAAACATAAACATGCTTAATACAATTAGCATGTAAAGACATATATGTCATAATAAGCATGCGGTTAAAGCGATAAATCATATAAGCATGATATTCAGTTATGAAAGCAAATAACATATAATATCATAGCCATAGTATCACAACATATCAGCAAGATTACATAGCGATATCAGATCGCATACATACATACGTATCGTATTGTTCTCATCATCTGCACTTCGATTCATTTCGTAAACTTGTGGTCTTTAATTTTCAAGATGGTACACACTCGTTCTCATTTAATCAAACAACACACAACACATAATCGCTACGAGCACGACTAATCGAGTAGGCCTTTGTACTGATCGATTGCATCTCACTTCCATAGTGCAGAGGCTTACTCGACTCGTAAACCACGCCGAATACTATAATACTTGCATCTCATCCTCTAGTGTTGAAATGATTGAACTTGATACAATCTCGTCAAGTGATCTTTACATGTGGCAAGAACGAATGCTAGTGTCGCTACCACTAAGAGCGAAACACCGCAAGGAGACCACCGCTATAATCGCCCAAATCGGCGCATTTGCCTGTTAACTTTAGCGAAATAGGGGAATAAAACCCTAGTCTAGTACATGTACACTAGTATCCAATTTAAGAATGGGCTATGCTAATCATAGAGCACCTTAACTCAGGATAAAACGACTATTTCCTAAAGCCTGAGACAAAAGCCTTGGCATATTCAATTATCTTGTCCGGCAATGGCGACCGCGACAAGACTATCTTAACCCCACTTCACTCACGATTGACGTTCCCTTATCTGAGGCCCAAGCTTGACCTTTTATTTAACTTACTCAATATTCATTATTTAATTGATATTACATATCACATGTTACTAGACTCTCCTAGTCTCAGCGTCAAACGTTTAAGTATTTGTAGGTTTCATATGATCACATAACACTTTCGTTTATTATTTGAAGTGTTGTTAATTATTAACGTTTTCAAGTTTCTAAATTGAAACGTTTATTAGTATGTCCAATTTTATTTATGTGTTTTTCAAACACTTTAGGTTATTTACTTCTTTATTTTAAATTTTCTATACTTAGTAAAATTTTCAATTATTTTCAGTATTTCACTATTCACTTTTCACTATTCATCGTATTTTACTATTCATCGTATTTACTATTCATTGTATTTACTATTCATCGTATTTACTATTCATTGTATTCTATACGTATTTTTATACGTATTCGTATTTTATATGTATTTTTATACTTATACTTATTATTTTATTATTTTTTATACTTAAGGTATTTTAGTTATAAAACTAAATCTTTTATTTCCTAAGTATAGATTTCTAGTTTTAAAGTCGTTAGGTTCGTTTTGTACTTAGGCGATTTTTGAAAATATTCTAAAGTCTAGTTTTAAAAATGTTAAGTTCGGTTTGTATTTAGTCGTTTATGAAAATATTCGAAACTCATAGTTTTTAAAAACGTTAAGTTCATTTTGTATTTAGTCATTTATGAAAGTATTCTAAAATTCTAGTTTTAAAAACGTTAAGTTCGGTTTATAAAAGGTGATCAATGATATTTATTTTAAAACGAGACTCGGTTAAATTTAGTCGTCTATTTATTTAAGTTAGTGATAGTATCGTGGATGATTCATTTATAGTCCGTATGTCCAAGATCATCAATCCAATAGCAAAGGCGGTAACACACGATTTAGTTCATTTTTATAACGGTTACATATTTTTATCGGTTTATAATATTTTATTTATAACTAAATCGATTTATACTAAAATTCAATTCTAATTACTATTTAACTTTAGTGACTTAGTGATAATTTCATTTTAGTCAAATTTAGTCAATTAAAAATGAAAAAAAACGTGTACAACATATATAACACAAAAATTGGTTTATTTCTTTAAATTTCTTAAATCTAACTTATTAACTAATAATTAAATTATTTTAACAATTAAACTAAAAAGTGATAAAAGCAAAATTTAACCTAAAAAATGTAGAAATGCCGTGAGTAGCCCATGGTGGTTCTAAATTTTCATTTTTCGATTTTATCGGTTTTTAGCTTAAAGTCTTTATATTTTAATTATTCTAATTATACTAAAACGATTTAAACTAAAATGAAACTTACTAACAATTTCATTTATATTTATAAATAGTGTTTTTCAACACTTTAAATTTCTAACTTTTTAATCTAAATGATTTATAAAGTTTTAAGTTGATTTATATAATATGACTAATGATATATAAAACAATAACTAAACATAAACAAAAATTAATAACAAACATAAACCAAATCAAAATCAAAATAATCTAAAATGAAGAACACACATGAAGAACTCAAGAACAACTCAAGAACACTTATTTCGATTTTAATAATTTATAATTCGTTTTCCTAATTTAGTTTTTTTTTTCATAGGAACATCCATTTTATACTAACTTAATACTACATATAATTTACAAAAAATAAAAGTGAAAATATATAAAAAAAATAGGGAAATGCCGAGTGAAAGTGTATGTGTATATATATTTTTATTTTCAATTTTAATCACTTTAAACTCATTTCTAATATTTCACATAATTTTTATATAACATTACTACTTCATTAAAACATAAATAAACATAGAAATCATATAAACATAAATTAAAAATGCTCAAAATAAATATAACTACACATGTGAACATATTACTACAATAATCTATTTAACACATTACTTAGTTATTATCATTTTATTATACAACACATAAACATACAAGAGCACTCATGTGATGTTTAACATATTTAACATAATTTTCATACTCATAAAATCATAATAACAAAACAAACTAATTTACTAAAAAGATAATATAAGACATAGTTAGTCACCTATGATCGGCAAGCTAAAGGTTATCCGGATCGATGATGTTATCCAAGTCTAAGTCTTCACCCAAGTACCCGTCTTCACCTTCAAAAACCCGTAGTAAGTGAGCTTCCAAAATACCCAAGAATAAACTTAGAACACTAGTGTAATATTAGAGTAATATTAGGGTTTTAATTTAGAGGTTTTAGTAATAAAAATGGAAGAAAATAAAGAGAGAAAATGGAGCAAGGGGGCACGGCTCAAAGGAGGCAAAGAAGTGATTTTTTTGTCTTAGAAAATAATGAGGAAAAGTTAGTAGAATTTTAGGTTAAAAGAATTTGGTTTTTAATTAGAAAATATGTTTTAATTAAATGCTTTAATACATCATTACCTCCATCATCCACACATAAGTCCACATTACTATTCATGCATTAAAAATGTCTAATTTGTGTTTTAAAATGTTTTCCTCGAATTTGGTCAGTTTTAAAAAGTCGGGCGTCAAAAGCGATAAAAGTTAATGTGTGCGCGTTTGATGATTTTTCGAAATATTTCTACTTTTGAATTCTAAGATTAAAATATTTATTTCATTATTCAAAAATTTTAAAAAGTATTAAAGAAGTCGAGAAATTTTACAAAACGAAAGTTTTGCAAAAAGTGTGATTTTGAAAGGTTAAAGGATTAGGAAATGATTTAAGAATTGAAATTAGAATTTGATGGCTAATAAATGATTGAAATTAACACGGGGTGTTACAAACCTCCCCCCTTAGAAAAGTTTCGTCCCGAAACTTGAATGAAGGATAGGATTTTCACCTGAGGTAAACAGCTCGGGGTATTTCTCCTTCATGGAGGCCTCGGTCTCCCAAGTTGCTTGTTCGGTCAATTGACCCTTCCATAGCACTTTCACTAAGGGAACCGTCTTCCGCCTCAGCACTTTGGTTTCTCGTGCTAGGATCTTGACAGGCCTTTCTGAGTATAGCAAGTTAGGCTCAACTGCGATCACGTCGGGAGTAATGATATGACTTGGGTCACTCCTGTATCTCCTTAGTTGAGAAACGTGGAACACGTTGTGAACCTTGGATAAATTGGGGGGTAGTGCCAGGCGATAAGCTACCTCACCAATTCTTTCAAGTACTTCGTATGGTCCAACGTACTTAGGACTTAGTTTTCCTTTCAAACCGAAACGTCGGACCCCCTTCATGGGTGATACTTTTAAGAACACATGATCACCGACTTCGAACTCAATAGGTCGGCGATGTTTATTAGCATACATCTTATGGCGGTCCTGGGCCGCTTGTAGTCGTTCACGAATGATTTTGATGTGTTCAATCTGGTCTTGAATAACCTCTGGCCCAGTACCCACGTTATCACTAGCATCGTCCCAACAGACTGGGCTACGACACTTTCTCCCGTATAGGGCTTCAAATGGAGCACAACCCAGACTAGCATGGAAGCTATTGTTGTAAGAGAATTCAATCAAGGGCAGACTTTTCTCCCAATTCTCGTTAAATTCTAACGCACATGCCCTGAGCATGTCCTCGACCGTTTGGATAGTTCGTTCAGTTTGACCATCGGTCGCAGGGTGGAAAGCGGTGCTCATCTTTAGTTGGCTTCCCAACGCTGCTTGTAGTTTCTCCCAAAAATGAGAGGTGAACCTTGGATCCCTATCCGAAATAATGTCCAGTGGTACGCCATGTAATCGGATCACCTCCTTCTCATATGCCTTTGCTAATTCTTCAAGACTCCAAGTGTCCTTGATTGGTAGAAAGTGGGCTGATTTGGTCAGGCGGTCCACTATTACCCAAATTGCATTATTTCCTTTATGAGTCCTTGGTAAACCTGTTATAAAATCCATGGAAATGGAGTCCCACTTTCCCAATGGAATGTCCAAAGGTTGTAGTAGTCCTCCAGGGCGTTGATGGTCAAACTTCACTTTCTGGCAGATTAGACACTTTGCAACATACTCTGCAATCTCTGCTTTCATTCTAACCCACCAAAACTTCAGTTTTAAGTCTTGGTACATTTTATCAGACCCAGGATGTATGGAGTATCGTGTACTATGTGCCTCGTCGAGGATCTTTCTTTTCAACACAGGTACGTCAGGCACACACCACCTTTCCTTGAATCTCAAACTCCCGTCAGGTTTAATCTCAAACCCTTCTCGGTTTCCTGAAGGAATTTCTCTTCTGATTTTCACGAGTTCCTCATCCTCCCATTGTAGAGCTCTAATCTCGTGATATAACTCCGGCTCTGCGATCATTGCGTTCAAATCAGCATCGTCAGACTGAACCAACTCTAAGTTCATTCTCTTGAAGTCTCTGACAATACCAGCCGGAATTTCCCAAATGTTGCTAAGGGTATGCGTAGTCTTTCTACTCAGAGCGTCAGCAACGACGTTCGCCTTACCCTCATGGTACAGTAGTTCAATCTTATAGTCCTTGATCAGTTCTAACCACCGGCGTTGTCTCATGTTGAGTTCCTTCTGCGTGAAGATATATTTCAGGCTTTTATGGTCCGTGTAGAACTTGATACTCACTCCGTAGAGGTAATGACGCCAGATTTTCAGGGCAAACACCACAGCTGCTAATTCTAGGTCATGAGTTGGGTAGTTTCGTTCATGAACCTTTAACTGCCTTGACGCATAAGCTATGACCTTCCCTTGTTGCATCAGTACACAACCCAGGCCATTCAGTGAGGCGTCACTGTAGACTTCATACTCGTCTCCATCTGTAGGGAGAGCTAAGACAGGCGCTGTGGTAAGCCTTGTCTTGAGTTCCTGAAACGCATTCTCGCACTCGTCGCTCCATATGAATTTGGATTCTTTTTGTAGCAGCTTTGTCATTGGTCGTGCTACCTTAGAGAAATCCGGAACGAACCTCCTGTAGTATCCTGCCAATCCTAGGAAGCTGCGTATTTCAGTTATATTTGTGGGAGCCTTCTATTCTTTCACTGCGTCGATCTTTGCAGGATCTACCATCACTCCGTCCTTTGAGATGACGTGACCCAAGAATGCAACCTTCTCGAGCCAAAACTCGCACTTGGAAAATTTAGCATACCACTTATATTCCCTTAGTATCCCCAAAATGATACGGAGGTGCTCCTCGTGTTCTGCCCTAGTCTTGGAGTAAATCAGGATGTCGTCTATGAAAACCACCACGCAGATGTCCAAATACTCGTGGAAGGTTCTGTTCATTTGATCCATGAACAACTTCTTTGGGCGTTTGTCAAACCGAAAGGCATGACCTTAAACTCATAGTGGCCGTACCGCTTCAGCGCAGTCTTTTGGATGTCTGTTCTCTTACCGCAATCGATGATAACGACCTCAGGTCGATCTTAGAAAACACTCCGCGCCCTTCAATCGATCAAAGAGATCGTCGATTACGGGTAAAGGGTAGCGGTTCTTAATGGTCACCTTGTTTAATTCCACGTAGTCGTCACGAGTCTCATCTGCCGAGTCCCTTCTTTTCACAAAGAAGCAGGTGCTCCCAGGGTGAGACACTCAGTCTAATGAATCCCTTCTCAATCATTTCCTCTAGTTGTTTCTTCAACTCCTGCAGTTCTACTGGTGCCATCCTGTATGGTGCCTTGGAGATTGGAGCCGTGCCTGGCGCAAGGTCGATAGAGAACTCAACGTCACACGCAGGTGGCAAGCCTGGTAAATCGTCTGGGAAAACGTCAGGGAATTCCCGTACCACGTGAATACCTTCAATGCTCACACTTTCCTTAACTTCATTGACGCTGCATAGGTACACCTGATGTCCCTTTCTTTCTAACCGTTGAAGTTGTAGCACAGAGATGATTTTTGCCCCCTTTATTGGCGTAGTCTTCTGATATGTGACCCTAGCCCCAGTGGGATGCTTCAGCGAATTTTCGGTCTCGGCACTTCGAACAAGGCATGATATTTAGTTAACCAGTCGATCCCCAGTATGACGTCGAACTCCGGCATGTCAAAAAGAATAAGGTCGGAAGGAAAGATTGTTTTATGAATTGTGATTGGAGTTTCTTTGAAAATTTTGGAGCATTTGAAAATTTTTCCGTTTGGTAACGAAATATTTGCGTTGATTGATTCGTATTTTGTGAGATTAGCCTTTGAAACAAACTTAGAAGATATAAAGGACAAGGATGCCTCGTGTCAAACAAAACAACGGCGTTCTGAGTTTATAAGAAAAATACGGTGATGACGCCACCAGGTGACTCCTCCGCCTCGACCTCTGTGAGCACATAAACTTCGACCTGTACCACTACAGTTGTGGTACTCCCGCCAGTGTTGGTCTCGAGCATTAGGGCATGCATTCGCCTTGTGCCTACCCGACTTACAGCGGTAACAAGTAATTGGTTGCCCATTACAGCATTTCCCTTCATGACGCCTTGTTGCATATAGGACAATTCCCTCGCAAGGCTCTTGGTTGAGGAGCCCTTCACGCAACCATGGCCCTCTCGTTGTTCCCAAAGCAGAAGCGCTGCTCGAACGCAGGCCTCTGAAAATTCTGCCTCTGTTGGATCGGGCGTTGATAATTCGGCTTCTGAATGAAGCTCGACGGTGATACGGGAGGCACAAATACCCTCTTCTTCTTCTTTTCAGCCTCTTCCGATTGTATGGTAGCCCGGACCAGACGCACATTCATATGCTGCAGCAAAGGTGGTGTAGGTGTTGCTGCTCATATGAGTACGCATACTTGCGGACATGTTGCGCAGGTACCTCTGTGTCATGGCTCTATCATTGGGAGCAATCGCAGCCCCAAATTTGGCCAGCTGTTGAAATTTCTCGGTGTATTCCTGGAGTGTCATGTCTCCCATCCTAAGACTTATGAACTCCTCTTCCTTCTGACATCGGAGCTCATACCCAAAGTACTTCCCCTTGATCTTCTCGACGAATTCGTACCAGGTGAACGTGGTGTCAGGTTCATTAGTCTTGATCACGTTCCACCAGTCATTAGCCTCGGCCTTCAGGTAATAGGCGGCTATGTAGACCTATCCTCGGGAGGTGTCTGCCAGTCCATTAGCTTTTTCATCTCTTCAAGCTTGATTCGTGAGATCGATAGGGATATTTGAACCCGAGTATTCTTGTGGTCGATGACGTGAAACACGATCAAACGTGCTTGGATGATGTTGGCGGTTTGCGTTATCCGTGGCTATTTCTGCCAAACGGATCAAAGATTCTTCTGCCAGGAGGTGTCTTTCCTCGTCTGTCATTGGAGCTGCAGCCATTCTGAAAGAATAGGGAAGCGAAGAAATTCATTAGTCTTGCAAGGCGTTAGATAGCATGCTTGACATTGATAGAATTTACTTGAAAATAGAAGTGATGACAGTAGTCATGCAAGTAAGCACAGAAGTTAGGTATTTTATTTCATTGAGATGTAATTGTTGGTCACATCGGTTTTAGGATTTAAAAATGTATCTTGTACATTTTCTTGGTATGAATGAAAAAGGTAGGAGAGAGGGAATGTAATTCTATGGGATTAATTATGATTTAACAGATGTCCTCGCCTGCGTCATGCAGTACTTCCTTCGATGCTTCAATCCTCGGGAGTTGAATTATTATTTTGATTTTATATCCGAGGATAGTTGTTAGTTTAAATTAGTCACTTCAGCAAATAGCAAGCATACGCGAGTTAGTGTATTTTATTTTGAGGGAAGTAGTTCGTTATTTAAAAATCCTTAGCCTATGGTCAGTCCCTTAAGGTTCCTACCCATCCTCACATTTTAAAGCGATTTTAAGTTTATTATTTAAGTGATCTAATAAAGAAAAATCCAATTTATTATTTGATCCTAGTAGTCTTGCAGTTTAACATATTAATATGTTTGTACTGCCCAGGTGTCTCTCGTTAGGTAAGCATAAATCGCATTAGGCAATTCATGTTACGGTCACGAGTCATCTCTGATACCAACTGTAACAACCTGGTTTTTAGTCGACTTTAATTACTAAGGCGGAAATTAATTAAGTCTTAAACCAGCGTCATTAATTATACATAAATCCAAAATGTTACAACATCGTTCAAGAGTTGAATAAAACAACTCTAAATACGGAATTTAAAAGAGTGTGGTGTTATATATTACATATCTCTCGAAATACAACAAAAGTAAAGTATAAACACGTCTTGTGGCCCCGTCCAAAATCCAGCTCTCGGCCCACGATCTTCCTGCCCAATAAACTATTGGGGGGATGCCCGCTGAGCGGACAGTGACTAGCTATGCTCATACTTACCCTCGATTTCAATTACTTTGGTTTAATATTATCGCTTTATAAACATAACATTATGATAAAACATAAACATGCTTAATACAATTAGCATGTAAAGACATATATGTCATAATAAGCATGCGGTTAAAGCGATAAATCATATAAGCATGATATTCAGTTATGAAAGCAAATAACATATAATATCATAGCCATAGTATCACAACATATCAGCAAGATTACATAGCGATATCAGATCGCATACATACATACGTATCGTATTGTTCTCATCATACAGACTCGATTCATTTCAGAAACTTGTGGTCTTTAATTTTCGAAGATGGTACACACTCGTTCTCATTTAATCAAACAACACACAACACATACTGCTTACGAGCCTGACCACTGAGTAGGCCTTTGTACTCTGATCGATTGCATCTCACTTCCATAGTGCAGAGGCTTACTCGACTCGTAAACCACGCCGAATACTATAATACTTGCATCTCATCCTCTAGTGTTCGAAATGATTCGAACTTCAGATACAATCTCGTCAAGTGATCTTTACATGTGGCAAGAACGAATGCTAGTGTCGCGCCCACTAAGAACGAAACACCGCAAGGAGACCACCGCTATAATCGCCCAAATCGGCACGGCTGCCCTGTTAACTTTAGCGAAATAGGGGAATAAAACCCTAGTCTAGTACATGTACACTAGTATCCAATTTAAGAATGGGCTATGCTAATCATAGAGCACCTTAACTCAGGATAAAACGACTATTTCCTAAAGCCTGAGACAAAAGCCTTGGCATATTCAATTATCTTGTCCGGCAATGGCGACCGCGACAAGACTATCTTAACCCCACTTCACTCACGATTGACGTTCCCTTATCTGAGGCCCAAGCTTGACCTTTTATTTAACTTACTCAATATTCATTATTTAATTGATATTACATATCACATGTTACTAGACTCTCCTAGTCTCAGCGTCAAACGTTTAAGTATTTGTAGGTTTCATATGATCACATAACACGTTCGTTTATTATTTGAAGTGTTGTTAATTATTAACGTTTTCAAGTTTCTAAATTGAAACGTTTATTAGTATGTCCAATTTTATTTATGTGTTTTTCAAACACTTTAGGTTATTTACTTCTTTATTTTAAATTTTCTATACTTAGTAAAATTTTCAATTATTTTCAGTATTTCACTATTCACTTTTCACTATTCATCGTATTTTACTATTCATCGTATTTACTATTCATTGTATTTACTATTCATCGTATTTACTATTCATTGTATTCTATACGTATTTTTATACGTATTCGTATTTTATATGTATTTTTATACTTATACTTATTATTTTATTATTTTTTATACTTAAGGTATTTTAGTTATAAAACTAAATCTTTTATTTCCTAAGTATAGATTTCTAGTTTTAAAGTCGTTAGGTTCGTTTTGTACTTAGGCGATTTTTGAAAATATTCTAAAGTCTAGTTTTAAAAATGTTAAGTTCGGTTTGTATTTAGTCGTTTATGAAAATATTCGAAACTCATAGTTTTTAAAAACGTTAAGTTCATTTTGTATTTAGTCATTTATGAAAGTATTCTAAAATTCTAGTTTTAAAAACGTTAAGTTCGGTTTATAAAAGGTGATCAATGATATTTATTTTAAAACGAGACTCGGTTAAATTTAGTCGTCTATTTATTTAAGTTAGTGATAGTATCGTGGATGATTCATTTATAGTCCGTATGTCCAAGATCATCAATCCAATAGCAAAAGCAGAATACACGATTTAGTTCATTTTTATAACGGTTACATATTTTTATCGGTTTATAATATTTTATTTATAACTAAATCGATTTATACTAAAATTCAATTCTAATTACTATTTAACTTTAGTGACTTAGTGATAATTTCATTTTAGTCAATTAAAAATGAAAAAAAACGTGTACAACATATATAACACAAAAATTGGTTTATTTCTTTAAATTTCTTAAATCTAACTTATTAACTAATAATTAAATTATTTTAACAATTAAACTAAAAAGTGATAAAAGCAAAATTTAACCTAAAAAATGTAGAAATGTCGTGAGTAGCCCATGGTGGTTCTAAATTTTCATTTTTCGATTTTATCGGTTTTTAGCTTAAAGTCTTTATATTTTAATTATTCTAATTATACTAAAACGATTTAAACTAAAATGAAACTTACTAACAATTTCATTTATATTTATGAATAGTGTTTTTCAACACTTTAAATTTCTAACTTTTTAATCTAAATGATTTATAAAGTTTTAAGTTGATTTATATAATATGACTAATGATATATAAAACAATAACTAAACATAAACAAAAATTAATAACAAACATAAACTAAATCAAAATCAAAATAATCTAAAATGAAGAACACACATGAAGAACTCAAGAACAACTCAAGAACACTTATTTCGATTTTAATAATTTATAATTCGTTTTCCTAATTTAGTTTTTTTTTTCATAGGAACATCCATTTTATACTAACTTAATACTACATATAATTTACAAAAAATAAAAGTGAAAATATATAAAAAAAATAGGGAAATGCCGAGTGAAAGTGTATGTGTATATATATTTTTATTTTCAATTTTAATCACTTTAAACTCATTTATAATATTTCACATAATTTTTATATAACATTACTACTTCATTAAAACATAAATAAACATAGAAATCATATAAACATAAATTAAAAATGCTCAAAATAAATATAACTACACATGTGAACATATTACTACAATAATCTATTTAACACATTACTTAGTTATTATCATTTTATTATACAACACATAAACATACAAGAGCACTCATGTGATGTTTAACATATTTAACATAATTTTCATACTCATAAAATCATAATAACAAAACAAACTAATTTACTAAAAAGATAATATAAGACATAGTTAGTCACCTATGATCGGCAAGCTAAAGGTTATCCGGATCGATGATGTTATCCAAGTCTAAGTCTTCACCCAAGTACCCGTCTTCACCTTCAAAAACCCGTAGTAAGTGAGCTTCCAAAATACCCAAGAATAAACTTAGAACACTAGTGTAATATTAGAGTAATATTAGGTTTTAATTTAGAGGTTTTAGTAATAAAAATGGAAGAAAATAAAGAGAGAAAATGGAGCAAGGGGGCACGGCTCAAAGGAGGCAAAGAAGTGATTTTTTTGTCTTAGAAAATAATGAGGAAAAGTTAGTAGAATTTTAGGTTAAAAGAATTTGGTTTTTAATTAGAAAATATGTTTTAATTAAATGCTTTAATACATCATTACCTCCATCATCCACACATAAGTCCACATTACTATTCATGCATTAAAAATGTCTAATTTGTGTTTTAAAATGTTTTCCTCGAATTTGGTCAGTTTTTAAAAGCTCGAAGGCGTCAGCGATAAAAGTTAATGTGTCGCGTTTGATGATTTTTAAATATTTCTACTTTTGAATTCTAAGATTAAAATATTTATTTCATTATTCAAAAATTTTAAAAAGTATTAAAGAAGTCGAAATTTTACAAAACGAAAGTTTTGCAAAAAGTGTGATTTTGAAAGGTTAAAGGATTAGGAAATGATTTAAGAATTGAAATTAGAATTTGATGGCTAATAAATGATTTAAATTAACACGGGTGTTACTGGCGCCAAGACGCAGGCGAGTCAAGCCTTGAGGCGTCGATAGGTTCTCATCTTCCGGTACGCTTGGTGGCGACTCACTGGGACGAGCATGATTTTTATTATTTTTGAAAAACTAGTTTTTCTTTTATTTTAAAATCATAAAGAAGTGAAGCTTGAAACTTTGAAAACATTTATGCTTTCGATATTTGGGCAAAAATACGTTGAGTCGAATCCTCCTGATTCAAACCACACCCTTTGAGGAACGGCCTCAAGAACTCGCTTCATAAGCGAGGTAACTCCGACACACTGTTCTCTCACCCCTCCACGATTACAAATGCACGGCATCCGTACAAGCGATCGTAACAGTCAAACTCGAGCGCTCTAGGACCGTCTTGAATTCACACCTAAGGCGTGTGTAGTCTTGCGGGTGCCCCTACCTAAACGTCCACGGGGAATTCTGGGAGGAACCTTACCCTATAAACCAAAAACTGTGTTTATATGTGCGAGTCTTGAAAGCTATAGTACCCTCACTATAGTAGTCTTTCAAAAAACTTTCTGCATGTGAAAACTTTTCCTAGGCATTATACTTTTAAAATACGTCCATCTTTGAAATTGCTTTTTTTTCAAACTTTTTTCAAAAAAGGTCATACTTTTTAAAACACGCCGTTAGGCTCTTTGACCTATAGTCATTTGAGTTTAATAAATAGGATGCCACCACATTTAAAATCGACCCAGGATGACCACTATATCCCAGGTCTTTTTCAAAACGTAAATGAATTATGCGACTGACGTATCGTCATAATACATTTATTGCTAAAGGTCTTTCACAAAGCAAAAACCCGAATATGTCAATTCATTTCGGAGATTTTAAATGAAATTAACTTTTAGAACATTAGAATTAGCTCTAAGTCGAGTGACTCTTTAGTCATCCCGATTTAATCTTTTTCTCTCAAAAACAAAAAACGCGGGCTCGTTCAGATGCGGACCCGTTGATTTACTCTTTGAATCAAGGGAATTATCGTCATTTTTGATTTAAATCCCTGAGTCACACGTAAAAGGCGAACAATTGATCGCCTTTTACCCAATTTTAACATCCTCAGATCGGCTAGCCTATCGCTACTTCGGTCTGATTCCTTTTTATCGTAATCTAATGATAAACCCCTAGCAACATATCGCTAAACTGGGTCAATCAGATTATGATCATACAAATTTTCTTACCTCGAGAATAGGGACGTGTCAACGCGCCTCTATCTCAAAAGCTTCCCGTGTCCTTTTAAAAGCTAAAAACACGAGTCAAGTCAAGTTACCCACTTTTTACGCTTTTGTGTCTTCCTTTGGTCGTGAATGCGATTTTTTATTTGAGTCTTTTCCTTCTATTTTAGAATCACTAAAGATTTGAAAACTTTGTCAGGTCCGCTCATTGAAAAACCCTGGATACACGACGAACTAAGAACCGTCACCTGAACCCACCTCCGCCTCCAAAGAAGCGCTCCTACAACAGATCAAAACCAAAACCTGTCATGGCCTTTCAACACGATGAGGGTCTCGGAGGACCACCACCACCCCCCCCGGAGGTAACTGCCGAACAAGTCCGACAGCTCAATGATAGGATAGCTAGCCTCACTACGACGATCGAGCAAATGGCTATCATGCAAAAGTTTGAAGCAGAGAAAAACGCCGTGCGCCTGGCCGAGGAATCCGAACGGAATGCAAAAAGGATTCGAACCATGGAAGAGCGTCTCACGAACTCAAGGGGCTACTCCATCCACCAAGAGAATGAGCACATCCCAAAGAACGTCAGATCCATGCTACCCGATGAGCTAGCGCTCAGCGACCTTCCCATTTTCAAAGGTCACGAAAGCCCGCTCGTACACGTCAAAGCTTTCAAAGCCAAGATGGCCATTATGGGGTCGACCCGCCGGGCCACTTTATTCCCACACTCATCGGACCCGCAACCCAGGCATGGTTCTATTCTTTAGAGCCACACAAGGTGGTAATTTCAAGACATAACGGTGGCATTCGATCCGCGATGCAGGGACAACAACGACATCCAAGTCTCGCTACGTACTTTGGAGGTCCCGACTCGAGAAGGACAATGAAGGGTTTCTGAATACACGACACGTTGGAAGAAACTACGTGCCCAAATACCTAACCGCCCGAGGGACACCGATTTAATCATCGGGTTCATCAACAACCTCACCCCTGCATACCAACAACATCTACGGTGCATAAGAACCCGGCGACTTCTCAACACTCAGCGTCGTCGGTGAACTCATTAAAGACGACCTCCGCAAAGAAAATAGGAATAAAAGCACGAGTCATGGATATCAAGGAAGCTCGTCTCAAGTCACTGCCAAAGTCGAGCCCATACACGCTATCAACGCACTGGGCGCACTAAAGGCACCGCCGATTCTTACAGCACCCCCAAGGCCTGCCGCGCCTCCACCAAAAGGTTAGGATACCTTTAGATGACAAGATCATCACCACAAAGGCCTCAGACTTCCAAGCCGCCTCCAACAAACTAAAGCTCAAGAAAACAACGCCAATCTACTAACGACCCAGCGGTTTCAATTCAAGTATCTACACCTAGAGTATAGGGTCTGGCGTCCTTATGACGCCAAAATTTTCTTAACGGCAGGGTCACTAGGTTACATTACTAAAGTAGTAAACCTAATTGAAAAACTAGAGTCATTAAGGTTATCCGAAGCTCCCTCGTCTGAGCTATCTTCAAATGTAACTGCTTTTGATAACATTAATAACATGAAAGTTTTTGTTACTCTTTGCCTCATTTAAAATCTACATATTCTAATGAATGCGATAATTTTAAACAAAATAACATTGCATTATATAGATACATTGCAAGCATTGTCTCAGAACCCGAACAGGACCCCATTATTGAAGACACAACAACCATCAACATGGGCACGCCTGAAGAACCTCGAGGACTACGGTGGGGCTTCTCTTGCGCAGGAAGAAAGGACCACATATACCAAGCTCCTCATAGAATTCAAGGACGTCTTCGCATGGTCGTACAAAGACATGGCCAGATCGACCAGCGAGATAGCCGAACACCGCATCCCCATCAAGCAAGGCTCAGGACACAAAAAGAGACTCCGACGCATCAAGCCAGAATGGTCTCTCATGGTCAAAAGAGAGATCGAAAAACAACTACAAGCTGGATTCATCCAAGTCATCGAATACTCAGATTGGGTCTCCAACATGGTTCCAGTTATGAAGAAAAACGGCAAAATACGGGTATGTGCCGACTTTCGAGACCCGACCAAAATCAAGGCAATAATGGGCATGAAGCCGCCAAGCAACATCGACATAATAAGGAGCCTTTTGGGACAAATCCAATATATCTCCCGATTTATCAGTAAACTCACCATGATTTGCGAACCAATCTTCAAAAAGCTGAAGAAAGAAGAGCATACGAAATGGGACGACGATTACAACGAGCCTTCAACAAACGAGTTAAGCCACGAAACATTAAAGTGGGGGATCTCGTGCTAAAGTCAGTTCGAGCACCACTCCCAGTCGGCCCACGAGGAAAGTCCAAGCCTAACTGGGCTGGGCCCTACCTCGTCAAGGAGATCTACCGCAGGCGGGCTTGATCAAACTAACCGACCTCGACGGCCAAGAGTTCAACCTCGCCACAAACCTCGATCAACTCAAAAAAATACTACCCTTAAAAACCCCTTGCAATGTATCTATAAAATACAATTTTTAAAAAAAACTCATTGGACCGGCAGGTCCTTAAACATGCTCATGGACCGACATGTCCTTAAACATGTTCATGGGCCGGCATGCCCTTAAACGTGCACCCCTCGCAAACACAATTCATGGGCCGGCATGCCCCTAAACGTGCACATTCACCACAAAAAAGCAAACACAACTCATGGGCCGGTATGCCCTTAAACATACATTCTCGAACTACGCCGGTTTGATTCCACTTTTCATGGATACGTAGGCAGCTTTGCAAAAAGCGCAACCGATATTCAACATAAAAATGACACGTCCAAAGCTTAAAAAGGCCAAGGACATAGTCAACACAAAAATTCGTCTTTTAGACCTGAAGGGTTAAAAGGACGATGTTCAACACAAAATGACGCGTCCAAAGCTTAAAAAGGCTAAGGGCATAGTCAACACAAAAATTCGTCTTTTAAACCTAAAAGGTAAAAAGGACGACATTCAACAATAAACGACAAACCCAAAGCTTAAAAAGTCAAGAGCAGTCAACACAAAAATTCCTAAAAACAAGAATTATACTTAAACTTTGAAATAAGGTTAAGGCCAAGGAATTTTACACAAAATAATAAGCAAACGAGGCAAAGTCGTAAATAAAACCGATTTTTATTAATCTTAAAAACAACGGTTACATTTTGGATCTTTCAAAAGTAGGAGCGTAACTACAACCTTAGAGATACACTAACAACACTACAATATATTATAATACTTATACTTAACTTGCATTTACATCGGGTTTAGGATAGACATATCTGAACATAATACAAAATAATATGAACATAATACTAACAACAACACAATAAAACAAACACCAGATTCCCTTAGCCACCAATAGCTCCAAACTCCTCGACCAATGGACAGACCTTCCCGCCAGGAAAGCGGAACACGAGAAAACTTAGGTCCCAATAGTCGAGACAAACCTCCAATAACTCGGGCTCCATTTGAACCTGCCCCAGACCCAGGAGTACCCCGATACCGCAATCTTTCAAAGTCTTTCTCTTCTATACCCGACAACGATTTAACACCAATCAGCGCAATTTTCCTTCAAAATTCTCCATAACTCGACTAACGTTAAAGTAAATATTTTGAATATCTTTGGAATACCGAGAATCGAACGTTGAAAAGATGTGCAACGTGAGTTAACCTACTCCTCCTTTTACTGCTCAACTTGCAAAACAATCTACTACACATAAATTAACCACAACACAAAACACGATTTTCGCATTCACAATTTTCGTCTCAAAATGTCGTTTTAGCTCACATTTTTACAATGTCAAAAGCGTCTTTTTACGAGTCTAAAATACTTTCTAAACAGCATATTTCAAAACCCTGCATTTGCATTTAGTTTAGTCCTAAGCGAGGCAGTCTCAATCGAGACATATATATATGTGTTTTTACGACTAACGACTTTTTGCAGGTACACGCAACAAGCAAAAACGCAAGGATTTCAGACCCGGCTACAACCCGAACATGCATTTTTGCAACAAGACGAAATATTCGAAGCCTAAGACGTCACACACAAAGCCAACAACTACAATCAAAACCGAACCACAAATATACCCATACATGCCCACAAAACCAAACAAAAACGCGTAGCCTCCTCACGAGACGTTCATAAAAACCTAACTTTTTATGAGAAAAAGAAAAGCACGTAGCCTCCTCACGAGACGTGCATTTCAACCAAAAAACACGTAGCCTCTTCACGAGACGTTCATAAAAACCTAACTTTTTATGAGAAAAAGAAAAGCACGTAGCCTCCTCACGAGACGTGCATTTCAACCAAAAAACACGTAGCCTCTTCACGAGACGTTCATAAAAACCTAACTTTTTATGAGAAAAACCGAAAAGCACGTAGCCTCCTCACGAGACGTTCATAAAAACCTAACTTTTTATGAGAAAAAGAAAAGCACGTAGCCTCCTCACGAGACGTGCATTTCAACCAAAAAACGCGTAGCCTCCTCACGAGACGTTCATAAAAACCTAACCCTTTTTATGTGAAACAGAAAAACACGTAGCCTCCTCACGAGACGTTCATAAAAACCTAACTTTTTATGAGAAAAACCGAAAAGCACGTAGCCTCCTCACGAGACGTGCATTTCAACCAAAAAACACGTAGCCTCCTCACGAGACGTTCATAAAAACCTAACTTTTTATGAGAAAAACCGAAAAGCACGTAGCCTCCTCACGAGACGTGCATTTCAACCAAAAAACACGTAGCCTCCTCACGAGACGTTCATAAAAACCTAACTTTTTATGAGAAAAACCGAAAAGCACGTAGCCTCCTCACGAGACGTTCATAAAAGCCTAACTTTTTATGAGAAAAAGAAAAGCACGTAGCCTCCTCACGAGACGTGCATTTCAACTAAAAAAACGCGTAGCCTCCTCACGAGACGTTCATAAAAACCTAACTTTTTATGAGAAAAACCGAAAAGCACGTAGCCTCCTCACGAGACGTGCATTTCAACCAAAAAACACGTAGCCTCCTCACGAGACGTTCTAAAAACCTAACTTTTTATGAGAAAAACCGAAAAGCACGTAGCCTCCTCACGAGACGTTCATAAAAACCTAACTTTTTATGAGAAAAAGAAAAGCACGTAGCCTCCTCACGAGACGTGCATTTCAACCAAAAAACGCGTAGCCTCCTCACGAGACGTTCATAAAAACCTAGCCCTTTTTATGTGAAACAGAAAAACACGTAGCCTCCTCACGAGACGTTCATAAAAACCTAACTTTTTATTGAGAAAAAGAAGAGCACGTAGCCTCCTCACGAGACGTGCATTTCAACCAAAAAACACGTAGCCTCCTCACGAGACGTTCATAAAAACCTAACTTTTTATGAGAAACATAAAAACGCGTAGCCTTCTCACGAGACGTTCATAAAAACCTCACTTTTTATGAGAAACACAAAAACGCGTAGCCTCCTCACGAGACGTTAAAACACAAAAAACGCGTAGCCTCCTTACGAGACGTTCACAAAAACCTAAACCATTCTTATAAACCAAGCCCCAAAACACGTAACCTCTTCTATGAGACGTCCAGCAAGGAGCGCAAGCGGCGCTGGCGAGCACGAGCAAGGAGCGCAAGCCAGAAGCGCGAGCAGAAGCACAAGCAGAAGCCCAAACAGAGACACGAGCAAGGCGCCAGCTGGGAGTACTCAGGCCACATGCAGGCTGACACGCCCTTAAACATGTAGGACCGTCATGTCCTTAAAAACATGTCGTCCCTCCCCGTATTTCCCGACGCTAAGTCCTCGTCTCTCCCATAAGACACATGCTTGGCCTTGCTTGGTAGTATCGAGGCTGTAATGGTGGGATACTATCTTTAAGTTTGACTAACGCTTTGTCTGGCTCAGATCAAGCTGGGGCTCAGAGATACCGTATCCGTACCCCCCAAAAACAAACCCGATGATGTAAAGGACTTTCATGCATGCTTTTAAAAGAGTCGAAACGGTACAAAAGTGTCTAAAACGTATTTAGTCATTCTTAACGTATTAATTTGAACTTGCATAATCATAAAAATGAATGTCACTCTTAGTCATTGTAAGCACAACACAGGAACGTCCCATTAAGCCGAGCCACAAAAAATAGCCCAACCAGCTACAAAAGGCCCAAAATCACAAAAACGCCCCAAAACGCACACTAACGCAACACGTAAAACGGGGCAAAGTGCGTCCCGTGTCACATTTTCACAAAACAAAACTCCACGATACCATTAAATAATATAACCTAATATTATTTAATTTCGAGCCAAAACCGAAAAACACGACAAAACCAAACACGAAACCAAATTCTGACTAAATCGAACAAATACTTAGCCCATAAGTAAACAACAAAACACAATCATCACCTAATCACATACCCCAAAACCAAAAGGCGGCTTAAAACAAAATTTCACCAAAACAAAAATAAAATCGCCATGATTGAAAGCGATTAAAAATAGAATCGCTTTGTCAACAGCGATTTTCTTTGTTTTCTACCCGGTAGCCTTTTTTTATTTTTCTTTAAAAATATCCAACTCAAACAAACTTAAACGCCTGTATACAGGCGATTTAATTTTGTTATCCCAGAAAAACCACCAAAACTCTATAAATACCAACCCACTTCATTCATTTTCAATCATCGGTTTTTTAACACTTATACACTATTCACAAAATCCACTCAAAAATACCGTCTTTACATTTTCGAAAGGTAAACATTTTACCTACGGGCTGGACGTTTGAAACTCGGACAATGGGGTTACATTAACCCCAAACCCGATATTGGCACTAGCGGCCGTATTAAATACGGTTGTAGCAATTCGGATTCATAATCCGTCTAAACCCCGCCAATATCGCATAAATAAACGAGTCATTATCACTAAAGCAAACCGACGTCACTTTTATAATTATGCAAGTCCTCATTCATGCATTAAATAACGACTAGAATCACGGATCCAACACTAAATTGTACCGTTTCATAGAGTCTTTTAGCATGTCAAAACTGAGGGTTTTTTACAAATTCTAATACGAGGTCGGAAAATAACGTCTATAGTAATAATTTAGTCAATAAATTATTATTTAACGTACATTTCCTATAGCAATATGTCATTATTTTGACAATTTACATTATTTATGCATTTTAATCGAGTCATACTTATTCGCACTTGTACGTAGCGTGACTTTTTAGCCCAAATATCGAAATTAAGCAAATGTTTTCAAATTAGTAGAGACTACTCTTATGTAGGCCTTTTGATTCTCAAGTTTTCAAAACTCATTTTGTCAAAACTTTGAAAAGTAACCTCACCCAGAACCCCTTCTCTGGTTTCAAACCTCAGATTGATAGGTACCGACGCACCTTGAAATCTGAGACACTCGTGTCTTGTATTTCAAGACGCGTTGAATAGGTTCCAAATTCCTTTAATATTTGGTGGCGACTCCGAAAATACATTTCAAAAAGGACTTTTATACTTTTCTTTTTTGATCACAAATTCATGCAATGATCTCCCCATTTTTCATTTCACCCCATTTTTACAAACTTCGCACTTTTTCCTGCGAGGCGCATTCTGCCCCGGCGCAAGACGGCGAAATCAAGCGCAGTATGCCGATAGGTTCTCATCTTCCCGGTACCTTCAGCGAGAGCCCGCTAAATTTGCTTAAGGTTAATATTGACTCGAGAGAGCGTATTCCTAAACCTAGTCACTTGCATAGCTTCAATTGATTGATATTTCCTTTTGAGTTGAGTTCCTGAATCGATGTCACATTGATCTCGATGCCCTAATCTCCCTCTCGTATACTTTTACACTCTTTTATTTATTGCTCTTAGTTTAGTCTTCTAAAACACCGATTTTTATTACCCTCGAGACTGACCTATTTTAGCTTAGCGATCTCTTGACTACATCTGTCTCTCTGTGGATTCGACCCTACTGCCACTAGCTACCCAGTTAGTTGACTTTAGGTTTATTTTTGATAGGCGACTACGACTTAGCCTCATCATCCTCTCGATGCCTCACGAGGACGCCCCGAATAGGAGGCGCGCAACGCAAAAAGGTTGTAAATAACAATCGATTGGCTAGAGTCACTCGATGCTAAGAGTGTGATGTACGTCGTAAGCTGTGGGGGACGTGTCATTGCTGATTTTTCTATAGCTTTTATAAAGGGATGTTGAAAAACCTTATAACAGCGCATTCGGAGTTGCCACCAAACTATGGGGTAGTTTAGAACCTATTCAGCGCGTCTTAAAGTCAAAGACGCGAATCTTAAACTTTACGGTGCATACCTATCCATCTAAGGTTATTGTAGAGCGGGTTTGGGGTGAGAGTACTCTCGAAAGTTTGTCAAAATGCATTATGAAAAACTGAAATCGAAAAGCCTACGTAAAAGTAGCCTCTACTAGCTTGAAAACGGTGTAGAAATCGATGTTTGAGTAATTAAAATACGCTACGTACAAATACGATAAAGACTCGATAAACGTGCGTGAAAAATTAGTGTAAACGTCAAAGTCGTGACGAGTTGCTATGGAAAATGTGCATAATGCGATAATTTATTGTTTAAATTATCGTCTAACTGCTATTATCTGACATTGTGTATGTAAATGTTTTTTAAAAACCCTCAGGTTTTCATGACTAATGAAAAAGGTACAAAGCTATATTAAATTCATGTCTAGTCGTAAACATTCATTCGTAATATAAAACTGGAATCATTTTTTTAATTGTTGATTGGGTCGTTGTTTACGCGATATGGGTGGGGTGTAAGACGGATTAGGAATCCATATTGCTACTACCGTCTTTCGAAAATGGGTTCGCTATCTCTTATCAAGTTTGGGTTAGAGTGTAACCTGTAACAACCTGGTTTTCCGTGACTTAATTAAACTAAGGCGCAACTATTAATTAAGTTCATATAATATAAAACCAGCTGTCATCGTCTTACAACTCATTATACATAATAAGAGTTATAGCTAAACAGAGTTATTCGATTACAATCTCTCCAAAATACAAAATAAGGCCTTCAATCCCCTGATGTAAATCGTCAATGTAGCCTCGGGGTACCTACGGGAAAATGCCGTTCAAACTCGATTATGCCCCGCACACGCTAAGCCATATAAAACCCATAGCGGTAAACACATAATAAATAACATATGCGCATGTAATTAAATCAGCGCAAATAAAACATACAATAATACAATTCATAAAACATAACATATCATAAATCATATAACGTAGCAATTAAATCATCAAATTATCTCAATTCATAATCATGTAAGCAAATCATTATCATTTCATTCACATTCGGGGTAGTCGACCCTTTTCAATTATTCATATAGTAACATATACTCGCGAGTCTTGACTACAGAGCGGCTTTTGTACTCTCATAGATAATTACCCATATAATTTCCTATCAAAGTACACTAGTTACTCAGACTCGTACACTAGATCAAACACTAAGTAGCGTACGTTATAACTACCAAACATCCAACGCAATATGGATAATCTAAGATGAAACACGACCATGAGCCAACAAACCAGTAAGGATGGAAACATGCGGACCTAATAAGTGTCCGCGCAATAGCGTGCCGGTCACATCAACGGACTTTAAATGCTAAAGATATCATGCATGCAGGTAATAAGGAGGATCAATCCCTTGTCTTTTGCATGCATACACCACCCTATTGGTGCGACTATTACACTACGACAGATTCCCCGGATGGGAATGGCTATTTTCCGTTACCTCATATGGGCCCGTGAACGAATCGCTACCCAGGGCGAAAATCACGTTAAATAACGACTAGGAGAGCCATTAAATGTACCACTAGCACCAAATAGCGATGATAGTGTCCCCATATGCGGCTACCTTACCAACCCTGACCCTATAGCGTTTAACATCGCAGACACCCGAGTATTTAACAATTACTTCGTTTTCTCATTTTCTCAATCTTATATTACTCAAGTGATAACTCATATTATTCGATATCGTCAAACTTGTATAATGAAATTTTAGTTCTAACAGTTCTTCAGGTAAACGGAAACACATAGAAAACTTAAATATTTATTTTAAGTCCGTTCGTAAATTTTAAATATTTTTACTATTCATTATTTACTATTCATCGTATTTACTATTCATCGTATTCACTATTCATCGTATTTTTATACGTATTCGTATTTCATATTTCTACGTATTTTTATACGTACATGTATTTTATACTTATATGTATTTTGTCCTATGCTTAGTATATTTTTTTATACTTAGTATTTTTATATTTAAGGTATTTTACTTAAGTACAAAACCAAATTTTATTTCCTAAGTATAAAATCCTAGTTTCAAAGTCGTTAAGTTCGTTTTGTATTTAGTGATTTGAAATATTATTTCAAAGTAAAATTCGGTTAAATTTAGTCATATTCTTAGCTAAAAATTTAACGGTTTCCATTTTTAGCGATGTTGTCAAAGTTCATTTAAATAGTCCGTATGTCCAAATCCATATTTAAGCAAAGGTAGTAGCACTCGAATTTGTTCATTTTAATACATGTAACATTTATTTTTATCGGTTTCGTTGATTCTTTTTATTAGCGATTTATTATACAGTCTAATATAATCCTAATTACTATTCAAATTTAGTGACTAAGTGGCAAATTTTATTTTGACTAAAAATAGGTCCAAATTAATTAGGAATGCCGTAGCCTTTATTTATTTTACCTAATTGTTTCTTTTTTTGTTTTTATTATAATTTATTACTTTAACTAATTAATCTATTTAAGTGATAAAAACATAAAGTGACAAATTCATTTTTTAGGTCTTAAAATACTCTAAAACCGTGGCCCTTAAACATTTAAACAATTTATTTTCGTTTTCAAATTTATCGGTTTTCGACTTAAAGTTTTTATATACTAATTATTTAAATTCTACTAAAGTGATTTAAACTTATTTGCAAACTTCACTAAACATTTTTATTACATTTATGAATAGTGTTTTATAACACTTTATTTTTCTAACTTTTATATTTTAAAGTTTTAGCTTATTTAACTTATATATTTAGTTTTGTAATTACTTACTAGTTAATAAAAACAATAAATAACAACAAACATATAAACATTATAAATCAAACTAAGCTAAATCATCAAGAACACATTTAACTCAAATTTTCATATTATTGTTTTATTTTCTCAAATTTTAGTGACATGTCTAATTAACCTAAACTAATCATAATATGTTATTTACAAAAATTAAAACTAAAAATTGGTACAAATAAAATAGAAAAACCGTGGCCCCTAAGTAATGTTCATAAATTTTATTTTTGATTTTTATACTACTAATTCTATATCTAATTTCCTTTATATTATATATATAACTAGTTTGCATGCCCGGCTCCGCCCGGGCCATCTATCATTATCTTTAAAAAAAAAACGTATAAAATATAATTTAGGTATATTTGTCTAATTTATATTTTTACCGATACAATTTTATATGGTATATAATATAACAATTTTTCTAAAAAGTACTCGTAAATACTAAGTCTGTAAAAAAATTCAAATGTATTACTCCGTTTGTATTTTATTGAAAAAATTGTTCATTTGAATTATGATTTATAAAGATTACCTGTCAAATAATAAAAGTATATTCTCTACTCTCGCAATACTATTATTAATTTCTTTATTCTCGTTATTATTATAAAATTCACTACCACCGCTTTTATGACTTGTAATTACGCATTACAATTATAGGTTTACCACTATCAATTTCACTATTATTACTCATGTAAATTAAATATTGTCAAGTTTATATTTTTAAAAAAATACATTTTTAATTGAATTATTATCTATACTTTATCCTTTTATTTATTATATGTTTTTGTACTAATTTTAAAATTTCGGAATATGATAAAATTATGACAATAAAGTAAAAGACAAATTTACTACAACACTAATATTTGAAGGATTCTATGAATTATCATATTTGTTTTGCTTATTCTATATATTTAAAAATTACACTTACTTATTTTTTCTTTTTACTATTTTCCTTAACTTATTTATTAAATTAAATAAGTAACAATATATATGTATTATTCAATTTTGGTATCCTAATATTTTAAGAATTATAATTGTAGATTTCTTGCGATATTTTAAATTACATATGTTAATTATTTTCATCGAGAATTCTATAAGTAATAGAATTATAAATAATATTAATATATATTTTCAATCATTATCATTTAATTTTTTTTAATAAAATATATCTGCTGTATATTTGTCTAATTTATATATTTAAAAATATACAATTATATATGGTGTTTAATACAAAAATGTGAATAATAAGTATATAAAAATATTCAAAACTATTCCTCAACTTATATTATTTTTGGAAAAATGAGGTCATGTGAATTAATTATAAATTAAGGTTACCAACCAAATTATAAATATATAATCCATAGTACCAGAGTTACATCTTCACTTTTTGTTACATTAAAATAGGGTAGTAAAGTGATTGAAATTTTGTCATTAAGCCAAACTTTATTCTATCATTAATTAGCATATGTTCTCATACAAATTGAAATGAACAATCAAATCAAAACTTAATACGACTAAAATAACAAAAAGATTATGCATTAAGCATTACAGATATTATTATACAACCATATTTAATAACTTGATTTGAAAATAAGATAATCGATAAATATTGTACATACCTTTTACCTTTCATGTTTACATATTCATTAGTTTTGTTATTCAACCTTCTTCAATAAAAACTTCAAATCTTGAACGTAAAATATATAAATCTACAACATACAAAGAAAAAAGCATCAACATGAATTTACTCAAGCTATGTTTAAGTACCAAATATGGTAGTTAAGAAATAATATTGTTCAAATTTAAACACTTTTATAAAATATACTGTAAAAAATAGATTTAACACAATCGTAATCATAATTAAAACATAATAAACTAAAATTATTTAACAGAGTACCTAGGAAGATCTAGCTAAAGTTTTTGATTTAAATATATATATACAAAAAAGAATGAATACTTACCTAAAAATCATCTAAGGTATTTTAATTAAATAAGGTAATTATGTGTCAAATAATTGTTTATTTTCAAATTATTATCTTTTTCACAATTAAAAACATCTTCAGTTAAATTTTTTTGGAAAGTTTTAATATTGCAAAGACTTCATAGATATAGTATTATATTTCAAATTAGATATGTTAATATTTTTTCATCTAAAATCTAGCAATAGTAGAATTATAAATAATACTAATATTAATTTTTTAGACCAATTATATTGTGACAAATGTCGACCATAGAGGCTATGGTTTCAACTTTATATATATATATATATATTAGATTAACATAGGTGAAAATCATACATAAAACATTAACAATTAAGCAAATCATTTCATACACATACAATTTAATATTTAGCACAAAATATAAAGAATGAACATCAACATATAAATTATATTTTTAGTACTCATTTGTTATTGTCTTTTAAGCATATGATTAACAAAAATTAAAACGAAAAATTAAACAAAAATGAAGGGGAATGCCGTGTATAATTTAGGTGGCCACAACATTTTATTTTTCGGTTTTTATCTCCTATTTTAACATGTGATGCTAGGTGATCATAAACACAATAAATATAACACATAACATTTAAAGCATGCGATTTACAAAATTTAAACTAGTGTGCGGGGGCACCTTAAATTATCTCGGTATGATTTTTCTAGCAATTATCCGGATCCACTATATTGTCGAATATGCTTAAATCTGTTGGGGTTAGTGTCCTCCACAGTTAGGGCAATAACATAAATAAATCTCTAAAGGTACACAGGGTACATTTTGTATTTAATCAGTTGATTAACGTTTATCAATAACGGTTGGCTTGCTAGATAAGTTTGACGTTATTGTCATACAGATGGCGGTAATCAACTGGTCCCTAAGAGTCACACCTAAAGGATGTGTTTGAGAGATGTGATTATTTGAGAAAATAATCATATCGATGCCTTATTTAATGACTAAATGGTTAGTCAGTGTTGTGGACTAAGCAGTTAGTCGTATATGACTAAGAGGTTAGTCAAATGTATTATTTAATAATGATTAAATGATATTAGATGAGAGGAATTAGCTGTAATTCGGAAATTGAATATAAAAGGTTATATTTAATTATTACGTATAATGTAGGCTAATTAATTTTAATCAGTTACAATAAATTAGCAAATTATAAATATACGGATATTTATGATTAATTATAATATATGGATACTTTAATTACATTATATTTTAAAAGCTAAATTAAACTAATTAATGGGTTAAACTTTTAATTAGTTTTTGGGCTTGAAAATTTAGAAGTGGGAGAGCCCACTACTCTTCTTTTTGGACGTGTGAATAGTAGGTTAGAGGGGATTGTTTTCTTCTCCTCTACTTAATCTAATCACTCTCCTAATCTCATCTAACCTAATTCATTCATACTACAACACAAACTTAAAGAAAAAGAAACTGTTCTTTTCTCTCTAATTCTCTAGCAAACTCAAGGCATATCTTAGACTATCTTGGGTGTTTCAATTAGGAGATACCATACTTTTGGTATTGATCTTAGGCCGATTTACTTGGATTAAAAGGTTAATTCTAAATCTTTATTCTATGCTTTGCAATTTCAATTTATGACTATAAATCTTGTAAATTTTTCATTATAATCCTGTGAATTTAATGGTCTATATACGGATATAAACCTACAAGTGGTATCAGAGCCTTAGGGCACATGAAATTTTTATAAGATTTTCATAAAATCGTTTTTGTATAAACTTTTGATCAATTGGCCGAGTAAATTAGATTAATTTTTGCTTTTGATAAAAGTAGGCCGTATGTATTGGATTTTTGGCCGCATGAATTGGGTTGATCTTGAGTTTGTTAATTGGGCCGTATGATTAATAGTGGCCACTTGCTTGGTCATTGTCAACTAGGGCGTTTTGTATGTTTGAGCAATTAAAAAAAAAAAAATTGAATTGCATGATCAATTACCACATTAATCTAATTGGCCGTATGTTTTTTTTTTAGCAATTAACATTGATTTGCTAGTTTTTAAATCAACTTTCTCTTATGGCCGTGTGTTTTTATTGAGTTTTGGTCTATTTGATTCATATTTATCGATGTTTTAAGATGTTAAAATTATCTCATATGAATTCGTATAAGTTTTGATTTAATACTGATTGAATTAAAACATAAAAGGACCTAATTTGTGTATGTTAATGAACATATCATGTTGTTAATCATTAGATTTACTAATTTAAGATGTTTAATCTAAAAAGTTATTTTGAATCTCTTAATCAATGTTTAATACGGATTAAAATTGAGTTAGTATTAATCTAATCATTAGCTTAATAGAATTAAATCAGTTTAATTCGCTTTTGGGTTTTAGCCGAATTATTTTTATGGTAATTTTTTTATTTTTCTCTTTGGCCGTGTGATCCAAATTTAAAAAAAAAAAAAAAAAAAAAAAAAATTAATCCGGTATTTCTTTATTTTGGCCGTATGTTTCCAATTTTTGTTTTTGGAAATTATTTTTTTTTTTGGTAATTTTGTTATATTATTAAGATAATATATTCTATGTTATTGTGAAGCAGTTCATAATAATTATGATACCTAATATTTTAAAAAGGTTTAAAATATTTTAAGATCTAATTTATGTTATAATGATAATATAAATTGATTTTGGATTATTATTTTGATTAAAAGATATTATGAACAATTGAGTAATTGTTGCATAATTTTAATCATTTAAAAAGGGTGGTTTGGATATATAAATCAATTCGTTTGCATTGTTTTATATTGTTTAGTTGATGCTATTTTTGAATGAATGAATGAATGGTTTAATTTTCGCATTAATTATCTACAAACGGTTGTAATTTACTAGTGTGGCCTTAGAAGATTGTGTTTTTGTAATGAAGGAAACACAATTTTGGTTGTATTTTGAGATCTCGAATCTCCAATTTTGTAATATTTTTAATTTTGGCATATTTTGAATTAGAATGTAAATAGGTTTATTTTTGTAATTCAAATATGTATTTTTAAGAAGATTCAAGTTGAAGATTCAAGATGGACTCCCACTTAAAGCCCAAGATGAAGAATGAAGACAGCTTAGGGTCCATGGATGGATTCCACTTTGTAATTGTCTTTATTTCATAGGGATAGGCCACACTAGGTGTTTTTTCATTTTTGCGTTTTACTTTACCGTTTTTATTGCATTCACGTTAGATAGTAGCATCATTTTCCGCCTAAACTAAACCAAACCACCTAATATGCATGAAAATGGATCATATAGTTGCATTCTTTTTCATAGACATACGGATGTCACTCGTTTAGGGCTATCACCTCAAATTAATCATTCACGTAAATGCTAGATAATAGTTCACTTAAAATGAATTAAAATGAGTTGATGGGATCTTCCTCTAAAACTGAAATTGAGAATTAGTCTTTATGAGTCGTACCACTATGAATCCCTTCTTCGTCGGTAGGCATAATATGACCCCTTCTACGTTGGGTAAGTAGTGGTTGTCGACTTAGTTTATCTCAACATTATGGTTCGAGTAATATCTCGAAAGTATGGTGGACTAATAGATAGGATTTACTGAAATCTATCGACCAAGAATTCTAACAGTAGAATTAGCCAAGAGGTTGGCTTATCAATTTAAAGAAATTGAGTCTTGGGATCATTTATATAATTCTCGAGGGAGGTCGATTATATGAGTGCACGAGTCATTGCATTAAATCATTATTGCTTTATGACTTAAATTTTTAAAACCATGATTTCTTATCTTTTCTCTTCTTCTTCTTTCTTTTCACAGTTTCGAATACGTTATATACAGATATAACTACTATAACAAATGGCTGTTCGTATTGAAGGACCAATGCCAAGTGTCACACTTGAACGTGAATCATGGCTGAGAATTTTTATGGACAGCATGAATCAGTCCACTCGACTGAAGAATGATGGGTCCAATTTTGCTGATTGGGAGGCCGCATTACGGAATGCCGCCATAGCTGACGGCAAGCTCAAGTACTTGACTGAGCCACTGCCGGCCGAACCAGCTCCCGATGCAGGAGCAGATGAAGTCGTAGCTTATAATGATTTCATGATGGGCGGAGTGCGTTACGGGCGTGCTCATCTATGCAATGGAATCCAATTTGCAAAGACGATTCATTACCCAGGGTGCAAACAAGATTTTCACCACCCTTACTAAGGAATTCTCGAAAGCTCCGAGAATTAAGAGTTACGAGTATACTACTCGTTTCTTTGAAGCTAGACTCCAAAAGGGCCAACCGGTTGGTCCACACCTTCTCGCCATGATCGAGAGCGTTGAGAAATTGGAGGAGCTTGGTTGCCACGATCGATGAGAAGATCATCATTGATCGAGTGCTTCACTCTCTTCATGATGGGTATGCCTCTTTAGAGCAAACTATTACATGAATGACATGCGTAAAAGTCCGCATGAACTACATTCACTCCTCGTACAGACGGAGAGTGATCTGAAGTTGAGTGGGAGCACGAAGCAAGATGTTCTCATGATTGGGAACAAGACGGGTAAGGGTAAGACTCCGGCTAACCTAACTGTAGGGAAGCCGAAATCCAAGAAGCCGATGGTTACTAAGAGTGGGCTGGTGAGTCTAGCGGTAGCTCACAAGGCAAGGCAAAAGCAAAGCGAGCATGGAGTGCCACCATTGCCACAAGTCGGCCATTGGGCGTAAGCGTCCGTGTATCTTTGAGGACATAAAATCAGGCCGCGTCGCTCCTGTTGGTATGTCTTCTTTTATTCATATGATTGAGATTAATCATGCAAGTTTCGGAACTTGGGTACTTGATACTGGTTGTGGTTCTCATCTGTGCAATCATTTGCAGGGCCTAAGAAGCATCAGAACTCTGGCAAGAGGTGATGTAGACCTGCGAGTGGGGAATGGAGCAAGAGTTCTTTGCCAGTTTGATGGACATATGTAATCTAACTCCCAGTGGATTTGAGTTATTTACGAATAAGCATTACTATGTACCTAGTTTATCTAAAAACATTATTTCTGTATCCGTTCTTGATAAAGAAGGATTTTCATTTTCAATTAAGAATAATAGCTGTATTTTCTCATTGAACGATATGATTTATGGTAAAGTTGTTTCCATGAACGGAATTTATGTTTTAGATCAAACCACAGAAATTATGCATGTGAGTAACAAGAAAGCAAAGGTTGGTGACAAAGATCAAACGTATTTACGGCATTGCCGTATGGGACACATAAATGAGAAACGCGTGAAAAAGCTCATTGATAATGGGACAATAGCCCCATTTGACTATGAAACTTTTGGCACGTGTGAATCATGTCTTATAGGCAAAATGTCTCGAATTTCCTTCAAAGGTGTTGGAATGCGCGCTGCTGACCTATTAGGACTTATACATACTGATGTGTGCGGACCGATGTCAATCAACGCTAGAGATGGCTATAGATATTTTATCACTTTCACGGACGATTTGAGTAGATATGGACATGTCTACTTAATGAAGCATAAAAGTGAGTCCTTTGACAAGTTCAAGGAATTCCAGAATAAGGTTGAGAACCAATGGATAGAAAGATAAAAGCACTACGTTCGGATCGTGGTGGCGAATATCTTTCGATCGAGTTTGATCGACACCTGAAAGAGCCAGCGGGATAGTATTACAATTAACTCCAGGAACACCACAACCGAATGGTGTGTCCGAACGCATAAGAATCGAACATTACTTGATATGGTTCGATCCATGATGAAAACCAGCGATCGTGCACGACTCGTTATGGGGCTATGCTCTTTGTCATTTGCTCTTATACTTAGCAGAAGTCCGACTAAAGTCGTCGACAAGACTCCATACGAGTTATGGAAGGAGCGGTCCCTAACTTGTCCTTTATTCGGGTTTGGGGTGCGAGGCTTATGTCAAGTGGAGACACGAGGATAAGCTCGACCGCGATCGGTCAAGACATACTTTATTGGTTATCCCAAAGGAATGTTTGGTCATTACTTCTATTCGCCAACCGAACAGCAGCGTTTTGTTGCGGCTAGTGCGACGTTCTTAGAGAAAGAGTTTCTCGAAGACAAGAGGTAATAGAACCTTGATGCATCGGAGATTCTGAACCAACAATAGAAGCAACCTATGGAGAAGCTGTTCCTTCTCGTCTGCTGCGGTTAATATTCCCTTGGAACCCAGGAGGTCGGGTAGACTCTCCATTCCTCCGCATCGATATATCGGTATAGTCGAGGAGAATGGGAGGCGGCGTTTTACTCCTTGAGAGTAACGAACGTAACCTATAAAGGTGCCATGGCGTGTTACGACTCAGCTTTGGCAAGAAGCCATGCAATCGAGATGGACTCGATGTCACGAGAGCGATGTATGGGATACGGTTGACTTACGATAAGGCTAGGCCTCTTCGATTGCAAATGGCTTTACAAGATAAAGCGATGCCGCAGAAGGACAATCGGATATATACAAGGCGACTAGTGGCAAAGGGTTTCACTCAAGTGCAAGGGTTGCACTATGATGAGATTTTGCACCCGTAGTCATGCTTCGTTCCATTGATTCTCTTAGCGATCGCCGCATTTCATGACTATGAAATTTGGCAAGCGGATGTGAAAACCGCTTCTTAAGCGGTTATTTGGAGGAGGAGTTGTACATGAGTACAACTTGAAGGTTATATCGATCCTAAAGATCCTAAGAAGGTTTGCAAGCTTAGCGTTCCATCTATGGACTTAAGCAAGCTTCACGGAGTTGGAATCATCGCCGACCAAGTGATAAAGGAGAATGGATTCACTTTCGATCGAGTGAGCAGGTGCTATATATCGAAGTCGAGTGGGAGCAAGATTGTCTTCCTAATCGCATGCGTCGATGACATACTCTTGATTGGGAATGACATACCTCTCTTAACTTTGGTAAAAGTGTGGTTAAAGAACCATTCGGATGAAAGATGGGTGAGGCACAGCGTATTTTGGGGCTCCGTATCTATAGAGATAGATCCACGACGGATGTTATCCCTCGATCAGAGTCTTATATAGATAAGATTCTTGAGAGGTTCAAAGATGACCAACTCCAAGAAGGGAACCTTCCAATGATCTCGGGTGCACTTGAGTAAAGCTCAAGCACCAAAGACATCGGAAGAGGTCGGCGCATAGTCGGATCCCATATGCTTCGGCAATAGGATCGATCATGTATGCCATGATATGCACTGCGTCCGGACGTGGCATATGCATTGAGTATGACGGCCGATACCAAGGCAATCGGGTGAAGCGGCTTTGGATGGCCGTGAAGAACATTCTTAAGTACCTCGGAGGACTAAAGATTGGGTATTGACTTACGGAGGAGACAACGAGCTATCTTGGCCGATTCTGTGACGCTAGTTTCCAAGCGGATCGAGATGACTCGAAATCTCAATCTGGATTCGTTTTACTCTAAATGGCCATTTGCGGTCGGTGGAAAAGCTCCAAACAAGCGGTTATAGCAGATTCAACGGCGAGTCCGAGTACTATCTTTGCCAGTGCGAAGGAAGTTATATGGATCGTCGGTTCTTACAAGGACTAATTTGTGATTCAGAGTTCGAATGACCCGATCACCATCTATTGTGACAATAGTGGTGCCATCTTCAAGCCAAGGATCCTAAGTCCAGCCAGCGAGTCTCGGCACGCGTGCAAAGGAAGGCTCACATGATCGGGATTACGTGGAAGCGAGAAGGAGATAGTGATTGACAAGATTGCTACGGATGATAACATAGCGAGATCCTCCACTAGCCGTTGAGACAAGATAAGCATGAAGACACGTTAAATCCATGGGAATTAAAGCGTGTTCCTGAGTTGTATTAGTTGTTTGTATGGATTTGACACTTGTATTTCCTAAAACTTCTAATAAAATCATCGTTTTGTTATATATATTGTTTTTCATGAGGGTTGTGCGAGACAACGTTGAACACCTCAAAGTGGCCAGAATTGCTTTATATTTTGTTTTGGTCGTGATCGCCTACGGTGATAACTCTGGCAATCATTTTGTGGCGTCGATTGATGGTGGGTTCAACGAGCCATAAGTCAAGCTGTTGGTGATCGATCCGCAGATCGCGGGTTTCCTCGCAATCACGAGGACATTTTGTGACGACAACATGGAGTCCTAAATGTTTCAAAACATTAGGTGCCTGGTCGTGGATAGGACATCCATAGTGTTCCTAGAGTCGATTCTTTTGACTATCATTTGTCTCTTGAGATTAAAGCGATTTTGGGTGACTTTGGTTTCTTTCTCACGATCGACCGTAGCAGTGACCATGATTTTCCTTTGGGTCATTTCATGCTGCTTTACATCTGCAGGATTCGAGTTGCGGGAAATATCTAAACTTCTATCGAGTTATAATATTTATTCTCAGGGCCACTCGAGGAGCTGTAACTGAAAATGCATGGCCATGCTCGAATATTGATTCGTTTATCAGTTAAGTTACTCTCTAGTCGGGGAAACCACTCTTGATACTGATCGCTTGTGAACTACGACCTTTGAAAGTACACTTTAATTTCTCCCACTCAATGTAAACCAATTTGCAAAGTCTGTACTTTCAAAGGTCGTAGTTCACAAGCGATCAGTATCAAGAGTGGTTTCCCCGACTAGAGAGTAACTTAAGCGATAAACGAATCAATATTCGAGCATGGCCATGCATTTTCGCCATTCTGACTCGAGTGGCCCCGAGAATAAATATTATAACTCGATAGAAGTTTGGATATTTCCTCAACTCGAATCCTGCAGATGTAAGCGCAGCATGAAATGACCCAAAGGAAAATCAGCTTGGTCACCGTTACGATCGACCGTGAGAAAGAAACCAAAGTCACCCAAAATCTGCTTTAATCTCAAGAGGCGATCGATAGTCAAAAGAATCGACTCTAGGAACACTATGGATGTCCTATCCACGACCCAAAGATCTAATGTTACGAAACATTTAGGACTCCATGTAGTCGTCACAAAATGTCCTCGCGCGATTTCAAAGAAACCCGCAAGATCTGTGATCGATCGATCAACGGTTTGACTTATGGCTCGTTGAACCCACCATCAATCGACGTCACAAACCGATTGCCGAGTTATCACCGTGTAGGCGATCACGACCAAAACAGAATATAAAGCAATTCAGTTCACTTTGAGGTGTTCAACGTTGTCTGCACAACCCTCATGAAAAACAATATATGTAACAAAACGATGATTTTATTAGAAGTTTTAGGAAATACAAGTGTCAAATCCATACAAACAACTAATACAACTCAGGAACACGCTTTAATTCCTATGGATTTAACGTGCCCTTCATGCTTATCTTGTCTCAACGGTTTAGTGAGAGGATCGCTATGTTATCATCCGTAGCAATCTTGTCAATCACTATCTCCTTCTCGCTCCACGTAATCTCTGATCATGTGAGCCTTCCTTGCACTCGCCGAGACTTGTTGGCTGACTTCGCCTTTTGCTGGAAGATGGCACCACTATTGTCGCAATAGATGGTGATCGGTCATTCGAACTTGGAACTACGCTAGTCCTGTAAGAACCGACGATCCATATAGCTTTCCTTTGCGCTTTAAGCAAAGATAGTACTGACTCCGCTTGTTGAATCGCTATAATCGCTTGTTTGGAGCTTTTCCAATTGACCGCAGCCGCCATTAAGAGTAAAAACGAATCTCGATTGAGACTTTGAGTCATCCCGATCCGCTTGGAAACTAGCATCCGCAGAACCGATCAGCATAGATAGCCTGTCTCCTCCGTAAGTCAATACCCAATCTTTAGTCCTCCGTGAGGTACTTAAGAATGTTCTTTACGCCATCCATTGTGCTTCACTGGATTGCCTTGGTATCGGCTCGTCATACTAATGCATATGCCACGCCAGGACGTGTGCATATCATGGCATACATGATCGATCCTATAGCCGACGATATGGAATCCGACTCATGCGCCGACCTCTTCAGATGTCTTTGGTGCTTGAGCTTTACTCAAGTGCACCCTGCAGATCATTGAAGATTCCCTTCGGAGTTGGTCATGTCAACCTCTCAAGAATCTTATCTATATAAGACTCGATCGAGGGATAACATCCGTCGTGGATCTATCTCTATAGATACGGAGCCCCAAAATACGTTGTGCCTCACCCAGATCTTTCATCCTGAAATGGTTCTTTAACCATACTTTACCGGTTAAGAGAGGTATGTCATTCCCAATCAAGAGTATGTCATCGACGACAAAGATTAGGAAAACAATCTTGCTCCCACTGACTTGATATATAGGCATGGTTCCTCGACCGATCGAAAGTGAATCCATTCTCCTTTAGCACTTGGTCGAAGCGATGATTCCAACTCCGTGAAGCTTGCTTAAGTCCATAGATCGAACGCGTAAGCTTGCAAACTTTCTTAGGATCTTTAGGATCAAGGTAACCTTCGGGTTGTACCATGTACAACTCCTCCTCCAAATAACCGATTAAGAAGGCGGTTTACATCCATTTGCCAAATTTCATAGTCATGAAATGCGGCGATCGCTAAGAGAATCTGAATGGAACGAAGCATGACTACGGTGCAAAATTTCATCATAGTGCAACCCTTGCACTTGAGTGAAACCCTTTGCCACTAGTCGTGCCTTGTATATATCCGGTTGTCCTTCTACTGATCGCTTTATCTTGTAAAGCCATTTGCAATCAAGAGGCCTAGCCTTATCAAAGTGAGTCAACCAGATCCCATACATCGCTCGTACATCGAGTCCATCTCGGATTGCATGGCTTCTTGCCAAAGCTTTGAGTCGTAACACGCCATGGCACCTTTATAGGTTACGTTCTGCTATTCTCAAGGAGTAAAATGTCGCCTCTCCCATTCTCTCAACCATACCGATGTATCTATCTGGAGGAATGGAAAGTCTACCCGACCTTCCGGGTTCCAAAGGGACATTAACCACGCAGCATTTAAGAAGGAACAGCTTCCTCCATCTGCTGTTCGGTTGTTGGTTCAGAATCTCCGACGATCGAAGGTTCTATTACCTCTTGTCTTCGAGAAACTCTTTCTAAGAACTTCGCACTAGCCGCAACAAAAACTCGTTGTTCGGTTGGCGAATAGAAGTAATGACCAAACATTCCTTTTGGATAACCAATAAAGTATGTCTTGATCGATCGCGGTCGAGCTTATCCTCGTGTCTCCACTTGACATAAGCCTCGCACTTCAAACCCGAATAAAGGACAAGTTAGTGACGCTTCTTCCATAACTCATATGGAGTCTTGTCTACAGCCTTTAGACGGACTTGATTAAGTATAAGAGCAAATGACAAAGAGCATAACCCCATAATGAGTCAGTACAACCGTGTGATTCATCATGGATCGAACCATGTCAAGTAATGTTCGATTGCGTCGGATACACCATATTCACCGTGGTGTTCCTGTGGAGTTAATTGTAATACTATTCCGCGGTCTTTCAGGTGTCGATCAAACTTCGGTTGAAAGATATTCGCCACCACGATCCTAACGTAGTGCTTTTATCTTTCTATCCAGCTTGGTTCTCAACCTTATTCGAATTCCTTGAACTTGTCGAAGGACTCACTTTTATGCTTCATTAAGCAGACATAACCATATCTACTTAAATCGTCCGTGAAAGTGATAAAATACCTATAGCCATCTCTAGCGTTGATTGACATAGGTCCACACACATCAGTATGTAGGAGTCCTAATAGGTGAGCAGCGCGCATTCCAACACCTTTGAAGGAAATTCGAGACATTTTTCCTATAAGACATGATTCACACGTGCCAAAAGTTTCATAGTCAAATGGGGCGATAGTCCCACTATCAATTAGCTTTTTCACGCCGCTTTCTCATTTATGTGTCCCATTCGCAATGCCATAAATACGCTTGATCTTTGTCACCAACCCTTGCTTTCTTGTTACTCACATGCATGATTTCTATGGTTTGATCTAAAAACATAAATTCCGCTCATGGAAACAAATTTTACCATAAATCATTTCATTTAAAGAGAAAATACAACTATTATTCTTTATTAAAATGAAAATCCTTCTTTATCAAGAACGGATACGTAAATAATGTTTTTCGATAAACTAGGTACATAGTAACAGCTTATTTAGAAATAACTCAAATCCACTGGGAGTTGGATTACATATGTCCCTACCGAAACCGCAAAGAACTCTTGCTCCATTTCCCACTCGCAGTCTACATCACCTCTTGCCAGAGTTCGATGCTTCTTAGGCCTCGCAAATGATTGCAATGATGAGAACCACATCCAAGATCAAGTACCCAAGTTCGAAACTTGCATGGTTAATCTCAATCATATGAATAAAAGAAGACATACCAACAGAGCGACGCAGCCGCTTTTATATCCTCAAAGATACACGGACAGCTTACGCCTCCAATGGCCAGGCTTGTGGCAATGGTGGCACTCCATGGTCCGCTTAGCTTTTGCCTTGCCTTGTGAGCTACCGCTAGACTCACCAGGCCCACTCTTAGCAACCATCGCTTCTTGAATTTTGGCTTACCTACACTAGGTTAGCCTGAGCCTTGCCCTTTACCCTTCTTGTTGCCAATCATGAGAACATCTTGTTTCGTGCTCCCACTCAACTTCGCATCACTCCGTCTGCAGACGAGGAGTGAATGCAACTCATGCATTTTTCGCATGTCATTCATGTAATAGTTTGCCCTAAAGAGGGCATACCCATCATGAAGAGAGTGGAGCACTCGATCAATGACGATCTTCTCATCGGTTTTGCAACCGAGCTCATCCAGTTTTTCAACATTCTCGATCATGTCGAGAAGGTGTGGACCAACCGGTTGGCCCTTCCGGAGTCTAGCCTCAAAGAAATGAGTAGTGTACTCAGAACTTTTAATTCTCTGCTTTGAGAATTCTTTGGTTAGGGTGGTGAAAATCTTGTTTGCACCCTGGGTAATGAATCGCCTTTGCAAATTGGATTCCATTGCATAGATGAGTACATTCCGTAACGCACTCCGCCTCCATCATGAAATCACTATAAGCTACGACTTCATTTGCTCCTCAGATCGGGAGTCGTTCTACGGCAGATGGCTCACCAAGTACTTGAGCTTGCGTCACTATGGTCGCATTCCGTAATGCGACCTCCCAATCAAAGAAATTGGACCCATCATTCTTCAATGAGTAGACTGATTCATGCCGTCCATAAAAATTCTCACCATGATTCACGCTCAAGTGTGACACTTGGCATTGGGCCTTCAATACGACTCACCATTTTGTATTAGCAGCTATATCTCAGATATAACGATTCAAACTGTGAAAAGAAAGAAGAAGAAGAGAGAAGATAAGAACTCATGGTTTTAAAAGATTAAGTCAGAAACAATAGCGGTTAAAGCAATGACTTATGCACTCATATAATCGACCTCCTCGAGAATTATATAAATGATCCCAAGACTCAATTTCTTTAAATTGATAAGCTAATCGCTTAGCTAATTCTACTGTTAGAATTCTTGGTCGATAGATTTCAAGAAATCCTATCTATTAGTCCACTATAACTACGAGATATTACTCGAACTATAGTGTTGAGGTAAAATAGGTCAACGCATACTACTTACCCAACGTAGAAGGGGTCATGTGGAGAGTAAGGTCCTACATGCCTACCGACGAAGAAGGGGCTCATAGCATACTTTTCCTATAAAGACTAATCTCAATTTTCGTTTTAGAGGAAGATCCCATCAACTCATTTTAATTCATTTTAAGTGAACTAATATCTAGCATTATCGTGAATGATTAAATTGAGGTGATAGCTCTAAACAAATGACATCCGTATCTCTATGAAAAAGATGCAACTATATGATCCATTTTCATGCATATTAGGTGGTTTGGTTTAGTTTAGGCGGAATATGATGCTACTATCTAACGTGAAAGCAATAAAACGGTAAAGTAAAACGCAAAAAGAAAAACACCTAGTGTGGCCTATCCCTATGAAAATAAAAACAAGATACAATTTGGAATCCATCCATGGACCCTAAGCTTGTCTTCATTCTTCATCTTGGGCTTTAGAGGGAATCCATCTTGAATCTTCAATCTTGAATCTTCTCAAAATTACATATTTTAATTACAAAAATAAACCTATTTACATTCTAATCCAAAATATGCCAAAATTAAAAATATTACAAGATTGGAGATTCGAGATCTCAAAATTACAACCAATAATTATGTTTCCTTTCATTACGAAAACATAATCTTCTAAGGCCACACTAGTAAATTACAACATTTTGTACATAATTAATGCGTATAATAAACCATTCATTCAAACATTCATTCACAAAATGTAGCATCAACTAAACAATATAAAAACAATGCATACGAATTGATTTTAATCCAAACCACCTCTTTTAAAAGATTATCATTATGCAACAATTCCTTAATTGTTCATAATATCTTATAATCAAAAGAATAATCCAAATCAATTTATATTATCATTATAACATAAATTCGATCTCAAAATATTTTAAACTGCTTTAAAATATTAGGTATCTTATTTTATGAACCTTTTCATAAAACATAATATTCATTATCTTTATAACAAATATTACCAAAAAAATAAAACAACAAAATTTCCAAAAAGAAAAAAAACTATTTTCGGCCAAAACATGTATATTGCCGAATTAATTAATTTTTTTTTTTATTTTTTTTTTAATTTTTTTTTTTTTTTTTTTTTTTTTTAAAATTGATACACGGCCAGATTTATAAAAATAAATAAAAATTTACCAAAAATAAAACCTTATTCGGCCAAAACAAAAATAATGAATTAAACTGCTTTAATTCGACTATGCTAATGATTAGATCGATACAAACTCAACTTTAATCCGTATTAAACATTGAATTAAGATTTTCAAATTAACTTTTTAATTTAAACATCATGAACTAATAGATCTAATGAAAAGCAAAACAATATGTTCATTAACATATATAATTTTGATCCTTTTATGTTTTAATTCAATCGGTATTAAATCAAAACTTATACAAATTCATATGTGATCGATTTAACATCTTAAAACATCAACAATTATGAATCAAATAGACCAAAACAAACCAAAAAGAGCAAGAAACTCACGGCCATAAAACAAAAACAATTCGGCCACTCCTTAAAATTTGTTTAAAAATTACACAAAATCGATTTTTATGAAAACCTTATAAAAATTTCATGAGCACTCTAGGCTCTGATACCACTTGTAGGTTTATATCCGTATATAGACCTTATATTCCACAGGAGTATAATGAAAAACTTTATAAGATTTTAAAGTCATAAATCAAAATTGCATAACAAATTAAAAGAATAAGAATTAACCTTTTAATCCTCAAGAATTTGGCCTAAGATCAATACCAAAAGTATGGTATCTCCTAATTATCTCACCCAAGATGTGTTCTTGATATGCCCTTGTATTGCTAGAAAATTAAGAGAGAAAACTGATTTTCTTTTCTTGAGATTTTGTGTTGTGTGAATTATAATGAATGAATTAGTAAATTAGGTTGAGCCAAAGCTCTCCTAATATACTACTAATTTTCGGCCCCCTTCAATAATGGGGAGTAATATTTGTTTCCAAAAATCACTTTCCAAAATCAATTCCTTGTTGACCAAGGAGTCAAAGACCAATTAGGCTCTTTCTTGGAGGTTTCCTTTAGCTTTTAATATAATATAATATTACTAGTATCACATAATAATGATCCACTATAATATATCATTAAATTATTAATATCCTTATATTTATAATTTTCTAATTAATTATAACAGTTTATGATTAATTAGCTTATATTATATTCAATAATTAAATATAACAGTTTATATTCAATTTACGAATTACATTTAATTCGTCTTAGCTAATATCATTTAATCCTTATTAAATGGCCATATTATTATCACACACTTGACTAACATTTTAGTCAAAAACACCGACTAACCTTTTAGTCTTTTAGTAGGGCATCAATATGATCATTTTCTCAAATAATCATATTTCTCAAACACATCCTTTAGGTGTGACTCTTAGGGACCAGTTGATCACCGCCATCTGTATGACAATAACGTCAAACTTATCTAGCAAGCCAACCGTTATCGATAAACGTTAATCAACTGATTAAATACAAAAAGTACCCTGTGTACCTTTTAGAGATTTATTTATGTTATTGCACTAACTGTGGAGGACACTAACTCCAACATCTTCATCTTCCTTTTTCTTCATTTTTCATTTCCTAAATTTATTTCATTTAGTTTTTGTTTATAAATTTCACTACTTAATTTAGATCATTTCTATGCAAATTATATTATCACTACACTCTTTAAATGAGTTTTAGAAAATTAAAGTGTTGTTCTAAAATGAATAAATTCAAGATCTTCATCTTCTTTATTTGGCTTTCCACATAAATTTTCACTATTCATTAAAATGAAAATTCTTCATAAGTTAAATTAAATCACTTCCTCTTTTTCCTATTAAATTAAAATAGACATAAATCATAAAAGAAAATATACTACACTTAAATCTTATTAGTATAGTTTGACTAGCTAAGTAAGTTACTAACTTGCTTATTCTTATTTGTATGTACTAATTATCCAAAGACGAGGAGCAAGGTGTTGCCATTGATTTAAGTGTCTTTGACCACATAGTAGACCCGGATAATTGTTAAGCTAAAGTCATACCGAGCTAAATTAAGGTGTCCCCGCACACTAATTTTCATTTTTGTAATCGCATGCTTTAAATGTTATGTGTTATATTTATTGTGCTTATGATCACCTAGTAATCATATGTTAAATTAGGAGACAAAAATCGAAAAATAACATTTGTGTAACATAGGAAAACCACACGGCATCCCCTTTGATTTTGGTTTAATTTTTCGTTTTAATTTTTGTAAATTGCATGCTTAAAATACTCGTAATAAGGTGAACATGAAAATATAATTAGTTTATGATTTGGACTAAAAATGAATTCATTATGAAATTTACATGTTTTAAAATGTTTATGTGTGTTCTTGAAATATTTTTATTCTTGTGTTTAAAATGATTTTACTTTTGTATGTTAATGTTTGTATATGATTTTCACATATGGTAAATATATAAATGATGTTAAGTAAATTAGTTGTTGAATTAGAAGTATAAAAATCAAAAATAAAATTTTGAACAATATATATATATACACGGTTTTGTTAAATAATTTGGACCAATTTTTAGTTTTAATTTTTCTAAATAACATATTATGATTAGTGTAATTAAATTAGACTTGTATGAAAAATTTGAGAAGATTATATAAACATATGAAAATTTGACTAAATTAAGTTCTTATGAAAAATATTAGGAACTCATCACATATTCATATGTTCTTCTTGTAGATGACTAGTTTTGATTCATAATTTTTATTAAGTTAAAGTTAAGAGTTGTATTAATCCATTAGTGAATAAACACCTAACTAAATATATAAGTTTAGTAAGCTAAATCTTTAAAATACAAAAGTTAGAAATTTAAAGTAAGTAAAAACACTATTCATAATCTTAATGAAATATTTAGTGAAATTTCAACTTAGCTTAAATCACTTTAGTATAAACTAAATAAATAGATTATAAAAACTTTAAGTCGAAAACCGATAAATTAGAAAACGAAAATAAAAAGCTAAGTGCATAGTGTGCCACGGTTTTGGTGCTATTTTTTGGACCTAAAATGAATTTGTCACTTTTCGTTTTTGTCACTTAAGTATTTTAATTAGATAAAGTAATGATTTATTAATAAAAACAAAAAAAAGAAATAAATAGACACACACTATACAACTCACGGTTTTACCACTTAAAATAGGTCAATGTTGATCAAAATGAATTTGTCACTTAGTCACTAAATTTGATTAGTCATTAGGTTTATATTTTGTTGTATAATGAATCAATAATAAAAAGAATCAACAAAACCGATTAAAATAAACGTTACATGTATTAAAAATGAACAATGTCGCGTGTTACTACCTTTGCTTAAACTGGATGTGGTTATACGGACTATTTAAAACGAACCACGACAACCTCACTAAAATTTGAAACCGCTTAAATTTTAGCTAAGTATACGACTAAATCTAAACCGAGTTTTACTTTTGAAATATCATTTAAATCACCAAGTATAAAATAAACTTAACCATTTTGATTTAAATATGTTTCAAAATCACTAAATATGAAATGAACTTAACAATTTAATTTAAAATATATTTCAAAATGACTAAGTACAAAATGAACTTAACGACTTTAAAACTAGGATTTTATACTTAGAAAATAAATGAGTTAGTTTTATGTTTAGAAATATCTTAAGTATAAAAATACGTACAAGTACAAAAATACGAATAAAATACAATGAATAGTAAATACAATGAATAGTAAATACAATGAATAGTAAAATACGGTGAATAGTAAATACGTGAATAGTAAAATAATGAATAGTAAAAATATTTAAAATTTACAAACGGACTCGAATAAATTATTTAAAGTTTTCTATGTGTTCCGTTTACCTGAAGAACTGTTAGAATTAAAATTTCATTATACAAGTTCGACGATACTAATTAATATGAATTATCACTTGAGTATATACGAATGAGAAAACGATAAAGAGAGTACTTGTTAAATACTCGGGTGTCTGTCATGTTGCGAATCTATTGTGCCATCGTTAGAAAGGTAGCCGCATATGGGGACACTTGGCACCCTATGAATTGCCAGTGGTAATCTAATGACTCTCTCGATCGTTATTTAACGTGACTTTCGCCTCTATGAATCGAATTCGTTCACTGCCCATATGAGGTAATTGGAAAATGACCATTCCCATCAGGGAATTGTCGTAGTGTAATAGTCGCACCAATAGGGTGGTGTATGCATACATTAGACAAGGGATTTGGTGTCCTTATTACCTACTTGATATCTTTAGCTTGAATGACTTGACCAGTTGAATGTTTCCTACTCTTCACCTTCAAGCAAGCAGCCTTGCTTTTGTAAGGTTTTGCATGTTTCCATCCTAACTGGTTGTGGCTCATAGGACAACGTATGATAGATTATCCATGTTGTATTGAATATTAGGTAGTTATCACGTACGCTACTTAGTGTTTGATCTGATGTACGAGTCTGAGTAACTAGTGCACTTTGATGGCGGATCATATGGGTGATTTACCATGAGAGTACACAAGCCACTCTGTAGTCAAGACTCGCGAGTATATGTTGCTATATGAATAATTGAAAAGGGTCGACTACCCCGAATATGAACGAGATGATAATGATTTGCCTACATGATTATGAATTGTGATAAATTGATGATTAAATTGTTGTGTTATATGAATTGATAAGACCTGATGATTTAATTACCTTGTTGCATGAACTGTTTTATGTTATGCTTTATGAACTGCATTGCTGTATGTATATATGTGTTGCTTATTAGGTGCGGGGCTGAAAAAGCTAATTCGGGAATCAACAGGTACCCCGAGACTTGACTGTTGATCTATACAAGGGGATTGAAGGCCTTATTTTGTATTTTGAGAGAATGTAATCAATTAAACTCCGCTTTATCTATGACTCTTATTATGTATAATGAGTTGTACTACGATGACAGCTGGTTTTGTAATAAATAGACTTAATTAATATTCCGCCTTAGTTTAATTAAAGTCACGAAAAACCAGGTTGTTACATCGAGAGTCCGTGGCCGGGGGCCTTGGCGGCTCGCGCCCAACGTATGGCCTTGCACAATGCTCATCCGTGGTCGTCGGGCCCGGATGAGGGTGCCTTTATGCAAAAGAGCCGGGATGTCTATGATGGCCCACGTGCCTCAGGCCGCTCACCGCAGTGTCCGATGTCGGCCTTGTGGCGGGCGGCCGCGACCTCCCATGCCTACGTACGGATGAACATCGCGCCTTGAGAGTCCATGGCCCGGGGCCTGGGCGGCTCGCGCCCTACGTATGGCACATTGCCTACGCACGGAGCACCATCGCGCACGGAGAGTCCACGGCCCGGGGCCTGGGCGGCTCCCACGCCCTGCGTGCGGCATACTACCTGCGTACGGAGAGTCCACGGCCCGGGGCCTGGACGGCTCCTGCGCCGGGCCGTGGACGGCTCCTGCGCCCTTTATACCACCTGCGTACGGAGAGTCCACGGCCCGGGGCCTGGACGGCCTCGCGTCTTTATACTACTGCAGACGGAGAGTCCCACGGCCGGGGCCTGGGCGGCCTCGCGCTTTATACCACTGCAGACGGAGAGTCCACGGCCCGGCCTGACGGCCTCGCGTCTTTACACTACTGCAGACGGAGAGTCCACGGCCCGGGACCTGGACGGCTCCTGCGCCCTTTATACTACCAAATGTATGGAGGGTCCACGGCCCGAGGCCTGGGCGACTCCTACGACTTAGAATACTACCGACGTGAGGAGAGTCCACGGCCCGAGGCCTGGGCGGCTCCTGCGACCTTTACACTACCATGAGAAGAGACCATTAACGGCCCTCGCGCCTAGGTGGCTTGCTCCGGATAAGACCATACTACGCCCCTCGTGCCTAGGTGGCTCCAATCGTACAAATAGTCCATGGCTACGTGCCGGGACAACTCCTTCATTCCAGTGACGCAGTTTACTCTGCGTCAACCTAGGCCGCGCCACGTGACCTTGTCCCGCGGCCTACCTCCTTATTCCCGTGACGCAGTTCACTCTACGTCACCTTAGGCCGCGCTGGCCGACCGCCTCGTGGCTAGCCCCTTTATACGCTGACGTTGTGTACTGACGTCACCTACCGCTGCGCCGCAAACTCCGATCGCGCCAGTGAGACTTCGCTTCAGAACTACGCCGCCAGATCGTGCAGACGGACCGGTGGGACATCCCGCCTGCACCCGGAGGACTGACGGTCCCTTGGGTACACGGGATGCTCCCGGCTCATGACCCCTCCGGCCCGGGGTAGTCAGACCCGGGAGACGCCACACCCAACAACTATCGTGTAGCTTTCGATGCCTGTTTTATATTTGGTATGTCACGGCTAGACAACCACTTTCACGCGGTACTTCTACCGCTAAGGACTCGTTTAGCGAGATCTTTTTCACTTATATCGCCCAAGGTCAACGATTTCGCGCACTCTATTCGACGCCGACGTCCGACACCGAATCCGCACGATGGCATGCGAATCCGGTGGGGGCAATTGTTGGGGTCGAATATCCGATTACGCTTACGACAACAAGACGACAAATAATAGGCCCAAGAGGCCCAAAAGCCCAAAAGCTCTATAAATAGGCCCTAGGGGGCAAAGGTAAAGGGGTTGGTTAATTCACTCTCCCCACTCTCTCTCTCTCTCTCTCCACTTTTTATACTTTTACCACATAAACATTATTTTTATATTTCTAAGATCGACTTGGCGTCGGAGGTCTCGGCCGGGCAAGCCCCTCGGGCCCGGAGTTCACCCTGCAGGTCACACATGGAGCGGGCCCAGACCCGGGAGGCCACCCTGGAGGCCACCCATGACGTCATCCTCAAGACCCCGAGTTTATACCCGAAACATGAAGTATAATAAAATGATAATAAATAAGTAATATTGATAATAGATAAATTGTAGTAATATGATTATATGTTTAGGTTAATTTGTTTTGAGTATTTGAAATCATTGTTCATATGATTTTTATGTTTATTTACGTTTTAGTTATGTAGTAATCACATATAAAAATTATGTTAAATATTAACAATGAGTTTATAGTGAATAAAAATTGAAAACAAAATTTATGTACCATGTACACCTAGCCAGGCATTTCCCCTTTTTTTAATTAAATTTTCACTTTTAATTTTTGTAAATAATATGTCATGTTAAGTTAGGTTAAAATAGATGTTGTTATGTTATAAAGATTAATTTAGGCAAATAAATTATAAGTTGTTAAATATGCAAATTGTGTTCTTGATGAAACTTTGGTGTTCTTGAAATATTCATGTGATGTTCATCTTATTAGTATACTTGGATCTTTATTATTTAATGTTTGTTAGTAATTTTTGTTTTTATTTAATTATAAGTTTATATTATGTTATTAGTATCACTTAAATCAACTTACACTTTTAGAAAAACAGTTAGAAAATTTAACTTTATATTTTAGCACAAAATTTTAGTTAAATGAAATTTTTAGTAAAATTTCATTTTAGTTTAAATTGTTTTAGTATAATTAGAATAATTAAAATATAAAGACTTTAAGTTAAAAACCGATAAAAATCGAAAAATGAATTTTTGAACAACATACATGGCCACGGCATTTTGGCTATTTTAGGTTAAAAATTGTTTTTATCACTTTTTAGTTTATTGTTATTATAATTTAATTAGTAGTTAATAAGTTGAATTAAGAATTTTAAAAGAAATAAATGAATTTTGATATATATGTTAACCACACGACATTACTATTAAAAATGGGCTAAATTTAATCAAAATGAAAATAACACTAAGTCACTAAAGTTTAATAGTTAATAGAATTGAATTTTTGTATAAATCGATTTAGATAGAAATGAAATATAATAAACCGATAAAAAGTGTAACCGTTATAAAAATGAATTAAAATCGTGTGCTACTGCCTTTGCAAATTTGGACTGTTGGACTTGGACATACGGACTAGAATGAACCATCCACGACACTATTATTATTAAAAATGATAATCGCTAAATTTAGTAAATAGATGACTAAATTTAACTAAGTCTCATTTTTAAAATAAATATCATTTATCACTTTTTACAAACCGAACTTAACGACTTTAAAACTAGATTTTTAAACTTAGAGATTAAGTTAGGAAGTGAATAGTGACTAGTGAATAGTGACTGAGATGAATAGTGACTGAGGTGAATAGTGACGGATGAATAGTAACCATCATGAATAGTAACCCGGGAAGAAACTTGTTGAACAAGTAACGTCCCAAAAGTTTTAAAACTTGGTTTTAAGGGAATTTGAGGTAACTTGTTGAACGAGTTATCTTTTCAAATCCCGAGACGTGAATAGTGAAAAATTCACGAAACTTGTAAAACTTGCTACGTCTCAAAATTCAAAGATATTTCAAATTTCAAAATTTGAAATATTGTAAATAATTAAAAATTTACTATGTATAAAAAGATTGAAAATGAATAAGTAAATAACTTAAAGTGTTTTGAAAAACACTTAAATAAAATTGGACAAACTAACAAACGTATCAATATAGAAACTTGAAAACGTTAATAATTAATAACACTTCAAATAATAAACGAATATGTTATGTGAGCATATGAAACCAAATAATATACTTAAACGTTTGACGATGAAACTAGGAGAGTCTAGTAACATGTGATATGAAATATCAAATAAATAATAAATCTTGAGTAAGTTAAATAAAAGGTCAAAAGCTTGAGCCTCCGATATGAAAACGTCAATCGTGAGTGAAGTGAGGTTTAGGATAGTCTTGATACGGACGCCACTATCTCGACCTTATTGCGATTGTCATCTCGAATAGTGTGGTTTAGCCGGCAGCATTATATGCGTATGTCATCCTGCCCATGCCTTTACGCCTTAAGTCGTACTGCATAAGCCGTACAAGATAATGAATACGTCAACTCTTTTGGGTCAGGCATTAGGAAGTAGTTGTTTTATTCAGAGTTAAGGTGCTCTATGAATAGCATAGCCCACTCTTAATGTGAATATTAGAATATGCATATTAGACTAGGGTTGATCCCCCTATTTCGCTAATGTTACCAGGGCCACCGCGACCTTGTTGCGATTGTCATCTCGCGGTTTTGTCTCCTTGCCGCGTATCGTTCTTAGTGGGCGCGACGCTAGCATTCGTTCCTACCCTGCGTAAAGATCACTTGACGGGATTGTATCTGAAGTTCGAATCATTTCGAACACTAGAAGATGAGATGCAAGTACTATAGTATTCGGCGTGGTTTACGAGTTGAGTAAGTCGCTGCACTATGGTAGTGAGATGAAAGCGACTAGAGTACAATGGCCTACTCAGTGGTCAGGCTCGTAAGCAGTATGTGTTGTTTGATTAAATGAGAATGAGTGTGTACCATCTTTGAAAATTAAAGACCACAAAATTTCTGAAGTGAATCGAGTCTGCATGATGTGAATGATACAAAATTTATGTTTGTTTGCGATCTGATATCGCTTCGTAATCCTGCTGACATGCTGTGACATTATTGCTATGATATTATCTGTTATTTGCTTTCATAACTGAATATCATGCTTATATGATTTATCGCTTTAAACCGCATGCTTATTATGACTTATATGTCTTTATATGCTATATGTAATAAGCATTTTTATGTTTTTATCAAAATGTTATAATTATAAAGCGATAGTAATAAACCAAAGTAATTGAAATCGAGGGTAAGTATGAGCATAGTTAGTCACTGTCCGCTCAGCGGGCACCCCCCATCAGTTTATTGTGCAGGGTAATCGTGGACCGGGAGCTGGATTTTGGACGGGACCACGCGACGTTTTTCTACGTTACTTTTAGTCGTTTTCGAGAGATTTGTAATATATAATACGATACTCTTTTAAATTTCCGTACTTAGAGTTGTTTTATTCAACTCTTGAACGATGTTGTAACATTTGAGTTTTTAAGTATAATTAATGACGCTGGTTTAAGACTTAATTAATTTCCGCCTTAGTAATTAAAGTCGACTAAAAACCAGGTTGTTACAGGCCAGACCTCCTTTTTTTTTCTTTCTTTTTCTTTTTTTTTTTTTTTTTTTTAGGATTTTGCTATAATAGATACTCCTAATCTCCATATTAATATATAATAACTCCTAACCTAATCTCGTCATAATTAAACTCCTAAACCCTAATTCTCTCTTCTCTCTCTCAACCCCATTAATCTCCTCATTAAAATTCTGCATTAATTTCATTAAAGTTTATAGGTTTTTCATCCTAATTTCATTCCTTTCTTCCTCTTTCTGTAATCCTTCGCTTTTAATTCGTTTTTAGCTTAGTTTTAGTAGTTTTCATATTATTTTATGTGTTTTATATTGTATGCTTATATTGTATGTGATTTTATGTGTGGTGATCAAGGAGAAGGCCAATTCAACGACGAGGACACAATTTACATCGAAGAGGAGGAAGACTATATATTTCTTTGCTTGGAAAAGGTAACTAGGTGTAGCCCTAGTGATATTTTGACATGTATGAGGCCCTAGATGATGATTAGGTTGTTGTATTTGATTGTGTTATCTTAAAGTTGTGAACTTTGGCTTGTAATGTTAGCTTGTGAATGTTTTGTGGTGAATTTTGGTGTCGGCCTCATACTATTGAGTCTAGAAGCATGTTTAGGTTGTTTGGTCACTTGTTTGGCATTAATTATGATAGATTGATGATTAAAGTTGATAACTTGAGTTGAGTGTTGGTTCCATTATGATTGTATATAAGCTTTGTTGATAATATGTTGAGATTGGCTTAAGATTGTGTTGTATTGACGATGTTGAACTAAAGGTTGTTGTATTGACATTGAATTGGTTGGTTTGTTGTATGCTTGAGTTGAGTGTGCGTACGGGTACTGTTCTGGCACGTACGTGAGGAGTTACAACGTCTTTTGTAGGACGTATGCCGCCTATCGTGGGTTCTCATCCATTTTTTAGTGGTTCTGCACTACTACAAAAAACATTATAGACATCACTAATTAGACATCAAAGATTTATATCAACCGATGTATAAACTATAGACATCGTTATTTTGAAAAAAATGATGTATATTTTATTTTGATATACATCCAATATTCCAAATGACTCATGTCTATCAAACCCCGTTTTAATAGACATAAGACATTTACACCAACTGATGTCTATCAAAACTACTCCGTATAAAAAATAAAAAAAAGGCTTCATATATGTATTGAATAATCGTAGCATTATGTTACTCCAGAATTAAACCTACTTCCTCTTCTCCAATAGACCAACCCTTCCCTTATTCATTCGCTACCCACCAAGTTTTCGTGGTACAAGCGGTTGTTGTCATCGCCACCATCTTCAAATAGTTGTGTATTGGGGCATGGCATCGTATCGGTACATATCGCTGTATGATTTTCCTTTTTCTTTCTCATCCTCAAACCCTAATTACTATATTTTATTTCCATTCCTCTGTAATTTGAGAAGTTTTCAACCCTTTACGGTTTAATTATTTAGTACTGTCGATTTTACAAAGTGTATGTTTTCAAAATCTATGGCAGATTCTATGTTCATCAAAATTCAATTATTTTTTTTAGAAATAAGCGAAATTATTTCTAGCAAACCCTAGAAAATTGAGCAATTCAATTCAACAATCCAAGCCATAAGCCCATAAATCTCTAGAATCGTTATCTCATACACTGGTAGGTTCTAATGTATCACTTTAACCACTTCAATCAATTTTTGTGTGATAATTTTAATGTGGGTGCTTATTTTCATGATTTTTCGTACATAGCCTTGTTTTGTTGTTTGATCAGTTCTAAAGCTCTAATTTTTTGTTAATTTTGTTCTTATATGACAGATTTCTAATTGTTATTTAATTGAGTCTTTCCTTGGTGCTAGTGCAGGACATAATTTTGGGTCGTCAAGGCGTAGATTTTCAACCGATCAATTCTCGGATGATGAGTCTTTAAATGAGTGGCTTGATCAGGTAATGTTAGTCTTGACAAAACATTTTATCACATATTAAGGTGAATTCTAAAAATTGATTACAATCTGCTTGTTTTTCTAGTGTATTACTCCGTATGATATTATGTAAAAACGCCAAGGTGATTTTAGAGAATTCTAGATTGATTACAATCTACTCGGTTAGCTCGTGTGTGCGGACCTTATGAACAAGTTTTTGGCGATTTGACTGTGATTAGAGGTGCTTGCGTTAGAGCACAATGCAAGTATTGAACAATGCAAGTCAGACTTGGTCTCATTGCAATTAATTAATTAATTATAGGATTAAGAACATAAACAAGTGTGTGGTTACTAATTAAAGTTCAATTATCCACTTGTTGGTATTAAACATTATTGAGCACTTAAATGCAACAGTAAACTCAGAATATCAGTTGATTTCTTGTCAATTTGTTTTCTGTCATCCATGCTACCTTAATATTTCATTAATAATGTTTAGGATTGAGTTTTGACTACTTAAGCTTTGATCTTCAGTGACTTCGATGGTGTTATTGTTGTTTGATCAGTTCTAAAGCTCTAATTTTTTGTTAATTTTGTTCTTATATGACAGATTTCTAATTGTTATTTAATTGAGTCTTTCCTTGGTGCTAGTGCAGGACATAATTTTGGGTCGTCAAGGCGTAGATTTTCAACCGACCAATTCTCGGATGATGAGTCTTTAAATGAGTGGCTTGATCAGGTAATGTTAGTCTTGACAAAACATTTTATCACATATTAAGGTGAATTCTAAAAATTGATTACAATCTGCTTGTTTTTCTAGTGTATTACTCCGTATGATATTATGTAAAAACGCCAAGGTGATTTTAGAGAATTCTAGATTGATTACAATCTACTCGGTTAGCTCGTGTGTGCGGACCTTATGAACAAGTTTTTGGCGATTTGACTGTGATTAGAGGTGCTTGCGTTAGAGCACAATGCAAGTATTGAACAATGCAAGTCAGACTTGGTCTCATTGCAATTAATTAATTAATTATAGGATTAAGAACATAAACAAGTGTGTGGTTACTAATTAAAGTTCAATTATCCACTTGTTGGTATTAAACATTATTGAGCACTTAAATGCAACAGTAAACTCAGAATATCAGTTGATTTCTTGTCAATTTGTTTTCTGTCATCCATGCTACCTTAATATTTCATTAATAATGTTTAGGATTGAGTTTTGACTACTTAAGCTTTGATCTTGATGACTTGATGGTGTTATACTACATATTATTAATTGATCACTTGGTATTACTCGTGATGAGTAGGATACATCTGTATATATTGTATTTGTCGACTAGTTTTGATGTCAACTCCTTGGTCAATTAGTGAAATAGATTTAAGCTTAAGTAGAAATATAGTTTCGATTTTGTACGCTTGATGTTTAAGAGTGTACTAATTACATGTAGATTTTATTTGCAGGTGATAGCATGTATACCAAGCCCAAGACCTACTAAAATTTCACCGTACTTTGTATGAGCCATATGGTATCATAATGTTAAATCTGTGAAAATATGAGTACTTACCAATTTATTTTATACTTGTTTAATTTGAAAAATAATGTATTATTGTATAAAAACACTATTGTATTTGAAACAAATTCACATGATACATATATAAAATGTATATTTTTTATTTATTTATTTATTTTCTATTTTTTTTTTTTTTTTTTTTTTTTTTTTTTTTTTTGCGATTTATGGTCAGTATAGACATCAGACTTTTTCAAAATCGTATGTCTAATTTTTGTAAATGAACATCTGTTTATTACTAAAATATGATGTCTATTTTTCAAATAGATGTCAGGGTTTCAAAAAATTTGATGTCTATAGTTCAATAGACATCAGACTTAAGTCTGATATGTAAATGTTATGAATAGACATCACTCAACTTAACATCAGTTGTAAGTATGATGTCTATATGTAAAAAAGTCTAATATCTATAATAGTTTTTGTAGTAGTGCTGAGACTATGGTTATTGATTACCGTTTTGTAGCGGTTTGTATGTCGACAGTCTTTTGTAGGGGTGGGCTTGGCCAAGTTTAGACAATTGTATTGAGGCATTTTGTAGTGCCGCCATAGGGTTGGATCTTTTGTAGGGTCCAGGGTGTTTTGTAGCGCCTAGTACTCCGTGCTTTCTCTTGCGATTGTTGTTGTTAATTGTCACTTTGTTGATGGCATTCAGGTTGTTGTTTGTTGTATGTCACTTTGTTGATGACAGCTTGATATTGTATATTGATTGTTGTACTTTGTTGGTGTTGATTGATGTTGCCTATACTCTGATCATAGGCCATAGGTCAGGTAAGGTATTTGTTGAGTTGTTGGTTGAGTTTGTCTTGTTGAAATATGACTGGGAAACACCTACTTACTCCCCACTGATTGTGGCTGTTGCATGTTTTTGCGGCAGGTATGCGCGGGGGACATGTTTGTGTGAGGAGCTGTGAGGAATGACGACCCCGTAGCTAGCTTTGATGGGAACTTTGATTAGACTTGGTTTAGACTTGGATTAGACACGTTTGGTTCAGTTTACTAACGCTATCGTACTTTGTACCTTGGATTATGGTTTGTAAGGGGTATTTACTCCCCGTTTGCTAGGCCTCAAGGCCTACTCTTTTATTCGTTGTTTGTCGTTAGTGAGTAATGACTCGGATTACACGGTGATTCCGCCACCGTGGTTTCTTTTATTTCATTTTCTTTTCTAAAACCTTTTTAAAACGTATTTATTTTAATTAAATCATCCGGGTTGTTACATTTAGGGCGCACGGGGAGGTGTACTTAGGCGTTTTAATGTCGTTTTGATGCTTAAAAAGGGATTTTTTAATATTTTCGCTTTGGCTTAGTTTCCGGAAAAAGGGTTTTGTCTTGATGAGTGTTTATGTGGGAGAATGATTGGTCGTGGGTTAGCTAGATACGGCTCGACTGTATTTAATTAAGCTACATACATTGAAAAATGACTAAAAATGCTTTTGACACGATTGTACCATTATGCATGCGTAACTGAAAGTTCATTTCATCATTAGGTTGTTGTTTAGGGGTGCGGACACGGACATCTACAGTACGCCGCTTTGGTGAGCTTCAACTAAAAGGCTAGTCAAAATAAAAGATAGTATCCAGACCATGATAGTATCGATACTACCTAGCGGTACTGACCATGTGTCTCTTGGAGAGACGAGGACTCGGTGTCGGGCTATCCAGGGAGAAACAACGGGTACATGTTTAAAGACATGACGGTCTTTGCATTTTTAGGGGCATGCCTGCCTGCTGATGTCTTCGTGCTCTTTATCGACGATGATTTTAGAGTATCGACATCTGCTTTGTGTTTGAACGGTTGTCCGCATGTTGGTACTCTTTTCTAACTGCCCACGACTTTGACTCGTTGCTGAGTGCTCATGTCCTCACTCATGTCGAGCGACCGTACCTATGCTCCATTTTTTAAGTGCCCACGACTTTGACTCGTTGCAGAGTGCTCGTGTCCATACTCACGTCGAGCGACCGTGCCTATGCTCCATTTTTGAGTGCCCACGACTTTGACTCGTTACTGAGTGCTCGTGTCCATACTGACGTCGAGCGACCGTGCCTATGGTCCATTTTTGAGTGCCCACGACTTTGACTCGTTGTTGAGTAGTCATGTCCATTCTCACGTCCAGCGACCATGCCTATGCTCCATTTTTGAGTACCGACAACTTTGACTCATTGCTGAGTGCTCGTGGCAATACTTGCATCAAGCGACAGTGCCTATGCTCCATTTTTGATTGCCCACGACTTAGACTCATTGTTGAGTGCTTGTGTCCATAATCACGTCGGCGGCGCGTACTATGCTCTATTTGTAAGTGCGACGCAATTTGACTCATTCTTTGAGTGCTCGTGTCCATACGCACATTGAGCGACTGTGCTTCTGCTCCATATTCGACTGCCTTCGACTTTAACTCTCTTTTGAAGGCCCGTGTCTAAACCCACGTCGAGCGACCATGCCTATGCTTCATTTTCGAGTGCCCACGACTTTGACTCGTTGCTGAGTGCTCGTGCCTAAACTCACGTCGAGCGACCGTGCCTATGCTTCATTTTCGAGTGCCTTGGACTTTGAGTCGTCGTTGAGTGCTTGTGTCTAAACTCACATCGAGCCACCGTGCTTGTGCTCCATTTTCTGGTCCCGACGACATTGACTCATTGTTGAGTGCTCGTGTGTAAACCCACGTCGAGCGACCTTGCTTATGCGCCATTTTCGAGTGCCCACAACTTGACTCGGTCTTTGTGTGCTCGTTCCTAAACTCACGTCAGTGCTCATGTCCATACTCATGTCAGCGACCATGGCTATGCTCCATGTTTGAGTGCCCACGACTTTGACTCGTTGCTGAGTGCCCGTGTCCTTACTCACGTCGAGCGACCGTGCCTATGCACCATTTTTGACTGCCCACGACTTTGACTCGTTGCTGAGTGCTCGTGTCCTCACTCATATCGAGCGACCGTACCTATGCTCCATTTTTTAAGTGCCCACGACTTTGACTCGTTGTTGAGTGCTCGTGTCGATACTTACTTTAAGCGACCGTGCCTATGCTCCATTTTTGAGTGCCCACGACTTTGACTCGTTGTTGAGTGCTTGTGTCCATAATCACGTTCAGCGACCATGCCTATGCTCCATTTTTTAGTGCCCATGACTTTGACTCATTGCTGAGTGCTCGTGTCTATACTCACATTGAGCGACCGTGCTTATGCTCCATTTTCAAGTGCCCACGACTTTGACTCACTGTTGAGTGCCCGTGTCTAAATCCACGTCGAGCGACAGTGCCTATGCTTTATTTTTGAGTGCCCACGACTTTGACTTGCTGCGGAGTGCTCGTGCTTAAACTCACGTAAACCGACCTTGCCTATGCTCCTTTTTCGAGTGCCCACAACTTTGACTCGCTATTGAGTGCTCGTGTCTGAAATCACGTCGATCGACCGTGCTTGTGCTCCATTTTCTAGTGCCCACGACTTTGACTCGTTCTTGAGTGCTAGTGTTTAAACCCACGTCGAGCAACCTTGCTTATGCTCCATTTTTGAGTGCCCCCAACTTGACTCGCTACTGAGTGCTTATGCCTAAACTCACGTCGAGCGACCGTGCATATGCTCCATTTTCGAGTGCCCACGACTTTGAATCGTTGTTGATTGCTCATGTCTAAATTCAAGTCGAGCGACCGTGCCTGTGCTTATGCTTGAACCCTTGTCGAGTGCTTGTGTTGGGTGCTTGTGCTTGAGCCTTTGTCGAGTGCTAGTGTTGAGTGCCTATGTAACAACTCGGATTATTCAAATAAAATAAAATACATTTTAAAAAGGTTTTAAGAAAGAAAATGAAATAAAAGAAACCACGGTGGCGGAATCACCGTGTAATCCGAGTCATTAATCACTAACAACAAACAAACAACGATAAAAGGTAGGCCTTGAGGCCTAGCAAACGGGGAGTAAATACCCCTTACAATCCGAAACTCCAAAGAAACATAAGTCTAACAATCTCAAACAAGTCTAACAATCCAATCTAACAAATCCAGATCAGTCCTATACGATCAAGCTAGCTACGGGGTCAATCCTCACGGCTTCTCACACTTAAAACCCATCCCCGCGCATACCTGTCGCAAAACATGCAACAGCCACAATTAGTGGGGAGTAACTAGGTCCTCCCCAGTCATATTTCAACGTATAAAACGTAACCAACAACTCACCTGGCCTACGGCCTATTATCAGAGTACAATAACAACTACGACAATAGCAATACAATTTAACAACCAAGCTCAATCTTAACCGTTACAATAACTATTACACAACAACCAACGAACGCAAGAGAAAGCACGAAGCACTGGATAGCCACATAACCGTGAACTACCCCGGACCTCACCCTAACCGGTGATACCTCCAAACCCTATGGCGGAACCACATAACCATGAATTCCCTTTAATGGACTTTCATAACCGTGAAATCCTCAACTGTCTTAATTTGGCCAAACCTCGCCATAACCGGTGACGACATAATACTTACCATAGTCTCTAACCATAACCGGTTGAGAACCCAACATGGCGGCATCCGTCCCAAAGGACGTTGTAACTCCTCACGCACGAGCCATAACCGTACCCGTACGCACACTAGTCTAAAGCTTACAAACAGTCAATTCAATAACCTAAATTAACTCATTTCAATACCATCCAACATCCAACAACAACATTACATACCTTCATTATAACCAACACAATACAAGAGACTAACAACGGTGTATTAACCACTATAAACGGAGTATTAATTACCAAAGCAATAAATGATCATAATTAGGTTAATTACTAGCTCAAGTTACTAACTTTACTCAATATGCCATCATAATTAACAGTTCTCAAGCGAATGTATGCCCTAATCATGCAACTAGTCTCATGTGTATGAGGCCGACTCCAAATTCAATTATAATTCATTCTTAAACCAACCAAAACAATCCATGACATGCACACATACAATCATACATCAACCAACTTCATTTTAATCACTAACTAGGCCTCATACATGCCGAAAGATCACTAGGGCTACACCCAGTTACCTTATTCGTAGAGCAAACGGGCTATTCTTAGTCGTCGTCCTCCACGTACACGGTGTCTTCCTCGTTCAGTGCTTCTTCTCCTTTGATGGTAACACATAAATCCCATATAAAAATAAGCATACAAAGTATAACACATAAACTAATACAAAAACTACTAATACTATGCTAAAAACGATGTAGGATGAAAGGTTTATCGAAGAACAAATGAAAAAGGATGAATTAGGGCTAAGAAATAGAGGAATTTGGATGATTTTAATGGAGAATTGAAGTTGTATTGATGAGAGTTTAGGAGAGAGAAGAGAGGATTAGGGTTTGATGACGATGAATTAATGAGTATAATGATGTATTAGGGCTGAAAAAAGGAGTTAAAAAGGATTAAATTCGAGTTAAAACAAAACACGGAAAGTCGAACAAATCATCCACGAGAAACAGAGCAGCCCGGGCCCCGGTCGTGCCCTGTTCGCGCCCCGCCCGCGCGTTGGTCGCGCTCCGTCCGCGCCCCGCTCGCGCTTTTGGCCTGTTTTTCTCGGATGATCTCTGTAACACAACCCGGTTTTTCGTGACTTAATTAAACTAAGGCGGAAAATTAATTAAGTCTAATACATGCCGGATGTTAATTAAATTACATTCAAATGGCATAGGATACAAATATATATTACAATCTCTCAAGGAAAACAAACGAAACATCCTAATCATCCCGATAATCCTGAGTCTCGAGAATTGCCTACAACGGAGACAAAAACACAAAATAGGAGGATCTCCCGCTCAGAGGCGGGAAGTGACTGTTCTAACCAACAACCTCTAAACCAAAGTTTTGGTTTATTTAACCTATAATTAAAAGTAACTTGGCAGCATTAAACGCGTATAACTACCGTAGCCACCTTATGTTAATAAAATTGGACAAATAGCATATAATATCAGTTCTCACATATAGATATTTAAATCTCATACAACATGATAAACAAAACTTAAAACATTTCGATTTATAGAATCACAATAAATAAACATGACTATCATCTCAATTAATATAATATATATAAAACCTAAATTATGGCAATCAAGATATATGCATAAGCCGTAATCAATTCAATAAACACATAGTCGTGAACAATCATGCAATTCTAAACATATGCAATATAGAAAATAAATAAATAAAACACATTGCAAGTAGACAAGCAAAAACATATAAGGAATCATGATAATTCAAATATGAGCATACGTCAAATCATATAATCATAAAACATTTCTCGATAATCATACTAAACAAGGCAATCTCAACTCAAGGACAACATCATTCAGACAATAACCAATCAAAACAAGGAAATACATTCATCATACGTTAACTAGTGAATCTTCGTTAGTAAGGCGGAAGCATGCAGATATAATCCGCGCAGAAGCGGTCAGGGCCGAACGAAATCGGACGTGTCTGACAGGCAAAAGATATCTAAGGTAATAAGGACGGCCTAATCCCTTGTCTAATGTATGCATACACTACCTATCGAGGATCATACTTATTCGCTATTCAAAAGGTATCACCGACGAAAAGTTCGACTATCACCAGAGACGGGTACCCCCGGTTGATTTGGATTTTCCAATTACTGATATATGGGCCCACGGAAATATCAAGAATGCCCCATCCCTGAGGTTGTATATACCGTGTCGAGTAGCGATCTTAAGATCGTTATTTCGCCTTGGGCAACTCTGGGAGGGAGCCCAAGTCCCCATATACAGCTACCTCGTTAACTTCGAATTTCAAGAGTCGCAACATGGCGAACAATCCAAGTATTATATCAAGTAGTTCGTTTTCTCAATTTCTTATTTCCTCGTTTATTCAAATCAAGTGACAATTCTGAAACTTAAATAATATCGTCGAACTTTGTATAATGAAATATTAGTTCTAGCAGTTCTTCAGGTAAACAGAACACATAGAAAGACTTAGATATTTATTTTGAGTCCGTTCGTAAATTTTAAATATTTTCACTATTCATTATTTTACTATTCATTGTATTTACTATTCATCGTATTTACTATTCATCGTATTTACTATTCCTCGTATTTTTATACGTATGCGTATTCTTATACTTGTACGTATTATTAGTTTATATTTTAGTAAATAATAATAGTTCATTTTATTTATAAGCTTGATTAAGTTTCATTTAAACTATGAGTAATTTAAAGTAGATTAGTGATTAGTGATATAAATAATTGAATTTCATTATAACTCACATTTATGTCTTCCTTTTATTTAAATTGTAAAAATTTGTTTAGTGATTTAGTAGTTTTAACATTCATTTTAAATTGTAAACATATCTTGATGATACTTAGCACAATTTAGTGTTTTTAATAAAATCTAATATAATGACATTTAGGAACTATTCGTTTAGGTGGCCTAATTTCTGAATTGATTTTATTTATGTAACTCTTACGTAGTCGTATTAGGTGATTTAATAATTCGATCGTGAGATTATTAATATTTAAATTTTAGTAATATTCACTTAAGTTTAATTCACTTAATTATTTATAACTTTTAAAAATGTCAAAAACTTTATAATTCAAAATCTTAGTTAGGTTTTGTATTTATATATATAAATATATTATTCATAATTTTTATATAACTATACTTAGTAAATTTTTAGTCAACCTTTATATATTATTATGATATTAACAATTTACCTTTTAGTTAATTTTTATTTGTGATTCTAATTTTTAGCTTTATTTAGTAATAGTTTTACTTAGATTCATTTTAAATCTTAAAGTGCCCAATTTCTTATTATTATTTTAACTAAATACTTATTTAGTATATTTTAAGTTCATTGTAAACTTTAAAGTTTTAGTAAAGTAATCTTTATATTAAATGTGATATATGACTTTTTATATAATTATTTATTTTAGAAACTTTAATATGAGTAACTTAATTCATATTTTTACTTTTAGTTTGATTTAATATTAATTTAAACTTAATACTCTTTTAACTTAATTCTTCATTTTTAGTTATATTTCGATTTAACTTTTTAGAGACGATAGATAAGTTATATTACTTTAATTTATTTACTTAAATTATTTAATAATATTTTGGTCACATATTATACTTGTGATACATAAATTTTATATATTTTAATTTACACAAAACATATAATTTTAACATGACAATATTACAAATAAATTCAACAATAATTCAACAACACATTTTTAACCAAAACATATTATCACAAAATCATATAAATATCATATTTCACAGTTCAATTCAACATTATATTATAACTAAAATTAACACTCAATTTCATACTATAGCTAATCATACAAAGTTATTAAATAAACTGGTACGGGAGGTATAAGTGTCTAATGCATAACTAGCTCACTTTTAATAACAGATTAATTAAAGTAAAACCAAAACATTAATGTTAGAGATTTTGAGGAAGAATCGAGTCACCTAAATTTGGCACACGAACTGAGGCCTCCAAAAACGATCTTAACCCGTCTCCTTATGGACCCAAAATAAAAACCCGTGAAACCAAAAGAGAACAGAAGCGCCTCGGCCCGTGTATTCGTCCCAACAAACAACACAAAGACGAGAGTATGAGAATCGTTAACCATAGTTTAGCGGAACTGAAAATAGATCGAAATTAAAAGGATGTCGAGACTAAATAAATGTCAAACTGACTGAACACGAAGAAGGCTCACCGTGAAAGCTGTCAGAACCGACATATGAAGGTGGCAGAACCGTGGGGGTGGTCAGGGAGGACTCCGATGAAAGCGTCGGTGACCGGAGTTGTAACCGACATTAATAAAAGAGACGTGAGTGACATTGTGAGAGTGAGAAAGAGGTAGGATGAAAAAGGGAAAGAAAGCAGAAGCTTACCAAGGTGGTCTGAGTGGCCTGAGACTCATGAGCGGTGGTGGCCGTGGTCGAGGAAGGGGCAGAAAACAGGGGAGCAAAGAGCTCGAGAGAGAGAGAGAGACCACGGTGGTGGTGGGCTGTGCTCGAGATCGAGCTCGCCTTCAATGGTGGCTCCGGTGGCGGCGATGGTTTCAGGTGGTGATGTTGTCCTCCGGTGGTGGTGACAGATGGAGCAGAGGAGGCGGGAGAGCACGGTGAGAAAGCAGGGCCGAGAAGAGAGAGGAAGAAAAGGGGGTGAGGCGGTCCGTGGTGGTGCTTCACGGTGGTAATAGGCGAGGTGGAGTCTTTGTTGTCGTCGTTTTTGTTATTGTTGGCATTTGTTGTTGTTGTTCATTGTTGCTGCTACTTGTTTTATTATTATTATTATCATTATTATTATTATTTATTGTTGTTTTATGTTGTTCTTGTTTGTTTTTAATGGAGGAAGTAAAGAGGAAGAAGAAGGGTATGAAATGAGGAGATGGAAATATCAGACAAGTGCAAGTGGGAGTTATAAGGATTTATTTTTATTTTTATTTTAGTGTGTTGTGGAAGATAAGATCAAAATATCCAAATGAGTTGTGAGAAGAGTAGTATGTCGACATACTTGGGTGTATAATTTGGGTCTGTTTTTCCGATTTGCTCTGTTTCATTCGATCTTATTTATAAATCTTTATATTTTATAAAATATATTAAGTATAGTATATTTACGTTGTAACTCTATTTTTATTTTCTATAACGTTAAACTTATATTTTAAAATTTAAATAGTGTATAAAAATATTAGTAACAAATTTTGTTACGGTCTCACTGATTTTCAAACGGTCTGTTTATTTGCAAGATACATTTCGATAAAATTATATTTTATTCAAGTAACAGTAATTTTTAAAGTAAGACTTAAAATTTATTAATTTTAATAAAAGCAATTGAATCAAAGTTTTAGTTTGACAAGTACTTTAAAAATAAAAATATAGTACAGTTTAATATAAAATCAAGAAGTTTTAACTAGAGATGTATTGGAGAAAGTTTATTTAATCGAAATTTTTCAGCCGCGTTTTTAAAGTAATTGAATAAAATTTAAATTATATAAATTTTAATTTAAGAATTTTGTTAAAATAATTAATTACTGTTAATAAAAACACGGGGTGTTACAATCCTACCCCCTTAAGAAAAGTTTCGTCCCCGAAACTTGAATAGAGAGGATAAACGCTCAAGATAAAATGAGATGATAGGCAAAATGCCGAGATTGTTGGAATTCGAAAGTTAACATTACTCTTGATTGGGCAAGATCTTCTTGAAGGAATTATTGAAGATCTTAATAATATTAAAATATAAATAATTCTTTTTCGAATTAATATCTAAATGTTGCTGCATTGTCATTTTCAAAATCAGCGAGAAGGAGGTTTTCAAAAAGGTAGGGCCTAGAGGTTTTGTACGGAATTAAATTAAATTAAAATAATAAGCGTTTTAAGAATAAAACAATTTATTTAAATCTAGAAATAAATATTAACCTTAAAATAAAATAGGTTGAAATAAGAAGTTTTATGATTTAGTTAGGATTTTAATATAATCAAATTATTGTCCTACCCCCTTAAGAAGTTTTAAACGTATATACATAATATTATTATTGTTACTTTTAATGATCACGTGTATATGATATATAGCCTTAGGAAAAACGGCATTTAAGAAAAATATGTAAAAGTCGTAGTGATCATAATGAAAATATGAGCTTAAATGAATTTAAGAGAATATAGGTTATCGTTGAATGATTAAATAAAATTATTAGAGAATTACGGATAACCTTTTTAATATAGCTCTTTTTCTTAAAATTGTTATTATGATGTTATTAGGTGAAATGGAAATGTTATAAATCATATTTCGGGTAAGATTGGAAATTTATAATAATGGGTTATATAAAAGACAAAGGAAATGATATATGTATATATACTTCGAAGATAGATAATTGTAATAGATAGGACAGGTTAAAAAGGTATTTAAAATTTAAAGACAAGGAGGTCGAAACAAATAAGTTTCAAATTATCTAAAATTTAAAAATAAGGAATTTATGAAGGGAAGTGAAAATACGAAAATCCAATTTAGTGGTTAATACGTAGAAAACTATAAGTTTTAAAATGGATGAAAATTCACGAGAAGGTAATAACAAAATAAGATTCGAAAGTGGATAAAATAAGAATAAGGAATTTAAGATAATTAAATATCAAAAGATATCTCAAATGACGAAATAAAAATTTGACAAACAATAAATAATTTTCAAAGATGTTTTAAAGACGAAATACGAAGGTAAATTTTTAAAGGTAGTTAGGAATTTATGATGTTAATTATTTAAAATGAGATAGTAAAGCTAAGAATTTGATAGGTAATCAAGTTAAAAATATTTAAAGTTAAAGGATGAGGATTTTAAAACAATTGAGTTTATAAGTTCAAAAATATCTAATAAAAAGATAAAGAGTTTACAAAAATGAAGGAAACAACCAAAGATTCATTGTATGAGATTAATAAGTATTTCGTAGACATAATAATTTAAGAGTTCAAGAATTTTAGAGGTTGACTACAAATTTAACGAAATTACAGATGAAAGATAAAGTCATTTTTTTGAGATTAAACAGAACAAATGATAATTAACTTTATGAAATAGATTAGTAGGTATTATAGATTTCGAGATGAGAAATTTTAGAAGATAATAATAATTGTAAGAGGTCAAAAGTACGAAGTAAAGTTTGACTATAAAAATTAAAGAGTTTACGAAATTCTAAAGTAAGAACGATAAAATTTTATGAGATTAAGGAGAAGAGATGAAAATCAATTTAAGACGGTAATTATTAGGAATTATTGATTTAGGAAACCAACAATTTCAAAGGGGTTAAAATGTTTACGAGGTTGAAAAATCATCGAGTGAATTCTTTTTACATAAGGAATTTAAAATATAAGAGTAAACATTTTTTTTTTTTTGAAATTTAATATTAGGAATCCTTTGATTAAGATATCTGAAAAATGAAAAGCGTTGAGATGACTATGATATTTAAAGAACGACTTTGATATGGTTGTATGAATCTTCAATGCTAAAGAAATCTTCGACGTCTTGGAAGTTGTCTCAGGTAGCATGATTCTTGATACGTTTCTCTACATGTGCTAGCTTCAGGTCTTGTCTTCAAGTCTTATATTTGCGAGAAAATGAAAGTTGATAAAAAATCAATTTTATGAAGTCTTGGTAAGAGTATAAGTTAGGAAGCTTTTATTTTAGAAGAAAAGGATAAGTTAAATAGATTTAAAAATTTTGGAGGAGAAGAATGATAATCTAGTTAATAAGGAAGTGTGATAAAGTTATAGAGGTCTTCAAGGCAGTAGAATTCTTCAAGGCCTAGAGCGTCGTCTTAGATCGTTCGACTCTTGATAATCTATGCTTGAGTTCTTGTCGTCTCGTCTTCGCTTTCGTCTCGATTTTTTTGTAAAGTTAGTATAAGAGACTTGTTAGCCAAAAAGTTTAGTCATAGAGCACTTAGCAGGCAAGAAAAGAGAAATAAAAATCTATCGAGGTTGAATGACGGTCAAGAATCTAAAGTCTAGGTCAGTCGGTCAATCCTTAATGTTTCTACCCATCTCACTTTTAAAGCGATCTATATTATAATTTTAGCGATTTAAGATTTCAAATTCATTATTTGATCCTATAAGTCTATGCCTGACATATATATTAATATGTATGTCTGGCCCAGGTGTCTTCTCGCTAGATGAGATAACTTTAACTTACTCACGGTCGCAAGACAGCTCTGATACCAACTGTAACAACCCGGTTTTTCGTGACTTAATTAAACTAAGGCGGAAAATTAATTAAGTCTAATACATGCCGGATGTTAATTAAATTACATTCAAATGGCATAGGATACAAATATATATTACAATCTCTCAAGGAAAACAAACGAAACATCCTAATCATCCCGATAATCCTGAGTCTCGAGAATTGCCTCAGAATCGGGAGACAAAAACACAAAATAGGAGGATCTCCGCTCAGAGGCGGGAAGTAGATCGTTTCTAACTAACAACCTCTAAACCAAAGTTTTGGTTTATTTAACCTATGATTAAAAGTAACTTGGCAAAGCATTAAACGCCAGATAACTACCGTGAGCCACCTTATGTTAATAAAATTGGACAAATAGCATATAATATCGATTCACATATAGATATTTAAATCTCATACAACATGATAAACAAAACTTAAAACATTTCAATTTATAGAATCACAATAAATAAACATGACTATCATCTCAATTAATATAATATATATAAAACCTAAATTATGGCAATCAAGATATATGCATAAGCCGTAATCAATTCAATAAACACATAGTCGTGAACAATCATGCAATTCTAAACATATGCAATATAGAAAATAAATAAATAAAACACATTGCAAGTAGACAAGCAAAAACATATAAGGAATCATGATAATTCAAATATGAGCATACGTCAAATCATATAATCATAAAACATTTCTCGATAATCATACTAAACAAGGCAATCTCAACTCAAGGACAACATCATTGAGATAATAACCAATCAAAACAAGGAAATACATTCATCATACGTTAACTAGTGAATCTTCGTTAGTAAGGCGGAAGCAAGCAGATATAATCCGCGCAGAAGCGGTCAGGGCCGAACGAAATCGGACGTGTCTGACAGGCAAAAGATATCTAAGGTAATAAGGACGGCCTAATCCCTTGTCTAATGTATGCATACACTACCTATCGAGGATCATACTTATTCGCTATTCAAAAGGTATCACCGACTTAAAAGTTCGACTATCACTGTGAGACGGTACCCCGGTTGGCTGGATTTTCCACCATTCTTGATATATGGGCCCACGGAAATATCAAGAATGCCCCATCCTCGAGGTTGTATATACTGTGTCGAGTAAATGATCTTAAGATCGTTATTTCACTGGGCAACTACGGGAGGAGCCCAAGTCCCCATATACAGCTACCTTGTTAACTTCGAATTTCAAGAGTCGCAACATGGCGAACAATCCAAGTATTATATCAAGTAGTTCGTTTTCTCAATTTCTTATTTCCTCGTTTATTCAAATCAAGTGACAATTCTGAAACTTAAATAATATCGTCGAACTTTGTATAATGAAATATTAGTTCTAGCAGTTCTTCAGGTAAACAGAACACATAGAAAGACTTAGATATTTATTTTGAGTCCGTTCGTAAATTTTAAATATTTTCACTATTCATTATTTTACTATTCATCGTATTTACTATTCATCGTATTTACTATTCATCGTATTTACTATTCCTCGTATTTTTATACGTATGCGTATTCTTATACTTGTACGTATTATTAGTTTTTATTTTAGTAAATAATAATAGTTCATTTTATTTATAAGCTTGATTAAATTTCATTTAAACTATGAGTAATTTAAAGTAGATTAGTGATTAGTGATATAAATAATTGAATTTCATTATAACTCACATTTATGTCTTCCTTTTATTTAAATTGTAAACTGTTTAGTGATTTAGTAGTTTTAACATTCATTTTAAATTGTAAACATATCTTCATGATACTTAGCACAATTTAGTGTTTTTAATAAAATCTAATATAATGACATTTAGGAACTATTCGTTTAGGTGGCCTAATTTCTGAATTGATTTTATTTATGTAACTCTTACGTAGTCGTATTAGGTGATTTAATAATTCGATCGTGAGATTATTAATATTTAAATTTTAGTAATATTCACTTAAGTTTAATTCACTTAATTATTTATAACTTTTAAAAATGTCAAAAACTTTATAATTCAAAATCTTAGTTAGGTTTTGTATTTATATATAAATATATTATTCATAAATTTTATATAACTATACTTAGTAAATTTTTAGTCAACCTTTATATATTATTATGATATTAACAATTTACCTTTTAGTTAATTTTTATTTGTGATTCTAATTTTTAGCTTTATTTAGTAATAGTTTTACTTAGATTCATTTTAAATCTTAAACTGCCCAATTTCTTATTATTATTTTAACTAAATACTTATTTAGTATATTTTAAGTTCATTGTAAACTTTAAAGTTTTAATAAAGTAATCTTTATATTAAATGTGATATATGACTTTTTATATAATTATTTATTTTAGAAACTTTAATATGAGTAACTTAATTCATATTTTTACTTTTAGTTTGATTTAATATTAATTTAAACTTAATACTCTTTTAACTTAATTCTTCATTTTTAGTTATATTTCGATTTAACTTTTTAGTGACGATAGATAAGTTATATTACTTTAATTTATTTACTTAAGTTATTTAATAATATTTTGGTCACATATTATACTTGTGATACATAAATTTTATATATTTTAATTTACACAAAACATATAATTTTAACATGACAATATTACAAATAAATTCAACAATAATTCAACAACACATTTTTAACCAAAACATATTATCACAAAATCATATAAATATCATATTTCACAGTTCAATTCAACATTATATTATAACTAAAATTAACACTCAATTTCATACTATAGCTAATCATACAAAGTTATTAAATAAACTGGTACGGGAGGTATAAGTGCCTAATGCATAACTAGCTCACTTTTAATAACAGATTAATTAAAGTAAAACCAAAACGTTAATGTTAGAGATTTTGAGGAAGAATCGAGTCACCTAAATTTGGCACACGAACTGAGGCCTCCAAAAACGATCTTAACCCGTCTCCTTATGGACCCAAAATAAAAACCCGTGAAACCAAAAGAGAACAGAAGCGCCTCGGCCCGTGTATTCGTCCCAACAAACAACACAAAGACGAGAGTATGAGAATCGTTAACCATAGTTTAGCGGAACTGAAAATAGATCGAAATTAAAAGGATGTCGAGACTAAATAAATGTCAAACTGACTGAACACGAAGAAGGCTCACCGTGAAAGCTGTCAGAACCGACATATGAAGGTGGCAGAACCGTGGGGGTGGTCAAGGAGGACTCCGATGAAAGCGTCGGTGACCGGAGTTGTAACCGACATTAATAAAAGAGACGTGAGTGACATTGTGAGAGTAGAAAGAGGTAGGATGAAAAAGGGAAAGAAAGCAGAAGCTTACCAAGGTGGTCGGAGGCCTGAGTCTTGAAGCGTGAGTGGTGGCCGTGGTCGAGTAAGGGGCAGAAAACAGGGGAGCAAAGAGCGAGAGAGAGAGAGAGAGAGAGAGAGAGACCACGGTGGTGCTGGCCTGTGCTCGAGATCGAGCTCGCCTTCAATGGTGGCTCCGGTGGCGGCGATGGTTTCAGGTGGTGATGTTGTCCTCCGGTGGTGGTGACAGATGAAGCAGAGGAGGCGGCAGAGCACGGTGAGAAAGCAGGGCCGAGAAGAGAGAGGAAAACAGGGGGGTGAGACGGCGGTCACGGTGGTGGTGCTCACGGTGGTAATAGGGCGAGGGTGGAGCTGCTGTTGTCGTCGTTTTTGTTATTGTTGGCGGCTGTTGTTGTTGTTCATTGTTGCTGCTACTTGTTTTATTATTATTATTATCATTATTATTATTATTTATTGTTGTTTTATGTTGTTCTTGTTTGTTTTTAATGGAGGAAGTAAAGAGGAAGAAGAAGGGTATGAAATGAGGAGATGGAAATATCAGACAAGTGTAAGTGGGAGTTATAAGGATTTATTTTTATTTTTATTTTAGTGTGTTGTGGAAGATAAGATCAAAATATCCAAATCAGTTGTGAGAAGAGTAGTATGTCGACATACTTGGGTGTATAATTTGGGTCTGTTTTTCCGATTTGCTCTGTTTCATTCGATCTTATTTATAAATCTTTATATTTTATAAAATATATTAAGTATAGTATATTTCGTTGTAACTCTATTTTTATTTTCTATAACGTTAAACTTATATTTTAAAATTTAAATAGTGTATAAAAATATTAGTAACAAATTTTGTTACGGTCTCACTGATTTTCAAACGGTCTGTTTATTTGCAAGATACATTTTGATAAAATTATATTTTATTCAAGTAACAGTAATTTTTAAAGTAAGACGCAAATTTATTAATTTTAATAAAAGCAATTGAATCAAATTTTTAAAAAAGAAAGAGGCGATTAGGGCGATTAGGGTTCCCTGCGATATGGCGAGGAACTCCAAGAACTCCAAATTCCTCAAGAAAAATCGATCTAAACAAAAGCTTTCTTTTACTCATACTTCAGATCTTCGATTGGATGTTTCCCAAAAACGTCCTATTCCTTCCTCGAGCACAAAGCAGAAGAATATCCATGAGATTGTTGGTGTTGCTCCTCTGAACCTCGATGATATAATCAGTGGTGATGAATTTTCTGAGCCGGAGAGGGAGGCGCCTGTTTCTCAGGATGCTGGTGGATGGTCGACGGTGAGTAAGAAAACTCCGGTGGATAGCCCGATGCTGCAATTGACAGAAGAGGATGTTCAAGGTGAGATTGAATATTGGGCATCTGCGGTTGTGTGTTATGTGATGGGTGGCAATCCACCATGGGAGCTTCTCTCGGGGTTTATTAAGCGAATTTGGGGCCAGTATGAATACACGAAGGTATCTTTCCTTCCTAATGGTGTGTTTCTGGTAAGATTCCCTACTATTGATACTCGAGATAAAGTTCTAGCTCAGGGGTTTCCTCTATTTGATAAGAAGCCTGTGGTGATCAAGGCTTGGGATACTCTGACTTCGTTGACTAAGGAGGTCGCTCAGCCGCCCTATCTGGATCAAGCTTTGTGGGTTCAAATGAAAGTGCAGGGTGAGAAGGCCCTGACGAAGATTGCTTCCTTAGTTGGTAAATTTTTGAGGGCTGATTTGGCTACTATTGAGAAGACAAGGATTGGCTATGCTAGGTTGCTTGTGGAGGTCAAAGTTGGGCAGAAATTCCCGACATCAGTTTCCTTTTTGGATGAGAAGGGCAAACTGGAGACTGTCATGGTGGAGTATGATTGGAAGCCTGAGGTGTGTAGTGGTTGCAAGAATGTTGGTCACTTAGTGGTTGACTGTAGGAAGGGGGTTGGACAGCCAAAGCAAGTGTGGCAGCCTAAGATTGTACAACCAAAACCTGTGCCTGTGCAGCCAAGAGTGAACGTGACGACTACTCCTGTGATTGCTCATTATGTGGCTGCGAAAGAGAAGGGTGTTATAACACAAGGAAAGGGCATTGCTACTCAGAACCAGAGGGTGGTTAGTCCCATTGTTCAGATTATGAGGCAGGAATATGCTACCCCAGTGGCTAACTCTTTTGCTCAACTTTTTGCAAGTAATGATGCGATTTTTGGTGAAGGGGCGTCTTCTTCTAAGGAAGTGGATGTCAATGGATAATATCGGATGTTGGAATGTTAGAGGTATGAATAAGGCTGCTAAGCATGCTGATATTAGGTCCTTTTTGCATAAGAATAATATTGGTTTTTGTGGTTTAGTTGAGACCAAGATTAAGAGTCAGGATTTTATAGGAGTTCTAAATAAAATTGGGAAGCAATGGAAGGGTATTAATAATAACGCCCATCATAATGGTGGTCGAATCTGGTGCATATGGGTTCCTCAGGTGTTTAATGTTCAGATTCGTTGTTCTTCAGCTCAGCAGATTACATGCCTTATACAAGAAATTGGGACTCAGGATCAGTTTCTTGTTAGTGTGGTCTATGGTTTTAACTCTCAGGAGGATAGGAAGATGTTGTGGTTTGAATTGAACTCTGTGAGGGATTCTTGGCAGGGGCCTTGGATTATCTGTGGCGATTTTAATGCTCTCCTGCATCTTAATGAAAGATTGGGTAGTGTAGTTTCTTTGAATGAGGTTCAAGATTTCAGGGATTGTGTCGATTATTGTGAGGTGGTGGATATCCCTTCTAAGGGTGTTTTCTACACTTGGAATAATAAACAACTTGGCGCTGATAGGGTGTATTCTAGATTGGACAGGTGTTTGGCAAATGATCAGTGGTTGAGAATGTATCCTGAGGCGTATGCATATTTTCTTAATGAAGGCACCTTTGATCATTCACCTATGGTATGCTATAGGCATGTACAAGCTCCCAAGAGTAAAATATCCTTTAAGTATTATAATATGTGGGGGAGCGATCCTGAGTTTCTGAATCTGGTCACTTCAGTGTGGCAAATGAATGTTGTTGGGGCTCCTATGTTTGTTGTGGTTAAGAAGCTCAAACTTCTTAAGGGTGTGCTGAAACAGCTAAATAGGGCAAAGTATGCTGACGTTGAACAGGCTCACGAGGTTGCTCAAATGGCTGCTCTTGACATTCAGCAGAAACTTCAATGTGATCCTATGAACCAACTACTGTTGTGTGCAGAGAGAACAGCGCTGTCTCAGGTACAAGTACTCAAACAGGCCAGATGGAAGTATTTGTGTCAGAAAGCTAAAGTCGAGTGGTTAAGAGAAGGGGATGAGAACACATCTTTCTTTCATAATCATATAAAGGAGAGGCACTACAGAAACAAAGTACTGCAAGTTCGAGATATGAAGGGTAAGGTTTGTTCCGAGGTTAATGAGATTGAAAATGCGTTTGTTGATTACTACAAATCCCTTTTGGGTAGTCATCAGATTCTCACCGCCATCACTTAGTGGTTAGGTCCGCAAGTGTGTCACTTATCACATGGAGTGCCTTCTAGGCCTAAGTATCGATAAGGAAATTAAGGATTGCTTATTCTCTATACCTCCTAATAAATCTCCTGGCCCTGATGGGTATAATTCGCAGTTTTTCAAAGATGCACGGCCTGTGGTTGGTGAAGCGGTGTGCACTACAGAAGGATTTTTCTTACATGGTCACTTTCTCAAACAATTGAATACCACGATTATCGGGCCTTATACCTAAAGTCCAATGTCCTAGCCTGCTTTGGAGTTTCGTCTCTATCGCTTGTTGCAACACTATTTATAAGTGTATTGCAAAGTTACTGTGCAACAGATTGGGTGAAGTTTTGCCTGATATCATAAGTGTAAATCAAGGTGGCTTTATTAAAGAGAGGAACATAGTAGAGAATATCTTGATATGTCAAGATTTGGTGAGATTGTATCAAAGGAAATCAGCTTCCCCACGTTGCTTGATTAAAATTGACTTGAGGAAAGCTTACGACTCGGTTGAATGGGCTTTTCTGTTTCAAATGATGACTGCTCTAGGTTTCCCTCCGATTTTCATTGGTTGGATTTCTGAATGTGTTACAAGTCCTTCTTATACTCTGGTTATTAATGGGAGCTCTTTTGGTTTCTTTCAAGGAAGAAGAGGGCTAAGGCAGGGGGACCCTCTGTCTCCTTTGTTGTTTACCATTTGTATGGAATATTTATCTCGTATAATTGCAGTTGTTGGAAGGCAGGATGAGTTTCGATTTCACCCGATGTGTCAAAGTTTGAGATTGGATCACCTGATGTTTGCGGATGATCTATTGCTCTTTTGCAAAGGGGATGTTCAATCAATCATGCTGATGCTCCGAGCTTTCTCTTCTTTCTCTGTGGCGTCTGGTCTTATCTTGAACAGGGAGAAGTCTGATATATATTTTAATGGTATGAAGGTAGGTGATATGGAGGATATAATGCAGGTATCTGGTTTTAGGAAAGGTCAGTTTCCCTTTAGATACCTTGGTGTTCCTATCTCGTCCAGGAGGATTACTATGGCTGATGGCATGAAGCTTATTGACAAGATTACTAGTAGAATACGGAGTTGGGGTGCTTCCCATCTGTCGTATTCTGGAAGACTGGTGCTTACACAGTATGTCTTAACCAGTTTGCATACGTATTGGATGACTGTTTTTCTGATTCCTACTGGTATAATCAACAGAATTGAGAGTATTTGTCGGAACTACCTGTGGCTCGGCAAGGATACTTATCACCACGCTCCTAATGTAAGCTGGGACGATTGCTGCTGGCCAAAGGAGGTAGGAGGACTGGGGTTGAGGAAGTCGTCTGCTTGGAACAAAGCTCTGCTGGGAAAATATATTTGGTGGATAGAGAAGAAGCAAGATCACCTTTGGGTGAAGTGGATCAACCATGTCTATATGAAAGGGGTGCCCTGGACCTCTTATTCTCCACCGTTGGACTGTGCGTGGTCGTGGAAAAAGATTGCACACTGTATGCAGGTGTTTCGGTCAGGTATGTCCTCTCCTTGTTTTGATGAAGAGTACTCGGTAATGGCGACTTATCGCTGGTCAGCGGTGAGCAGGAACGTGTAGCCTGGAGATACGGTTGCTGGAATTGCCTAAATGTTCCTCGGTGTTCGTTATTTTTTTGGGAATACAAGCTCGGGAGACTTTTCACTTACGATAGACTCAAAAAGATGGGTTATGTTGGGGATGATCAGTGTGTTTTGTGTGGTATTGCTCTTGAAACTCATGTCCATCTGTTCCAGGATTGTGTATTTGCATCGTCTTGCTGGTCAGAACTTTGTCGATTGTTGGGCGTCAAAGTTAGGCCAGAAAACATTGAAAGCTGGTGTCATGCAGGTAATCGAATGTCAAAGCTTGTACGCAATATTGTATCAGCATGTGTGGTGTCCGTATTATATAGCATCTGGTGTGCGCGGAATTCTGCTCGTTGTGATCAAGTGGTGCCACATCCTAGGTGGATGGTTAAACGTGAATTAGAGGCTGTTATTATTCGATTCAAGGCCAAAAACAAATCAACATTATCACTGTATGATTGTAGTTGGCTGAGTAGGCTGTAATGAGTGTGATGTATACTCTGTCTCTTAAGTTGTAATTGGGTTTATTATTAATATACTTACATTTTCCCAAAAAAGTACTTTAAAAAATAAAAATATAGTACAGTTTAATATAAAATCAAGAAGTTTTAACTAGAGATGTATTGGAGAAAGTTTATTTAATCGAAATTTTTCAGCCGCGTTTTTAAAGTAATTGAATAAAATTTAAATTATATAAATTTTAATTTAAGAATTTTGTTAAAATAATTAATTACTGTTAATAAAAACACGAGGTGTTACAATCTCTTTTATTCCTCAGCTCGCGCCTAGCTCGCCCCCTACTCGCCCCTTGGTCGCCAAAGCACCTCTGGCCAGCTCAAGGCCCTCTAAACACCCCCACATCACTCACACACTCTCAGGCTCGGAAACCACCTCGATTAGCGCAACCACGACTCGACTAAACAACACGTAAGCATGAGAAATGATTTTCTCGAGCTAAAAAGGAGAAAATCACTTAAAATGAAATGTGAATTTTAACGAGATGAATTATTTAAATACGAAATGAGTCGGGGTATTACAGCCTATGCTTAGATTTTGACGTGTGCTCATGTTTACCCATAGGTCGAGGGTTTATGCTTAAACCCTTTGTCGAGTGTTCAGGTTTACTCTTATGTCTATCGTCTAAGCTTAAACCTTGTCGAGTGTTTGTGTTTTCTCTTATGTCGAGTGTCTATGCTTAAACCCTTATTTTATTATTATTATTATTATTATTATTATTATTATTATTATTATTATTATTATTATTATTATTATTATTATTATTATTATTATTATTATTATTATTATTATTATTATTATTATTATTATTTTTATTGTTATTATTGTTATTATTATTATTATTGTTATTATTATTATTATTATTATTATTATTATTATTATTATTATTATTATTATTATTATTATTATTATTATTATTATTATTATTATTAAAATAAGGGTTCCACATTTTTTTATCGGAAGTAATAGGTAACCATTCTGTTAAATTTCAATTGGGACCATTTTGAGAAGATAAGTATAATATTTGATATTACTGCGGGATTAATGAAAGTTTGAATTATTGGGAGAAGAAGAGGCGTATTATAGATTATTCCTGTTAAATTTCCCTAAAAAAATATTATTAGTAAGACAATTGATTTTTATAGATGTGCCCACAAATGTATGAAAAGTTTTGATTCCAGTATTGCATATAGTATTTTATAACTGTATTAGCAATAAAGAAAGCCGTAAAGTTCAATATATATTGAAAAATTTAATTTCAAATTATTAATGTCAAATTTTAAAAATATATCATTTTCTAATAATAAATGGTAGGAGTATATTTATTGGAAGGAGAGTATGTTCCACCACCTTCATATTTTGCTAAAATCAATATGAGGAAGACTGTAATACCCCTTTTATTTGGATGTTCAAACTCCCTATCAGTATCATGGGTAGAGATGGTTACTTTTAAAGTGTCTCATACAATGAGAGGATCTAATCGTAGAATTTAACACTTAGAGATGTAACTCCCATTGCAATTTAACACTTAGAGATTAGGCCTGAGCACGAATCGGATATCCGATCCGAACTGACATTTTGGATCGGATATCAGTATCAGAAAATACTTTTTTAATATCCGAAATCTGATCCGAACATCTTCGGATATCTGAAATTTGATTTCCGAAATTTTCGGATCGGATATCCGATATACAAACAGCTTTTTAGAAGATTTTTCCCATTAAATCCTACATAGTAGGCTATAGCTACTAGGGCAGAGCACGGATCGGATATCCGATCCGAACTGCACTTTAGATCGGATATCCGTATCCGAAAATCTCCCTCTTTGATATCCGATATCCGATCCGAAAGGTGTCGGATATCCGAAACTTCGTATCCGAATTTTTTTGCACGGATATCCGGATATCCGATTCTTGATCCGCTTGTTTACATTCTTTCAAATTTTCAGCTTCAATTTCTATTTCGACTACAAGAGGCAACAATATCGCCAAAACGCATAAAATTAGCTAATTTTCAATACAAATGTTTAGAGCCCATAACTTCAAAGTTCTAAATTTCAAATCATAACATCAACAATCTAATACAAACGTCTAGTGAATGAGCATCTCGGGCTTGCACTCGGGCTAGGCCTTTTTGTACCTTTTTTTTTGTTTGATGAGCATCTCCTAGGGCTGGTTGTGCATTCTCCACATCCTCCACATTAACAAATTTCATTTTTTCGATATTTGCCGGTGTAGCACAACTCTCAATTGCACTTGACGATGTTGTCATCTTATCTAAATTAAAAAAACAAGTGAATGAAACTTAAATTAGTAAGCTATGTTTAAAATTTATATCTTATTTACTGAAAAGTTAACCTTAACAACAAAAAAGAATCCATACTAACAAGAGCAGTAGATTAAATTTCTATGCAAAAAAAAAAAAACCTAATTTTAAAACTGAAAAAACTGACAGTACCTTTAAACAGTAAGATTTTCGAAAATTTTGAATCAAAATTGAAACTTAGCAACATCAAATAAATTAAACATAAGGATAATACAATATTTTATTCAGAAATTGAAAAAAATAAAGAATAATAATATCAGATGAAACGAAAATATCAATATCTTATAGAAATAATTGCAAAAAATGAAGAATAAGAACATCAAATAAAATGAAAATATCCATATTAGATCGAATAAATTGAAAAAAAAATAAAAAATCAGTACATAGTAAATAATATGTAACAACATCAGATTTAATTTCAAACAAAATAAAACAATTAACAAAATTAAATCATCATTACAATAGATAATAACTGAAACAAAAAATAAGATTGAACTTACATGAGTGCCAATCAGAGTCCAGCGAACGTGACACGGTGACCGGAGTTGAGCAGATTGAACTTACACGGTGACACGTGACCGGAGTTGAGCAGATCTGATCGAGATTTTATGTGAGTTTTGAGTTTTGAAGGGGAGAAGAAAGAGAAACGGCAGTTTGGGAGAGCAGTGGAGTACAATGTTTTAATTTAGGGTTTTTTAGTTTCATTAGGTAATGTGTGTGCTGTGTAGTTGCGTACTCCGTATGTTTTTTATTTATTTTTTTTTGTTTTTTTTTATCTTAGGTTATTTGCTTTGTTTGTTTTTATTTGTTTTAGTTATCTTATGTTTTTCGGATCGGATATCCGATATCCGATATCCGATATCCGAAAAATGTTCGGATATCGGATATCCGAAACTATAAATTTTAATATCCGACGGATATCCGTATCCGAAAAATTTCGGATACGGATATCCGAAATTTTCAAAAATTCGGATCGGATATCCAAAAATTCGGATCGGTTATCGGATCAAAAAAATCGGATTTCGGATATTCGGATAATTTGCTCAGCCCTAATAGCTACTGCCTCTATTCTCAACTTGGCAAATATCATAAAAAAATATCAATAGACCACAATAAAAATAACACCATCATTGTTGACGGCGAAGGCAACAGACGGCGACGGGTGGAATGCATACGGTAACGGCGACGGCGGTGATGGAGTGCACAAGGTGATACTGGCGATGGAGCGCCAAGAAAGTTAAGAACCGTGGTCGGGTCGACGCATAAGTTCAAGATTAACCGGTGGCCGGTGGTCGACTGATCGTGATTTATGGGGGCGGACGGTGGTGGACTATGGTACTTCTTGAGATCTGAAATTTTGTGTTTTAAGGGTAAGGTTAAGAGAGAGAACAAAGACAAGGGATAGAATGGGGACTTTGTTTATTACTTTACTCCGTATTTGATTTTATAGTTAGTTTTTTCTATTTTTTTTTCTTTTTCACTTAGAATTTCTAGGGTTTTTGTTTTTGAGTAGTAAATTTTTGTAAAACTTTGGATATTGGATATCGGACCGATATCCGTATCCGAATATTTCGGATATTTTTCAGATATCAGATATCCGAATTTAAAAGTATAAATATCCATCGGATATCCGATATCCGAAACTTTCGGATACAGATATCCATTTTTTTTTTTAAACGGATCAGATATCAAAATATTCGAATCAGATTTCGGATTTCGGATATTCGGATATTTTGCTCAGCCCTATTAGAGATACGGAGTGGCATTTACTAACCGATATGGAGTACTAAACTACTTTTCGTGATTGAAATGATCGAATACATCTTAGTCCAAAAACAAAGAAAACTTGCTCAATATACATATACAAGCCCCGAGCGATACTACGATGACCAAAGCGTCAAACAAATATGGCCTATAACTCTATAGCGCAATGATAAACTATCAAGTAACGATATCGATGTAGAAAATAAGAAATTACAAAAAGCAAAACCTCTGAAATTATAGTACACTCTAAAATGATCACCCTCTACAAAGACTATTACATCAAAATTTACACAACTGGTTGTGTTCTAGCACCATACGGGTTGTTATACCCGTTCGACCCGTTACCATGGTTACCGTGTTTGGGCGGACCGTCTTTCCTCCTCTTGATGACCACAACCCAAGTAAACGCCTCCAATATGACGGCAAGAGCACCTAAAGCTATGATGATGCCGGTGTAGGTGTTCTTCCACTTTTTTAGAGGCTCTAGTATGTCAAAACCCTTGTATATGTTCACTACACTTAGAATAATGACTGAGTACCCAATTGAATGATGATATATGTTCCAATATAGTCTGTATTTGTGGTCCTTCTTGGGCCTCAATAGCAAAGCAAATACCTGTCATTCAAATAATCGACATTATATCTAGTAATAGTATTACACATTTACACTTGATCAATCTCGCTAGCCATAGGTGTCACTCTCATCACTATGGTTTCTATGACTAACAATATGCAAATCGTGAAATCAGAGACGAACAGACCACACCCACAGTGATAGAGAAAGTTCCCCACAATGCAGCGAGGGTTCCATCCTAAAACCAATTGGTTATAGGAGTAGCGCTTTTGCGCTTTATAAGGTGGACATTTATTTCTCTCCACAACCGACGCGACTTAGCTACGTGTATTATTAATAAGGGAATTTTCACACATATGGACATATGGTCCCATTCTTTCTAGTTTATTTTTGCTCTTTCTTTTTCTTTTCTGTTTTTTTTATCCCGCCAGTTGTTATAAGACTTTTTATCATAGACCGATAGATGAGCCTCTGATCTAGGTAGATCAAGGCCACATGTAACGCACCCAATCATTTCCCTTTCATTGACCTCTAAAAAATTCTAGTCAACGTAAATCAGTTCATTATTATTATTGTTGTTGTTATCAACTCTAACAAGTTATGTTCCGTCCCTATAAATTTCTTTCAATTCAACCCAATAAAATTCAATTAGAAAGAACAAGGCACGATATTAACAGGAACTTAATGAACTAATAAATTTTCATTCATATGTATCCGTTTGTTTACGTTACTTTTGTTACAATGTTCTTTTTTTTTTTTTTTTTTCTAGAAACTAGCACGTGGGAGTAAATTGTTAACCGTAAATGAAAGCACGCAAAGTGATCATTCTAAGGAATATAACAATTGCAAATATATAATGGTTTAGAGGAAGCATACACCAAGTTTATTACAAACCTAAGAAAATTAAAGTAGTCGCAGAGTAATTTGGAAATGGTGCACCGATCTACTTATGGACGTATTTGGCCAAGTTTGGCAAATCTCTACACCTACGAACTCTACCTCCGTTATTGGTTTCAACTTGAGGCTTGAGTAGCTAAAACTTACGGAGTAGATCAAAGAAAGCAATAATCATAGAAAAATACTCAATTGAATTTCAAGACCACCTAGTTTATGTTTGTTGACATCAAAGAGAAAAAAAAATCATTATTTATTCAAGTGAAAAGTTTTCTATATTTTTTAATTTATGGAATAAAATATGTTCCCTCCATATTATTGAATTGGCCCCATAGAAATTTTCATCATTTTTAAGAAAATGGGAAAAAAGTGGAATATGTGAAAGAAAAAGTAGAATATTTTATAAGTAGTTGGGAAGGAAAAAAAAAATAGATTAGTATGGGAAAAAGTAGTGTATGTAAGAGAAATTCTTACTAAAAAAAGGAAATGTATCTAATTGGAAAAAACTTTTATAAAAGAAAAGTGAGGCTAAATGGAAAATATGGAAGTAGTCTTGATCACTATTTTTACGTCTTAACAAGTGCAACATTAATATCAGAATTTTATAATTTTTAATCAGGCAGAGTTATAAATACAAGCGCCCAACATTTGCGTGTCAAACATAATACTCCGTAATAAATAAATAAAAGATGTGAATGGATTTGAATAGAAGAAGTACTTCGTCTAGGAAAGGAACATATGAATTATTTTCTCTCTTAAGAGCAAGCACAATGGGAGAATTTTATATAAAGTTCTTTCTATTTTCAATTACTTTTCAACAATTTCAAAATTTAAGAATTTTTTACTGTAATGGAAAAACTTTAACTTTTTTTTTTAATTGGGACCCACTACTACTCTTCAACCCTATCAAATTAATTTAAATATTTTGGAAATACAAAAAACTTGGTTCTAAAATAAGAACCTAGTTCTTATTTTGGCAAACCCGAGAAGACCCACAATGGGAAGAACTTAATATTTAGAGTTTTATTGACAAACTCGAGGACTAAAAACCTCCATTGTTTTTGCTCTAATATGATATACTCCTCCATTTGCTTAAAAAAAAAAAAAAAAAAAAAAAAAAAAAAAAAAAAAACTTTCCACTTTTCTAAATTTGAAACTCCAATAATTTTTTCAATTATTTTTTGTCAATTTTTCACTAATGTCATTAACACAATTTTATTTGTGATTTTTCAACTTTAATTTCTTCTATACATTTCTCTCCTTAATTATTGTGCCACCATTAAATGCAAAGTTTTTGAAATGGAGGGAGTATTATTTTCCTTTCGACCCTCCTCCATTGTTCACCATAACAACCGTTAGATCAATTATATAAAGAAATCTACACCGTGGATAAACAAATAGAAAGAAAACAAAAAAATGAAAATGATCTCAATTGACCGAGTTCACACTTCACTTGAATTTTGGAATAGTTAATTGTTGAACCAATTCCACCAGAACACCATCACTTCGCTAAAAGTCATCCTTTTTTTTCTTCGTTTCTCACTTAGTTCAAGTGGTGGTCAACCACTCTAGATAATTTATTTTGGTCAAAACATTCTAAATAATCAGCAAGTCGATCTCTCTTTAAGTTTAGAAGTGACTCCATTAAGTAAACATACTGTAAAAAGGTGACGTTAAGATTATATTAACATTTTTAAGGATTTTGTAATAATGTATCACTAATTTGTTGGAGTAATATTTAGAACATGACAAGCAATAAAACAGAAACGACGTATATATTTGAACAGCTGAAGTATCAAATAATGTCCGATATTATCAGTCACGGTCTCACAGATGTGCTCAAGTTGGCTCAATTTGCACTTAATCAAGTATTACGGAGTAGGTAATATCAATTACTAAAACCAATTGCACTGATTAATTTTATTTTAGACACTCTGTTTATAATTGTGAGCAAATTAATTATACAAAGTGGACATAACACTAATCCACTAATTGAATTTCGATTACGCTGCTAAAGTGTATGATTAAATAAGAACATGGCGTATTGGTTGAAATAGTTAACCTATCATAGGGGCTAGGGGCCCAGCTCAAATAATTGAGGCACGATTAAGGGTGTGTTTGGATAGTAAAATAGGAGGGAAAGGGAGGGGAGGAAATGAGGGAAGGGAAGGAAGGGAAGGAAGGGGGAGGGGAGGGGAAATGGTGGTGTTTGGATACCATTTTTCCTCCAAATCTTGCCTATTTTGGAGGGATTCCAATTAGGTTTAGAGGAGGGAAAATGGATCCCTCCAATTCCCTCCCCCTCCATTTCCCTCCTTTCATTTTTTGTAACCAAACGATGGAAACTCAATCCCTACCTTTCCCTCCCCTTCCTTTCCCTTCATTTCCCTCAATCCAAACACACCCTAAGTCAATAATGACGAACTAGTCCACAAATACTAAAAATCAAGAAATATACACAAGAAAGGAAACTCCAATTGAAGTAGTAAACACGAAGTGTTAGTTTAGTTAAGGCTTTAAAACAAAGTAAGGATGAGTAGTGTACCTGAAGTGTAGCAAGGCAGAAAAGTGTGATTCCAATGTTACGGTGAGAGTGATAAACGATCCCGTCCGAATCGTTCTACGAAGTTTGAGACCAAGGTGCCCAACCAAATGACTCCAAGAATATAGGCCGAGGTTTGACACGTTACGTGCATGTAGAACCATGCTGGATCTGCCGACTTGAACACCCTCATATATCTTGCTATTATCGCTCCTAATGGCATCAGTGTTCCCCAACTTATTGCGTTGAGTACTCCGTGTATCTGCAATTTTTGTTGAGATTTTTGTTTACATCGGTAATTTAAAATGAGTCGAAAACAATGACAACTTCAATTTAATTTTACGGATAATTTGCTTAATTGCGGAACTGAATTGGGTCAATATTTGGGTAGGTCTCCATTACAAAACAAATTTTGTGGCATTACTCTATCAAATTCATGCTAATTCATCATAGTCTGCAAAGTTTATATAAATGTTTTATCCACACTGAAGATCGAGTTGAATAGTTTTAAGCAACAAGTTTTACTTGTAAACATAAATTAAAACTACGTGAATTTGAGTATAATGTAGAAAATGTTTTATGGTACACATAAACCTGTTGCATACATTTGGAACAAATTATTTCTTTGTGATTTACTCGTATTATCTTTGTTTAAGTGAATTTCAATGCTCGAGAAGAGTAGGTAGCAGTACACCTAGCTAAAGCCAAAAAAAAAGAAAAAAAAAAAAAAACACAACTAGAGACAGTAATATCAGAGCAACTAAATGAATTTATTAACATATGGGTTGTTTTACGTGCAAGAAATGGGCTCAACAACCACAGCATATATAGAAAACCAATTTTCCTTTGTTTATTTATGAAGTTGTTGAACTTACACACACATGCAATTTTCAACTAAATAATTGCATATCTACTTTTCAACTTCATTATCAAGCTTTCAGGTTTCACCTAACATCATATCCACTTTTAATTGTTGGCTTACAACAATGAAAAGCAATTAGGATTTAGGAATACTCGGTGACATCTTAAAACCACACGCGTTATGCTTTGAAGAACTATTGTGTCAATTGATACCATACTCCCAATGTCCCAAGTAAAGGCCCTTCTAGAAAAGTATTGAGTTCGGAATTATTAAGTACTGCTCTTATCACTTGAGTTATCTCTTACCGAGTATATGTTTTTGTTAACATTTATATTTTGGTTTTATTTTAAACTACAAAAAGTGACTTTTACCCGTACTTTTTCTATCTTATCACATCATAACTCCCAAGTATTTTTGTAATTACAATACAAAGAGGCACCCATTTAAAAATTTGATCAAAAGTAAATGTTAACAAAATGATACTTCCTCCAATCCAATAGGTTCTATACGTTTCATTTTTTTGACACTATTCATAAGTGTGTAGAATCTTCGATATAACTTCTAAAATACTCCGTACAAAATAAAAAATAGTCATGTGTGATCTTGTTTTAATTGTCTTATCGAGCACATTATTAATATCAAAATTTTAAAATTTTCGAGAATACGAAACCAAAGATATGTATCTAAACAAAGCAGTATTGATGACGCATAAAGAATAGCGATATAGAGCACTATTGGAATCTGAAGTAAATCGGAGGAAGTAGTTTTGTATACCAATCACGTAACGTGTCATCCAAAGCCGGGATGCAGGGATTTACTTAGGTTCTTAAAAAATACTTCCTCCTGCTCTACGATTTGTTTACGTTTACTTTATACACATTTATCGAGATGGAGAAAAAGTAGAGAAAGAACTTATAAAATAATAATATAAGTACAAAAGGGGTCTTGTTTGAAAAAAATTATCAAATGTAATTAGTTAAGGAAGTATGGGTCCACCTACCACATGGATCAACCGTAATTATTTATGAAAAGCGTAAACAAATGACCCGTACACCCCAAAATAAAAAGTGTAAATAAATGACCGGGACGAAAGGAGTAGTTAACGTTTTATTAAGACTTTTTTGATGAAAAGGTAACAGACTTTAGTCGTTAATGAGGAAGTTGGGTAAAAGACGGTATATATGTCGTTGAAAAAGTGACGTACCATTTGTTTTTTCATAAAATACGACTACATTATCAGATTTATAATCTGATACACATTAATAGGGGTCACTAAATACTCAACTATGTGGTCACTAAATACAGAGTACTCCGTATTAAATACTCCCTCCTATACGCATCAATCGAATTAAACCTAGTAGTGTTATATGTATAAATTCGAACGCCGTAGTTGTATGTAATTTAGACATTGTCGAAAAACTTACGTTCTTTTTCCGCTGAGTGGACCCGCCTAGAGAAGAAGTGGAGGAGGTAGTTTGGCCGGAGAGAAAATTAACGGTGCCAGATGACTTGAAATTGGCTCCACCTTGAGCATGGATGCCTGGTATCCCTCCTGAAACTGGACCCACTTGCCAAACTTGGTTCACCGTTGTCTTTGGTGGTTTTATTGTCGCAAATATAATCACGTCTTTACCCTTGCTTACCGCTGACAATTTGTCCACCTGTCCCCGTCCCACGATTGTTAGAATGAGATTTCATCATAGGTAAATTGAATATAACCATTTTTATAATAATATTTTTTGAAATAATCCATTTATAGATTACTGTGTAACATAATCCTATTTAAGAGGTTTCTTTCAAAATGACAATTAAAGACATTTTAGGTACGTCCCTTTCAAGTATACCTTGGGTTCCGAAAGCTTTGAAACTCATCCACTCAATTCATGTCATGTGGTCATGTGGAGTAGTGGGGTCCATAAAAAATAAATGATGTAAATGAAAAATTGGAGGGAAATTTGCAAATTACAATGGCGCCAAAATTACTTACTAATAGCGCCAAATTAATTTAAGAATTTGCGCCAAAATTATTTAGATTAACTTAATTTATTTTGTTAACTTTTTGCCAAAAAGAATTTCGAGTAGCATTTGAATTCATTGAATATAGTTTTTCGTATTTTATGAAAATGAGAGATGACTAGATGGTAGAAAACAATGGTGTTGTTTAAGGGGGTTGGAAAAATGTCGGTAAGTAAAAATATGGTTTTCGCCAGTTGAACTGGCTTTTACAATAAATTTTTTTTTTTTTTTTTTTTAAAGAATCGCCAGTTCAACTGGCTTTTTAAATTTTTTTTTTTTTTTTTTTTTTAATAGAAACGCCAGTTGAACTGGCTTTTTGGGTTTGTTTTTTCTGAAACCTTTCGCCAGTTGAACTGGCTTTTTTGGGTTTTTGTTTTTTTTGGTAAATTTTTTGCCGTGTGTAGGGGTGTGTAGTGTGTAGTATGTAGTGTGTAGTGTAGTGTGTAGTGTGTAGTGTGTAGTGTGCAGTGTAGTGTGTAGTAAAGTGTGTAGTATAGTGTAGTGTAGTGTAGTGTGTTTTGCATGCTCATGACGCTTACTGCGGTGTGTTGTAATTGTCAAACACATGTACATTTTGCATTATATAACCCCCTTCACATTTTGCATTATATCCAAATAAAAAAAAACAAAATTAGTTCTTACAAAAAAAAAAAAAAAAAAAACCTCTAGCTCGGTTTAAAAAAAAAAAAAAAATTGTTAAAAAAATTAAAAATCGGTTGTTGTACTAAAAAAAAATCAATTTCGTAATCTCGGCTTTATACTTACCTAAGTAAGTGTTTTTACGCTTATTTGTACTTGTAAGTGTTTTTACGTTTATACGTGTATTTGTAATAAAAATATTTATACTTGTAAGTAAATATTAACAAAAAATTCTCATTTTTATTTATGTTTTTTTTTTTTGTACTTGTAGTTTTAAAACTTATCTATTAATCAAAAAAACAAAAATGTTTGTAAATTAGAGATTTTTAGTTAAGAGTATTATTACTACTAAGTAAATATGTTAAATAAGGTATTTTATCTAATTTTTTATGTTTATTTAAACGTAGGTAATAATTGTACTTTAATATTTATGTAGATAAAAAAAAATGTATTTAGAGGAAACTTTTATTTTTCATATATTAATTATTTGCATTGGGAAAACGATGTTTTTATTAAATAAAAATATTTAGTTAGACAATACTTTATTGATCATATTTTTCTGACGCTTGTTTACTTTTTTGTACCCATTTTTTTGTGGTTGTTACGTTTGTATATGATGTGTAATTGTTTACATGTTAAAACCATTAAAGAAGCTAATTCATATTTAAATCTTTTACAGTTATGGCATCTTCTTTCTTCTTCCCAAATTTAGATGTTTTCAAGGCCCTCTAAATGATACAGTGTTTTGTCTCCAGGCAAAGCATATATCCGCACAAGTTTTTAAGTCTGAACGTCCATCTAATGTTGTCGCCTTAGCACGTAGAGCGGACGGTACTGTATGGAGCGAGTGGTCAAATGAGATGGACATTTGTCAAGGAACGGCAAATTATGTCGCGCAGATGGGATTTGGGACATTTTTCAAGTTAGGAAACATGAGAAACGACCACTCTCTTTTGCATGCACTTCTTGAGAGATTTCGTCCCGAGACCCACACATTTCACCTTCCAGTAGGTGAGGCGATGATTTCTCTGGAGGATGTTGAGGTCCTCCTTGGTCTTAGGGTCGATGGTTATCATGTGGGGTCTAATCCCACCGGTTTGGTGGTTCCCGACACTGATTGGGAAGCCTATGTTCATGAGATGCTTGGTATAGAGGAGCTTCCCCATGGGCGTTCCATTTTTGAAGCCGATTGGTTGGTCACCTCACACTTGCAAGCTAGGATACGTAGACCTGCTACGTTTACTGAGGCCGACATGCAGCAACGTGCTCGTTGTTTTGTTCTTTGGATGTTAGGAAATGGGTTGTTTATCAACTCTAAGAAACAACATGTTCACAAGGATATGGTACTGTGTGTAGCTGATTTTAATGTGTGTAGTGGCTACAGTTGGGGTTCAAATTGCCTTGGCTTACTTGTTGCATGATATGTGCAAATGTTGTTTACGACCCCCAGACACTATTTACATGAACGAGCCACACAACCGCCGCAATATTGGGCTTACGAGCGGATATCTATTTTAAGGCCCGAATTCCGCGAGCAAAATGATGCGCTGCCTGGCATGCCGCTTATTGGAGGTCCTTTAGGTAGTCGTTACACCGACGGTCGTTGCATTCAAAAAAAGTTAATTTATCAGACATTATCGGGATCAAATAGCCGCCTTCTCATGGGAACAGGTACTACTCCTTTTATTATACCGGATATTTATTTTTCTGCTACGTGTTTGCATTCGTTATCTAATTTTTTTGCATTTACATTTTTTTGTAGTTCGAGTGGACCCCTTATAAGAACATCGTTCATACATTACCAGTTGAGTGCAAGAGTGGTTGGGGAATATACCTCTCTACCGTGCCTCTCATATGTGGATTGTTGGTTGCCTTTCACAACCCGCATCGATGTATTAGACAGTTTGGTGGTGTCCAAGCGGTGCCTGTGGGTGGACTTGTATTGACAGAGAACAACTGGAAGATCCACGTCACTAGTAAGTATTTGACAAAGAAAAGTCTTCATAAATGGAGAAATGACTACCTACTAGAGTATATCAGCATGTGGATACAAAGGCGTGACCATGTTATATATAGAGGGCAGCTTGATCTTAGTAGGGTTCCTGAATCAGATACGAGTTATATAACATGGTATTTAGATAACTCTGTCCGTTATATCTGTGATCCAGACGTCAGGACTATTAGCGGGTACAATCCGCACGGAGAGAGGTTATTGTATGCGGTATGATTTATATTTAATTTAATTTATTTTGTTTAACATTATGTAATGCGTATTGTATTTAATTTAATTTCATTTATTTTGTTTTTATAGAACCAGCGTTTGAGTGAGCTTGGAGGTGTAGCTGTGAGCCCTTGGGTAGATCCAACTGCTACCGTGCGACCTACTCAGGTCATGAGGAACCGTCACGAAGCAGATGCCGAACATGAGATTCCACCTGCGAGACAACGGAGACATCGTCGGACACGCGAAGAAGCACGGGCAACTCAACAAGCTTACAATGATCAGCATCAACACCAACACCAACAGGAGGTGGTTGTTCCCGAACAATTGTTCCAGGTTCCGCAACAAGATTTTCCGCAGCATCAAGTCGAACAAGGCGGTTTCATGGGCTTGGAAGGGCTTGACTTGGATGATTTGAACTGGGATCAAATACAAAATGCTTTTTGTGAATTTGGTGGAGTCGGTGAGTCTTTGGAGATGGCGGTGGATACGATCATTCTATGCCGGCACAACCTCCTAGCGGTGGCGGATATGATGGATTGGTGACTGGCACTACCTACCCTAGTGGTGGTGGTTACGAAGGAGGTATGATCGGCACTACCTACCTTAGCGGTGGTGGATATGATGGTGGTATGAGCAGCACTACCTACCTTAGCGGTGGTGGTTATGTTGGAGGTATGAGTAGCAGTACCTACCCTAGCGGTGGTGGTTATGTTGGAGGTGACGATTTGGATTTGAATTTGAGTTTGAGGCCCTCGAGGCCTCTGCGGTTGTTGATGGTTCGCAAGGTGTGTATAGGACACCGAACAAGAGCGTAGGCGTCGACTGCACTGCTGGTCGCTTCGGGATAGTAACCTACATGTAAGACCAACCCAAGGCATTGGTTTTGGTACTCGTCCTAGACGTATTTTCTCACCCGAAGCAACCGATGAGGATGACTAATTTATTTTCGCATTATGTATTCGTTTCCTTTGTAATTGACGTTATTGTATTGAGAACGTTGTGAATTGATAACTAGATTATTGTACATTGTTCTTTTTCGTATGACTAATTTGTCGTTTTCGTTTTCTAATTGACGTTTATTAATATAAGTAGAGGTTGCTTCATAAATTAAGATAACAATTACACAATGATGCATGCTAATCACTCTCATCTCTTTCGACAACTCTATCTGTCGGGGGATGTGACATTGGACAACGTCTTCGTTCATGGTTCATGTTCCCACAACGCGTACATGGTGTTCCATTTCTACCATTACCACGTCTCCTAGTATGATCCATCGCCCCTAATCTACGATTAACGGTTCTACTACCTGGACCTGAATGCCTAACTAATCTAATCTCATCAACTTTGAGTGACCAGTCAACAGTTGGCCACGTCCCACAACCCATAACTGGATGAAACTTTCCTAAATACTGTCCTCTCCAACCTTCCATCGTATAAAATCTGTTGACAGTCATCAATGGATCGTGATTAACAGAATTAGCAACCGCAATCACATGGGAGCAAGGAAACTTATTGTTCTGCCACTTCCCGCAACTACAAATCCCTACAAGGTGTTTAACCTCGAACTTGTGGCCCCTTTCATCAACAACCACAAAACAATCTCCCCAGGATGTAACCATCTGTTTTGTTGACTCCAACATATTTGCCATGTAAACGCCATCGCCGGATGTGGTGGTAGTGGAGTGTTGCAGGCATTGATTTTAGGATGATCTCTTCGGAATATATAGGCACATTTCTCAAGAGTGCTCTCAACCATAGCTCTAATGGGTAGGTGACGTGCGCCTTTGAGAACATTGTTGTAGGCCTCCGAAATGTTGGTCGTACTCAGTCCCCATCTAAAGCCACCATCCTCAAAGAGTGTCCACATCGTTGGGCCAATTTCTTGTAGATACTCAGCAGCTTTGGGGTTCAACTCCATCATTCTATTCCAAGCATTCCAGTATTTCGTCTCATTGAGCTCCGTACCCAAGATTTGGCAAGCCTCCTTCAATCCCTTTCTCCTAAAATTAGTTAACAGATTGGCTTTGATGTGCTCTAAGCAAAATCTGTGCAGCCCATATAAAGGGTACTTTTGCAACATCACCTTCATCGCCGCAATTATACCTTCCAAAACAATCGACGTAAGCTTTAGTTAATATTTCAACAAATAAAAATAAAGTGAACAATATTTAAATATAAAATACCTTGATGCCGGTCCGAAATAATACAAGTAAAACGATCTTTAATGATCGACTTCTTCAGGTTATCCAAGAAAAAAGTCCAGCTAAGTGTAGTCTCATCATCAACAAGAGCGAATGCCAGCGGCATTATGTTGTTGTTAGACGTCTTGCAAACAGCAACCAACAACTTCCTTTTGTACGATCCACGAAGATGCGTCCCGTCCACAGAAATAACAGGACAACACTCTTGAAAAGTGGCAATACAAGGACCAAAAGACCAGAAAACGTATTTTAACACCCGATTGGGCAAATTTTTCGTCCCTTCAGAAAACTTGTACTTAACATACGTTCCCGGGTTAGCGACCTAAACAAAAATGACGGGAACACATATGAAAAAACATTATACAATATAAAATAATAGAATCCACTAAAACAAACATATTAACACACCTGAAGAGCCGCCATATACCTAGGAAGGTCTCTGACATTGTGCTCCCAGGAACCGTACACGGCCTCAATTGCCTTCCTCCGCCCGTGCCACGCCTTACTGTAGGTCACATCCACGCAAAACGCTTTTTTGACATCGAGTTGGACAAGTTTAACTTTATATCCAGTGTCCTGTTTCACTGAATCCATAACCAACACACCAATTTCCCGGGAGGTAACGTTCTTCCTCCTACTCGAGTTTGAAGCTCCGGCACAATTGTGCTCAGGAGTCCAAACAACAATCTTCCAGAACCCAGACCCCCTCTGTTGCGTCGCTCGCACCTTCCAACCACATATTACACCGTGAAGCAACTCCTGAGGGTAACTTGTGGCTCTAGTCCCACACTCAACAGCCCACGTCCTCTTCCGACTCTCAACCGTTCGATACGAAACCCCTCTCTTCGAAGACCAACTTGTCATGGCATTTTGAACATCTGCCTTTGTTTCAAATAGCGTCCCTCCGACGATATTGTCAACGTTTCCATCAAACATTTTGGAAAATAGAGACCGCGAAGAACAGTCAGGCTCATCACGGACAGCTGAATAAACATAATGGTCAATAGGGACATGAGGTACCACCTCATCATCTGGGTCTGAGCTAGAGGGGTCTAAACTTGACCCAGAACATGAACTGGCTACATCGGTGTTATAAGTAGGGTCATCGCTATCCTCGCCACCATCGTTTTGCGCTTCTGGGAACACATTCAAATCTAATGGATGTCGGTTGTTAAGCTCAACAACATCCCTCACCCCTCCACCTACCAACACAGCACCCTCACTAGATCCTCCAAACTCATAAAAGGGTTGAATGAATTGGGACGATGACAAAGGAGGAGGAGGAGTGGTTTCTAACATAACATATAACTCCGGAAGATTAAACGCATACATATAAATTGCACATACAAACTGGTTATCCTTGATATAAACATAACTTCTTCTACCAGACAAGTCTGTCCACACAAGTGTGAACGACATCTGCGTGATTCTGAGATCGACATTGCAATATCTATTAACCTTCTCAACCAGATCATCAAATGAGAGCTGACGATCAACTAGAATCATACCATCAGCTCTACACACCGTCTCTCCCACAACACCACCGACCCAAGGAACTCCGGAAGTCCAGAAACAAGATAAAAAAAATGGAGCGTTAAATGCCATTTTTCAGATAATATTTCGTTTTTTAAGTGGTGAATGTTTAGGTTAAAAAAAAAAAATTTTGAATGTTTGAATATATATTTTTTTTAGTGTTGTATTTGAAATGAATGGTAAGTAGCGTAAAACGACGATTGAATTTATGGTGAAATGCGAGAACTAACTACCCTAAAATAGCCAGTTCAACTGGCTATTTCTAATAGCTAATCAAGTTATTGTTAGCGGCTGTTCAATCAAGATTCAGAATATTAAATAACTTGATTCAAGTAAAACTTTGCCTCATTTTTCCCAATCGCCAGTTCAAATGGCTATAACCCCTTATTTGTTTACAAAAAAAAAAAAAAAACTAATTCACAATTACAAAAAAAAAACGGACCACTGATATTTAATGCGCCCTGGTAGAAAAGGGTCGCCTAGATTGTACACGTTTTTGTGAGGTCACACTTGGGTCATTCCTTAATCATCAATCAATTATCATTATCATTACCTAATACTCCCTCCATTCAAATCCACACTACACTTTTCATTTTTGCACAAATTTTAAGAAATAAAATAAAAAATTAATAAAGGACAATAATTTGGGCAAATTCTACTTTAAAGTGGGGTCAAAAGCAATATTTTGTGTAAAAATTGAGTAAAAAGTTGAATAAATAAGAAAAGTGGTAGTGTGGATTTGAATGGATGAAAATGGTATAGTGGTAGTGTGGATATGAATGGAGGGAGTAATAGAAAAGTGTACAATCTAGACTCCTTTCCATTCATTTACATTTATCAAAATTAACTCATTTAGTGAAATTACAATCAAAATTCGTTTTTTTAAATCTTTCCCCTCCTTTTTACTAAATTTAATTGGATTCCAAGGTAATATTTAACAGCTCCAATTAATGTCTAAATCAATCTTGGTCACGTTTGACCTTCACTAATTAATAAAGGTCAAGGGTATAACCAGAAATATGAAAATTATAAGAATACAAGTAAGAAAAGTCATTTCTTCAGAAACACAGATGAGAATTTCCCTATTTTTATTTTCAATCAAGTATGTTTGCCTAAAAATTGTAATGCTCTCTCCTCGTCATATTGATTCACGCTTTTCGTAATATTCTTTTTTATTATTTTATGATTTTTTTTTTCAGAACTCAATTTACAATTTAAGGTCATTTTAATATAAAATTGGAAGGTATTGTTGCGAGGAGAAGATTGAATCGAGTAAGAATTAAATATAAAAAAAAAAAAGATTTTTCTATATGGTGTCCTATGTTTTTACGATTTCTACGTGATACCCTTTAATTTTTTTGAACTATCAATGGTATCCCCAAGTTCTAATCATAATAAGTTTCGTGACCTTCATTTATATTTTCCGTTAATAACTCCGTTAAGTACATTTATTGGTTCTTTAATTTTTAAAAACTCAACCTTTATTATCCATCTTTAATGGTGTTCTCCAAAATCACACCATACCCACAAAAAGTTTGAGATTTCAATTTAAAATCAATTCACTTCAATGGAAAATGCAAATAACTTCTCTTAAATTCAAACTTTTTAATTTGACACTTTACGCACAAATTTGAGATTAAACGAAATCCTTTCATTTATCATACAGAGTATATTATTGAAATAAGTAAACCCCTTGAAAAGTTTAGAAATAAATTGAGTAATTAAAAGAAAATAAAAAAATAAGACTATAATTTTACTTTTCTCTCTTTTTTTTTTTTTTTTTTTAATGAGCTTTCCAATTAAAAGATATAGAAAACAAAGAAAAATGTGAGTAAACCTAATAAGATCATAAGTTACAAAAAAAAAAAAAAAAAAGATGGTCCAACAATATGAGAATGGGTGTATTTATTAAGATATAGGAGAAAAAAATGAAGATTGATATAAGAAAGATGAAGATTGATAAAGGAGAAGACGAAAAATTGAAAATTGTTGGATTAACAAAGTAATAGATAGTTAGAATTAACAGAATATTTGACGAAAATCTAAACTTAAGTTATGATGTAAAATAAGTAAAGTATTTCAAGATACCATTGATGTTTCAGAAAATATAAGATATCATGTAGAAACTGAAAAAACACAAGGTATCATGTAGAAAAAACTCAAAAAAAAAAAAAAAATTTCGTTTTAATGATTTGTAATTCTATATTGTAATTAAAGTTTAAACTCTTTGATAATCAATTTCCTATAGTATTTTATTGTGTGTTCTTGAAAGTTGAAACATACGGAGTACATTTGAAAACCGTGCGTGATACTGTAGTGTGTATATAGCTAAGTTTCGTTGTCATGCATATGAAATTATGAACTCAAACAGTTAAGACACTCCACATTTTGTCACACCATGTGCTAGCTATTACGTAGTTGTGGAGTAATTAATCAATTAGCTTAACACTAATTGAAGACGGTAGTAAACCACAATCATTATTTTATTTTTTAATGCGATTCTAGAATATTTTATTCAGATAGCCCTTAATTATTCCACATGTATTTTTTTGTGGAGTAACATGTAAGCGTTCATGGTCCACTGGCCATATACGGAGTATAACATCAAAACTGCTACAATTAATAAGTTGTATCAAAATAGTTCGAATAAGTTGTATCAAAATAGTTCGAATACATATGTTTAGACTATTTTACATATAGTCTCTAGTGTCATACTTCGTATGTATTTTATTAAATTGGTGTCATATATGAAATACTTTCTCCATTTATCTCTATGTGGAACTTATACTTTATGCATAACATTAAGAAAACGATATTGTAATGTTAAAAAGTAGAATTAGTGGGTGAAAGATGTTAGAATGGTGTGTTATTGATATTGAAAAAGTAGGTTTTAGTAATATAACAGTATTAATTCTATTAAAAATACAAACAAATAAGTAAATGTGTAATGTGAATTTGAATGGATCAAAAATAAATATGTACAATATGAATATAAATGGAGGGAGTATATAACTTATAGACTTGTAAAATAAGTTAATGAAATACAAAGTGCCATATGTATTTTTATAAAATCCTGCTCCTTTGTTATTTTTAAGGAATAGATTGAATTTAATCATTTTATTAAATATGTTGGGAGATATCACGATATATTATATTATATCGATATTATATGCATGATCATATATAATATATTAGGTATAGAATAATATACGGAGTATATAGTTTCCTATATTTGCTGATTCTTAGATATCAAACGAGTTATATCGTAATATCTCCCAACAAAGTAGGACATACGATACCATGATACACCACTTTACATCCATATTCATTAATTAAACAATTTTTTTACATCCATATATAGTCCACCCCCTTCTACAAACAGAGTAGGCGAATAGGTATTATAAATACCTTTCCATATTCTATCAGAATTTACACAATTCAATCAATAATAATTCTCTTTTTATATTACTCCGTATGTTCTTAACAGAGTATATACATTTCATTTTATTGTCCAAGTTATATTAATTAATTACCGAATACGGAGTATATATGTCAACTTTAATTAGTAAATTTTTGGCATACTGAAAATTTAAATAAAGAACAAAACTCGCACTCGTAAATTAAATTATTTTTTTTAAAGAGTTTTCTCACATAAATATAACTAGCAACAAACAATTAACTAAATTGGGAAAGTGCAAAATCAAATGATTTTAGTAGTCTTGTTCAAGTGAATTGTTTATATATTTGTTCTAATAGGGAGAACTAAGGCAGCTGTAAACGGTCGATTGAAATGGAGGGATCGATTACATGATCTTATCTAGAGAATTTAATAAAGCATTAAAAACAAGTGAAAGGGAATACTCCGTAATTAATTAGTAGGTAGAGTATAAAGCACAAACCTTAAAACTCAAGTCACTTTTAGAAAGAGAAGTTTGATAAGATTGAACATCAGATGTATAAGCATACATAGCACCAGATGAATTCTGAAGAGCAACCAATGATTGAGCCTTAACCATTCCCTGACCAGTTGGGTTAAGTGCCCACGAGACCCAGCTCGACGACGGGTTCAACCCGGTGACACGGAACGCGATATCCGCGGTCCCCGTTGTCGAGTCATAGGTCCAATACAAGAAAGAGTTCAACACTGGGAGATCATTGCAAGTCGTGAATTGTTTGTTGTTTGGAAAGGAGAAACCTTTGCATGATTGTGCACTTGTAGTGCTGGTAAACAATAAACAAACTTGTGTGATTAATGACAGTAATACTAGTTTTTTTGTCATTAATTTTCCCATTTTTTTTAGAGTTTGTTTTGATTGTTAAAGAAGAATAAAAATGGTGTGAATTTAGTTGTTGAGGAACAAAATGTCTAAAAACTTAGGAATAAGACTACGAGGTCATGGAGTGTGGGGAAGTGAGAGGAATATATATATATATATATATATATAGAGAGGGAAAAAAAAGTGTCAAGTCAATAAAAATAAAATTATGAAGAATATTGCAATCCAAAGAATTCTCATTTTCTTTTGACTTTTAATATATCTCTCACATAGTATTATTGGCATTTATTACTATGTAAAGAATGTGATGTGAGAAGGTACGTAAGAAAATTTGAAAGGAAAATGTGAATTTTAATGATAATAAAAAAAATTTGTACCCAAAAAAAAAAAAAAAAAAATTGATGATAAAATTATGGTAAATGAAAAACGAGTTATTTATAACAAATATATAAATATTCATATGATTAGTATCAATAGTATGTCTAAAGTGTACGAGAAATTTTTCTATAATGTATTTCAATTCGTTAATATTATGTCTTCTATTTCTTTATTTTAACTATACATGATTTTCAAAATGATTCTATAATCATGTTCTTTCTACAACAATATAATTTTTTTTATAGTATTATAAAGATATTTTGATACTAAATATATAAGCTTATTTTTATTAAATTCAAAAATTTCTTTACTTTTTTACCTTACTTAGAATAAAAGTTTTAAAAATTCAACTGAACTAAATTCTTTAAAACAACACAATTTAACTATAAGTATACACTCTATATCAGTTCATTCACATCATCTCATTATTTGATAATTTTCTTAAACTTTCAAAAATATTTGAAATTATGATTAATATATACGTGATAAATATAATAATGTGTGATTGGGTTTTAAACGCCTTCTTATATGTTCCGCACAACATTAACATAATTTTTTTTACTTTGTATAAATTTTTTTAAATACTTAATTATAAATATTATTGTTGAACAATTGTATCTCGATAAAAATACTGCAAAAATATGAGGTTGAATTAAATAAGAGTATATGAAAAGAAAAAAATTACTTAAATAGCCATACTTTAATTAAAAACAATACATCTCACATAGTTGATCTCACTTGAAAATTTGTTAAAGAAAAAAAAAAGAAAAAGGGAGAAGTAAGAAGGAAGAGGGGTTGTTGACTTGTTGTTGTTAAAAGGAAGGTTCCAAAAGCGTGTGATTTGGTGAGAGTGTAGGACTTGGTGAGAAATGTAGGCAAAGCGAGTTGGGGGTAGGTTAGTTGATCAGTTCATACTTCATATCATATGCTAAGTTGGAAACAAAGTATTGGTCTCCATGAGTGGGGGTGGTGTGTTATGTAGGCGTGTGTCCACTCCCGGAGAAAACTTCCTATCTAATCCCACCCATATTAGTTTACTACGCCACTGCTCCATTATAAAGGACATGTTTAGAATTCACGAGTTCTTGTATGAGTCGGGTCTTACAATAAATTATCATCAGACCTATTTATTTGTACTCGTTATATACTTTTGGTATAATAATTTGGGTTAATTGTCAATTACAACTACATAAAAAATCGAATTTATTAATTACAACCAATTTAAATTTTTTTAATATTTTACAGCCACTAAAGTCTTTTTTTTTTTTATAAATTGCATCCAATTATATTTTCCGGCGAATAATAAGGCGAAGTGACTGTTTTACCCTTCATTTAAGTGGGATCCATTGACTATTTGACTTCCCATTTTTTTTTTTTTTAATTAAGGTATTCCTTCATTTTTTTATTTATTTATTTTTTTTTATCATTGTGGCTTTCTCTGTTTACTCATCTTTCTCTTTCATCTCATCCTTGTCACTTCCTCCCTTTCATTCAAACCTCACTATTACAGTGTACGTCCTATTCTCATGACAGAGCTTTAGTTTTTGGAACACGAAAAACACAAAATAAAACTCCATAAAAGCGTTGTTACTCCATCGCCGTTAATAATTGAAGTTTAATTAGCATCTCCAACATAAAAGGTGACGTTTTCTTATCTATGTTTTCGTCAACACACATTTGGCTTTTGATTTCCCTAAAACCCTATTTTTTGTCGATTTTCGACTTGCATGTGATCTGAAATGAATGTGTTGAGTGAGAACCCTAATTTTTTTCCAGAATTGAACAATTTTGGGGGTTTTGTATTTGTTTTCAGTTGGGGAATTAAATTGATATTTATTGTTATTCTTTCCAAATGTTGTCTGTTTTTCATTTGTTTAGAAGTTTAATTATTTTTTGGTATTTTTAGATACACAATATTTGGCCAAACATATTAAAATTCAAATAAATTTTTGAATTGAGATTGAAAATAATCTTTATGAGCAAATTTATTCACTAGTTTGATGTAATATTAGAGGGAGAGGCATTTTCCTCTTTTCACATAAAATTTGGGCTTTAATTTTGAATATCTGAGATTTTTATTCATTTAAGTGTGTTCCAGCTCCGTTTTGGCTATAAATTCTAAACGGAGCTCCGATTGGTAAATTATTAAAAAAGTTTTATGTCGCTGTAATTTCAAAATCCGACTTTTTATGTGGTCAGAATTGATAATTATTCCTAATTGTAATGATAATTATGATCAATCGTAACTAAAGTTTTAGTATTTCCATAACTGACTTTAGTAGATTTGTTTCATAGTTTTGTACTGTTTTAACTGCAATTTGTACTTTGATATCTCGGAGAAAACTTTATTGTGACAACTTGGTTAAGGTGCAATACCTCAACCACTCCAGCCACTCCCGTCAGTGTGAGGTCTCGAGGGGGTTAAGGTGCAATACCTCAACCACTCCAACCATAGCTCCGTTATGATAAACTTTAAGCCTTTGTCCATTCGCTTGAAACCACTCACCCGAGTCGTTCTCAACCTCTAAATAACCATACTTGCTCGCTTTAGCGACAGTAAAGGGTTCGGAACACCGAGATTTCAGCTTTCCTGGAAAAATATGTAGCCGTGAATTAAATAGAAGGACCTTGTCACCAACATTAATCTATCGCGGCATAATCATCTTATCATGTATTCTCTTAGTTCGCACCTTATACAATCGTGCACTAACATAAGCTTGCAAACGAAATTCATCAAGTTCATTAAGCTATAAAAGACGCTTCTCCCCACACAGCGTCGAGTCAAAGTGAAGCTCCTTAATTGCAAAAAAGTTTTATACTCTAACTTGACGGGGAGATGACAAGCTTTCCCATAGACTAACCTATACGGCGAGGTGCCAATAGGAGTCTTAAAAGCTGTACAATATGCCCATAATGTGTCATCTAACTTGAGGCTCCAATCCTTCCTTGACTTCGAAACAACTTTCTCGAGAATAGACTTGATATCGCGATTCGAAACCTCAACTTCGCCACTAGTTTGAGGATGATAGGCCAATCTGGTACAGTGAGACACTCCCTACTTCGCCATTAGCGCTTCTTGTAACACCCCGGCCCCAACTAAAGGCCAAAATGTCATTCACGGTAGCTCACCAGGCTGCGTACATCGCCCACAGACCAACACGTGTCCTTTCCAGCGCACTTTGTCCTCACTCGTGCGGATCCTGAGAACTTCCCAGGAGGTCACCCATCCTAAGATTGCTCTCCAAAGAAGCACGCTAATCAAGAGTTCTTAAGATGAGCCACCAGAAAAGAAGATGCATCTTGTTGATATGAGTAGTACTTACAATTCTTTTAAGCACTATGTCACTTGAGCCAACACATGAACCTCTTCAACGGGGCACCCGGCCCGAATAACCTCGGACAACACCGGGTGTTACACACCCCCACTTGAAGAACGCAACGTCCTCGTTGCGCCTGGTCGCTACTTATAATATAGCATTCCAGAATCCTCCCTACTAGGTGCGCACTGGCCAACAAGACACAGGATTCGACCACACGGTCGCCGGATTGCTCTCGATACCATTTCAGTAACACCGGCCCTAACTAAAGGTCAAATGTCATTCACTCAGTAGCTCACCAGCCGCAGACATCACCCACAGACCAACACGTGTCCTTTCCAGCGCACTTGTAACTGAAGAGTTCTTAAGATGAGCCACCAGAAAAGAAGATGCATCTTGTTGATATGAGTAGTACTTACAATGTAACAACCTGGTTTTTAGTCGACTTTAATTACTAAGGCGGAAATTAATTAAGTCTTAAACCAGCGTTATTAATTATACAATAAAACCCAAATATTACAACCTCGTTCAAGAGTTGAATAAAACAACTCTAGATACGGAAATTTAAAGGAGTAGCGTTATATATATTACATATCTCTCAAAAGCAACATAAGTAAAGCGTAAAAACGTCTCATGGCCCATCCAAAACCTAGCTCCTGGTCCACGGTTATCCTGCACAATAAACTGATGGGGGGATGCTCGCTGAGCGGACAGTGACTAGCTATGCTCATACTTACCCTCGATTTCAATTACTTTGCTTTAATATTATCGCTTTATAAACATAACATTATGATAAAAACATAAACATGCTTAATACATATAGCATATAAAGACATATAAGTCATAATAAGCATGCGGTTTAAAGCGATAAATCATATAAGCATGATATTCAATTATGAAGGCAAATAACACATAATAGCATAGCAATAGTATCACAATAATTCAATGGCATTACAAGGCGATATCGGATCGCAATCAAACATACATATCTTATCATTCTCCTCATGCACTGATTCAATTCGTAATGTTGTGGTCTTTAGTTTTCAAGATGGTATACACTCATTCTCAATTAAACATACAATGCAGACAACACATATCGCTTACGAGCACGACCATCGAGTAGGCCTTTGTACTACGATCGATTGCATCTCACTTCCATAGTGCAGAGACTTACCTCGACTCGTAAACCACGCCGAATACTATAATACTTGCATCTCATCCTCTAGTGTTGAAATGATTCGAACTTCGATACAATCCCGTCAAGTGATCTTTACATGTGGCAAGAACGAATGCTAGTGTCGCGCCACTAAGAACGAAACACCGCAAGGAGACCACCGCTATAATCGCCAAATCAAGCACGGATGCCCCCGTTAACTTTAGCGAAATAGGGGAATAAAACCCTAGTCTAGTACATGTACACTAGTATCCAATTTAAGAATGGGCTATGCTAATCATAGAGCACCTTAACTCAGGATAAAACGACTATTTCCTAAAGCCTGAGACAAAAGCCTTGGCATATTCAATTATCTTGTACGGCAATGGCGACCACTACAAGACTATCTTAACCCCACTTCACTCACGATTGACGTTCCCTTATCTGAGGCCCAAGCTTGACCTTTTATTTAACTTACTCAAGATTTATTATTTATTTGATATTTACATATCACATGTTACTAGACTCTCCTAGTCTCATCGTCAAACGTTTAAGTATTTGTATTCGGTTACATATGATCACATAACACATTCGTTTATTATTTGAAGTGTTGTTAATTATTAACATTTTTAAGTTTCTATATTGATACGTTTAGGGGCCGTTTGGTTGATGTGTTGGGAATGGAATGGATTAGAACGAGATACCAAGGAGGTATGGATTCTCATTCCCATACATGCGTAAAGGTGTTTGGTTGGGTATGAGATATATTGGTTGTTATTCACCATTATTTATTTATATATTTTTCGTATTATATTTTATTTTTAATTATTATTGTCAGATTAAATATTTCAAACATAGCCAAAATATATCCGAACATTATTATAATACTAAAGTCGCAACAGTAATTTAATTTTAAACGTCATGAAATGATTTTTTGCTCGTAGCAAAGCGAATAAAGTTGTGCACGAAGTAAGCATGTTAGACCGTAGAGTCTAGGAAGGAGATTCGAATTCGATAGTTTAACTCAAAACGTATTGTTGATATATTATCGTCTTAATTTGCAATTCATGAATCATCGCTTGGGGATTTTTCTCAAAAAAAATAATTATTCTGAAATAAAAATAATAATAATAATATATTATGTAAAAAAGAAAAATATTATAATTTATAAAACACAAGTAAAATTTTAATACTCCGTAAAATATTTTAAATATAAACATAATAAATAATAGTTAGATTTGAAGTGAAAAAAAAAAAAAAAAAAAAAAAAAAAAAAAAAAACTTGGAATGGAGTTAGAAACTTGGGGTGAGAGGGGAGATTCTAACTCTAGGGGGTTGGGGTGGAATTAGAATCCATAGGGATTCTAACTCCATTCCAAATTAGCTCAAACAAACACTAGAATGACATTAATCCATTCCATTCCATTCTAAATCATCCAACCAAACACCCCCTTATTAGTATGTCCAATTTTATTTAAGTGTTTTTCAAACACTTTAAGTCATTTACTTATTCATTTTCAATTTTCTATACTTAGTAAAATTTTCAATTATTTTCAATATTTTACTATTCACTATTCACCGTATTTACTATTCATCATATTTACTATTCATCGTATTCTACTATTCATCGTATTTAACTATTGATCGTATTTTATACGTATTATTATATATTGATATATTTCCTAAGTATAAACTTAAAATCTCTTTTTATTTGTTAAGTACGAAATTCTAGTTTCAAAGTCGTTAAGTTCGTTTTGTACTTAGGCGATTTGTGAAAATATTTTAAAGTCTAGTTTTGAAAATGTTAAGTTCGGTTTGTATTTAGTCATTTATGAAAATATTCTAAAATTCTAGTTTTAAAAACGTTAAGTTCGGTTTATAAAAGGTGATCAATGATATTTATTTTAAAACGAGACTCAGTTAAATTTAGTCGTCTATTTATTTAAGTTAGCGATAGTATCGTGGATGATTCATTCATAGTCCGTATGTCCAAGTTCAACAATCCAATAGCAAAGGTAGTAGCACACGATTTAATTCATTTTTATAACGGTTACTTATTTTTATCGGTTTATAATATTTCATTTATAACTAAATTGATTTATACAAAAATTCAATTCTAATTACTATTTAACTTTAGTGACTTAGTGATAATTTCATTTTGGTCAAATTTAGTCAACAAAATATAGAAATGCCGTGTAAAACAATATATATGTCAAAATTGATTTATTTCTTTTAATTTCTTAATTCAATTTATTAACTACTAATTAAATTATTTTAACAATTAAATTAAAAAGTAATAAAAACAAATTTTAACCAAAATAATGGCCTAATGCCGTGAGCAAGTACATGGTTATCCTAAATTTCATTTTTTTTGATTTTATCGGTTTTTAGCTAAAAGTCTTTATATTTTAATTATTCTAATTATACTAAAACGATTTAGACTAAAATGAAATTTACTAAAACTTTTATTTATAATTATGAATAGTGTTTTTTCAACACTTTAAATTTCTAACTTTTTAATCTAAATGATTTATATTGTTTAAGTTGATTTATAGTATAATACTAAGTGATATATAAAACAATAACTAAACATAAACACAAATTATTAACAAACATAAAATAAAATAAGATCAAAATGAGTAAAAATGATGAACATCAACATGAATAATTCAAGAACACACATGAAGATCATATTAAAGCTCAAGAACACTAATTTCGATTTTAATAATTTATAATTTGTTTTCCTAATTTAGTTTTTTTTTTTTCATAGGAACATCTATTTTATACTAACTTAACACTACATATAATTTACAAAAATTAAAAGTGAAAATATATTAAAAAAAATAATAAATGCCGAGTGAACTTAACATGAACATACAATTTTTATTTTTGATTTTTAATCACTTTAAACTCATAGTTAAAACTTAACATAATTTTTATATATAACTACAACATAACTAAAACATAACTAAACATAAAAATCATATGAATCATAATTAAAAATGCTCAAAAATAAATTAACTACACATGTGAATTTATTACTACAACTAAACTATTATCATTATTTCTTATTTATTATCATTTTATTATACAACACATAATCATACAAGTTCATAAAAGTGATGTTTAACATATTTAACATAATTTTCATACTCATAAAATTATAATAACAAAACAAATTAATTTACTAAAAAGATAATATAAGACATAGTTAGTCACCTTAATCGGCAAGCTTATTGGTTATCCGGATCGATGATTTTATCTAAGTCTAAGTCTTCACCCAAGTACCCGTCTTCACCTTCAAAAACCCGTAAACAAGTGAGCTCCAAATACCCACTAATTAGCTAAATAATACTAGAGATTATTAGGATAATATTTAGGGTTTTATTTATTGTGTTTTAGAAGAAAAATGAAAGAAAAATATAGAGGAAAAATGGAGGAGAGTGCTCGGCAATTTTGGAGGTAAAAGGAGAGTATTTTTGACTTGTGAAAATAATGAAACAAAAGGTAGTATAATTTTAGGTTAAATGAAATAGGTTTTGTTTGTTTTTAATTAGAAAAATAATGTTTAATTAAACTAATTAATACATCATTACCTCCATCATCCACCCATAAGTCCACATTACTATTCATGCATTAAAAATGTCTAATTTGTGTTTTAAAATGTTTTCCTCGAATTTGGTCAGTTTTAAAAAGTCGGGCGTCAAAAGCGATAAAAGTTAATGTGTGCGCGTTTGACGATTTTTCGAAATATTTCTACTTTTAAATTCTAAGACTAAAATATTTATTTCATTATTCAAAAATTTTAAAAAGTTTTAAAGAAGTCGATAAATTTTACAAAACAAAAGTTTTGCAAAAAATAGAGATTTTGGAAGGTTAAAAGGTTAGGATTTGATTTAAGGTTTGAAATTAGAATTTGATGGCTAATTAATGAATTAAATTAACACGGGGTGTTACATACAATCCTTTTAAGCACTATGTCACTTGAGCCAACACATGAACCTCTTCAACGGGGCACCCGGCCCGAATAACCTCGGACAACACCGGGTGTTACACTTCTAAACGTTTCTCATAGAAGTGAGAACCGTCATTGCTAATAATAGCTCTAGGAACTCCAAAGCATGAAAAAATAATATTCTAAAATAGTGCAACCACAGTCTTAGCATCACAAGTTGGCAACGCCACAGCTTCTACCCATTTCGACACATAATCTACAGTAACGAGAATGTATCTATTCCCTTTAGATGAGGGAAAATGGCCTTGGTAGTCAATTCCCTATACATCGAAAATTTCCACCTCAAGGATACCCATCTAAGACATCTCATGCCTCCTAGAAATATTGCCGGTACGTTGGCAATCATCACACAATAGAATGAAAGCTTGAGCATCCTTGAATAAGGTTGGCGAATAGAAAAACAACTACAGAACTTTCGCCGCGGACGGGATGACCACCGTAAAGCGAGGAATGACAACTCTCTAGCACACCTGATACTTCCCACTGCGGAATGCATCTACGATATAACTCTTCCGCACACCATTTGAACAAATAAGGGTCATCCTAAAAGTAAAAGCGAGTATCGTGCATAAATTTCTTCTTCTGCTAATAAGAAAGATCGGAAGGCAACTACTTGCCTACTAAATAATTTGTGATATCAGCAAACCACGGAGTCTCAGTAACGCCAGCTGCGTTAACCATCATCAAAGTATCATCAAGAAATGAGTCATCGATAGGGATAACGACTCCACCATCATTAAATCTCAACCGAGAAAGGTGATCAGCAACGACATTCTCGGCACCCTTCTTGTCTCGAATTTCAAGATCAAACTCTTGCAGCAATATTATTCATTGAATAGGTCTCGACTTTGCCTCCTTCTTAGCAAGGAGATACTTCAATGCGGCGTGATCAGTGTAGACAATGACTTTCGACCCAATGAGGTAAGATCGAAATTTGTCTAAGGCAAAGACAAACGCAAGTAGTTCTTTCTCAGTGGTGGCATAGTTGATCTGAGCTTCATGAAGGGTTTTACTAGCGTACTAAATGGCATGAAGAACCTTGTTTTTCCTTTGACCCAGCACAGCCCCAACAGCATAGTCGCTTGCATCATACATGATCTCGAATGGAAAGCTCCAATCAGGTGACTTGATAATAGGCGCCGAAATGAAAGCATATTTAATCCTGTCAAAGGCCTCAAGACACGAATTAGTAAACATGAAAAGGGCATCCTTGAGAAGGAGCTCAGTTAGTGGTTTAGCAATCTTTGAAAAGTCCTTGATAAAACGGCGATAAAACCCCACATGACCAAGGAAGCTTCGAACCCCTTTTACATTGATGGGTGGAGGTAATTGCTCAATCACTTGAACTTTTGCTCTATCCACCTGGATGCCCTTTTCAGAAACAACATGGCCAAGTACCACTCCTTTATTCACCATGACGTGACACTTTTCCAATTCAAAACAAGATCAACCTCTTCACAACGTTTAAGAACTTTAGACAGAATAGATAAACAAGTATCAAAAGTAGTCCAATAAACGCTGAAATCATCCATAAAGACCTCCATAATAGACTCAATAAAATCAGAGAAAATACTAGTCATGCAACGCTGAAAAGTAGCAGGGACATTACACAAAGCAAAAGGCATCCTACGGTAAGCAAATGTTCCATAGGGACAAGTAATGGTCGTCTTTTCCTGGTCCTCGGGATAAATCGGGATTTGGAAGAATCCCAAATGTAACAAAAATACTTATGACAAGCTTATCTCTCAAGTATCTGATCAATGAAGGGAATGGGGTAGTGGCCTTTCTTAGTGGCTGCGTTAAGTCTTTTATAGTCTATGCATATGCGCCACCCTGTAACTATCCTAGTCGGGATGAGTTCGTTCTTATCGTTCTTAACCACTGTGGTCCTTCCTTTCTTAGGTACTACCTGCACAGGACTAACTCAATTCGAATCAGAAATAGCATAAATAATACCTGCATCAAGTTAATTCATTATTTTCTTCTTCACCACTTCCTGCATATTCGGATTTAAACGACGCTGACCCTAAATACATGGCTTATGATTCTCCTCTACATGAATGCGGTGCAGGTAAAAATCGGGGCTATTTCCCCTCAAATCATCCAAACAACACCCTATAGCCTTCTTATGTCTCCTCAAGACATCAAGCAAAGATGACAACTAACTCTCAGATAGGGTAGCACTCACAATCACAGGATATAACTCAGACTCATCTAGGAAAGCATACTTCAAAAGAGAGGGAAGAGGTTTAAGTTTGGGTTTTGTACCTTAACAGCGCATGAGGATTGAACCAAACATTGTACCTTTTTGCTCTCCTCGCTAGTGAGCTCTCTTCCACTCAGCGCGGCTTCCAAAGCATCAACCTTCGCGCCCCAAATTCCGTCGTCACCTGCACACGACTCCAAAACAAGAACAACCTCCAAAGGATCTCTAAGAAGAGATTAAGGCTCATCATCGACAACAATAGCATCTATAACATTGATACGTTTTAAATTTATACCGCAAGCGTACGGGTTATTGTAGCATACGGGTCGATCGCAGGGAGGTCAAGGACTAAGTACCAGGTTGTCTCAATCTACGAGTTGTCTACGCGAATCAATAATGGGTGTAATAAAACGCTAAATAAACTAATCTAGCTATACTAGTAAAAATAATCATAAGCTAAAGAAGAAAATCAACAATAATAAAAGACAAGGGTTCATATCATCGCCAGACAAGCTCAAAATAACGACACGATTGCTTAATTGTTATTCGAGTGAGACTAGTACAACTCCGGAATATTAATGCTCTCTCCAGATTAACGATAATTCCCCTAAACAAGTCTAATCCCCGCTCCTGCATGTAAATTAGACCGTAGATAAATCTCAATTATACAAATTCGCACTCCCATGAAAACTCGTATAACCTTGATTAGATTGTGTTCTTAATTAACTCTCAGCTTCTGCATTTTGAATTAATTATAACTGTTTAGACAATTCAAATCCATAGATTTAACACTTAACCAAAATGTCACCCAACTCCCGTTGATAGCTACAAATAATTGATAGGCTTTAGTCGTGGTCGCCTAATCAAAAATAACCTGACAAACCTAATGGGTAGATAGGGTAAGTCGGGGTCGAATCCACAAGGAGATGGTTGTAATTGTATGTTACCTATGGGTCGGTTCTAGACTTGTCGGTTCAAGGATTGAATTGGTTGCTATAGCTAGAGCGAAGGTAAAAGGGTTTAAGCTTATAAAGAGAAGGTCTAAGAAGTTGGGTTTGTCAAGGGAAATGTTTAGGTCAAGGGTTGGTAATCGGTATGAGTAGGGAAACACTTTCTAAGGATGTAGATCGTCCTCTCGGTCTTAAGCTTCCTCTAGGACTCGTTAGCGAACTCTCGCAACTTACTAACAAGGGTCCTAATGATAGTCTCGCGCCTCTCCTCGAACTAAGCTTTCGGTCTTAAGTTTAAGGGTGCTAAAAGCTTGCTAAAACTTGGCCATAGAATCAACAAACACAATCAAGCAAGACTATCAAAGCATATGTAAAACCCTAACCCAAAATGATCACAAACGAACAACCAAACAAACACCCATGATCCACCCTTCTCCCTAGATGATAAAACTACTTACACATGATAAAAAAATACAACTAAAGTAAGATAAAGAGATGAATACATGATCATAAACAAATGAAATTGAAATTGAAATCAAAAGCGGAGAAGAAGTTCAATACCAAATACAATCAAACCAAAGAGAAAGATGAGGATTCAAGCAACAAATACAAGATAGAAATCAAAGTAGCTTCTTGACTCGGGATTTAAAAAGTGCTAAAATAATCGAAGATGAAAATTAGGTTTTTGTAGTGTTGTTCTCAATAGAGGGAAAAACTATGTAAAATAAGCATGACTCGAAAATGTATCAAAACCCAAGCATATACACGAGTAAAATTAGAAGTAGGCGAAGAGTTGGGCTCGTCCCTAGGGACCGGGAGCCTATCCCAACCGGGACAGAGAGCCAAGCCATGGTTTCAGCTTTTTCCTTGGTTGATTGTTCATTGTACTCGTCCCTAGGCTTAGGGACTGAAAGCCACTTGGTCCCTATGCTTAGGGACGACATGTAAAGTGATAATATGAGCTTCAAACCTCGTCCCTAAGTCTCGGGACAATTTCAAACTTCTTCCTTAGCTCGTGCTCAACCGTAACTAGGAGAAATCAACTCGAAATGTCACGTAGCGATCCCGGGAAGCCTTAACTTCGACCTGGCTAGCATCCATCCTCCATAATAAAGCAATGTCCTACAAAACAAAGCCAAAAAGCACGACAGAGACACGCGGAGGAAAATAGGAAGCGTAAAGCTTATAAAAGCATGAATAACAACAAGAATCGCTAGTGACTCAGGGGCTAAAAGCATATAGAAATACGACACATCAAACTCCCCCAAACCGAACCGTTGCTTGTCCTCAAGCAACAAAGCAAGATCAAAACGAATAATAGGACAAAGCGAAACAAAGGACACTTCCCCAAACAATCACCGAACCACTAGTAGCTTTAGCAAATGACAATCGTTCCCGAAACAACATGGGACATAAGGAAAGAGCTAACTAACGGCTGATATTTACATGACGGCATAAAATGAATGACATGGCTTAATCTTTTGGCTCTCTAGCAATCAAATCACGGACCCCTCGCGGTTTTCACTCAATACACATGAAAGTCAAGATGATATAATGTAGTGACACTCACCTACTCGACTCATGGAAGCACGCCCGCAATCTAATGTGGATCAAATCTCGCATTCCTGTACACAATAATGTCACAACAAACGAATCAAACATGAGGACTTACATAGGAAAAGGTGTGTATAGGCCAAAGAGAGGTAAGGGTAAGAAGGTGGACAAATTTTTATGGTAACGTGGAGCTAAAAGCCATTGGAAACCATTAGTGATACTCAAGTGCTCGTCCGAACCAACACAAAACCCAACTCTCGCAATGAAAACGGACCGAAAACAGCAAATCGGTATCCTCTACACACCATCGATGTTAGGATCATGACCCTTTAAGGACTCCTCTAACCTTGCCACTAAACATAATTAGTGGACTTTAGGATCTAGTTGTGCATGTAAAACTAACTGTAAAATATAATTGCATAAATTAAATTACGATAATTTAAATTGAAATAAATAAAAATAGACCTTTTAAGGTCTTTTAAAGGAGCTTCAAAATACTCAAATAATAGTATCTCCTTCCTTAATCCACCCTAGGATTGACACCAACTTATACTATATAATTAAGCTTGATTATAATAGTATAATACTTAATATTATAGAGGTAATTTTTGTGAGTATAATTAAGTGAAAAAGATCAACTTAATTTGATCAATTTTTGGATCAAAACCTCTCGGCCAAAAAGGCCTTTAATGGCTGATTTTTTTACTTGTGTTTTTGTGTTTATTTTGAGTGAAAATGTATGTATCAAATGAATGTGATTAAGGTGTAATTATAGGCTAAGTTAGTGGATGAATTAGGCACACATTTGACCCAAAAAATTGACCAAAATTAAGCTCATATTTGAGCTTGTATGAGCCGGCTATATTTGGCCCATTTGGGTCATTTTGGTCCATTTCATTTGGGCCATTTTATCACATAAATGGTCCCAAATTAATTTAAGTCCATTTGGTATTAATTAATCTAATTAACACTTAAATAAATTAATTAACTATAATGAAATATACTTAACAATTAAGTAGTATAAATGATAATTATATCAGTATACAATTTATCACTTTGGACCCTTATATTCTCCATTACATTAACCTATAAATCGTATTAGTCACTAATCTTTTATTAATGACAAATAACCCTTTTTAGTAAATTAACATTTAATTACTAATTCACACTATCACAAAAACTTTATTATTCAATTATCGTATAAAAGAATAATAACACTCTAGTTCCGTATGTAACACCCGGGGTTGTCCGAGGTTATTCGGGCCGGGTACCCCATTGAAGAGGTTCATGTAATAGCTCAAGTGACCTAGTGCTTAAAGAGTTTGTAAGTACTACTCATATCAACAAGATGCATCTTCTTTTCTGGTGGCTCATCTTAAGAACTCTTCAGTTAAGCGTGCTTGCTGGAGAGTAGTCTTAGGATGGGTGACCTCCTGGGAAGTTTCCAGGATGCGCACGAGTGAGGACAAAGTGCACTGGAAGGGCCCGTGTTGGTTTGCTCAGGCGATATGTACGCGGCTGGCGAGCTACTGTGAGTGACATTTCGGCCTTAGGTTGGGGCCGGGTTGTTACAGTTGGTATCAGAGCGAATACGCTCCCAACTCTCTTAGGTGAGTGACTAGGATTTGATCTAGAACACCGAGTGAGAGTGTTGGGTAGACACATTAGGGGGTCTGCGTTATTTGTGCATGTGTATGAGTAGTTGTATAAATGTTGGACTTAGGATCCCCACCATTTGATCACATGTTTTCTTTGGATGCAGGTACAAGAGTAATAGTGACGTGGGGGATCGTGTACCGCCTCGATATTTCTTTAAATATTCCTTGTTCATCTCCAAATTAACTGGTTAAGGTTTTTCATTCGATTTAATCATTCTCTTTGAACCTATTCCTTTACTGCAACATGTTTTATTCTAATAATTACATTCTTAGCTATTATCCGACATCTTTGATTTCCTCAAAACTCATCTTTTAAGATTAAATACCCTATACTTCTATTTTCTTATTGAATGTTAATACTCCTATTTTTCCTATCAAATGTATTTTTGCATTTCCCTTTATTATTAATGACGCTTGCTTTTAACAATATTTGTTTGACGGCTCAAATCCTTTGAAATTTTAATCTATCTATTTCTTGATGATTTATTGTCTTAATTTCTTTCTTTTGATTTATTGGTTCATACGAATTTAATCATTTGAGTATTCTAATTTAAAATCTCTCTTTCATCTGACCTTTTGAAATATCTAGAAATTTAACTCTTAAAGTCTTTGATTCGTACGGATTGATCAGTGGGAGCAAGAAACTTGAAGCCGAATTGCGGATGTATAGTCCTACCATCAGAGCACGCAGCGGAAACTCTTAATCTAAGTCACCTACCGTACTCGTAGGGACGTCCTCCAGCTTGCTAGCTACACTTATTCTTAGTATATCCTGCTAGTTCTTGGATCTCACCATACAGCTGTTTTAAAACCATTAGCCAAATTACAACTTGAGCTTCTTTTTCCCCAATAAAATTTCTTATTATGTTCATCCTCATCTTTTTCAATAGGTCGTGCTGAAATAACTTCTAAACTCTTTTATTTCAAGAATATTTTCAGTCAGTTCTATTAACAAAACCTATTGAATATTTGTGCTATAATGGTTTGTTTGTCCTTCTTGAACTTTCTTATTTTGTAACTATGTTGAGGAAAATTTTAATCAGTATTGTTTTACTTTTCCATTCATTTTTAGACGCGTCAATACATTTTGGTGGCTTTTTACTCAATCAAATTTGAAATGACTAACACTTATCTATTGCATCCACTTTTGATCAAAACCTCTTTGTTATCCTAAACCTTCTTTTATTAAGTTTTCTAATTTCAGCATTTGGTTTATTTGAATATTATTTATTCTACTTGGTATTTTAGTAGCTTCATTTTTCTAAAATCGTTGTCATTTTGAAACTCAACTTTGAGACTTCTCCTTTCAATCGTATCTTCTGATCATATTCAATCACAAACTTTTCGGGAATTACCTTTTCGTCTCTCCTTCATAACGAAACCAATTTGAGTTCTTTGTTGGAAGCGAGTCTTATGCCTTCATTTGTGAACTCTTAAAGAATATTTCTATTCTCCTTCATCGTTTCATATTAAAAAAAAAATTCTTTTGTCGAATTGGTGGTTGTTGAGCAGTTTCTTGCAAAAGATTTATTGGTCATATTTCTACTTAATTCGTTTCATTCCTTCCTTTCTTTTCTGTTCATCATAACTCATCACTTTTATATCATTCCCCTATCGACCACCTTTTAGTCTTGTCATTCGGGTCTTATGTTATTATATTCCTTAGGTTCCCCTTTAGTGGTTACTTCTATTGCCTTTGAGCCGACTTTTAGACGTCGATCTTCTATTATTCTTCATTCCTCTCCTTAGCTAATCAGGTTCTCAATTTTGTAAAAGCTCTTGATGTATTAACATCAATCTTGTCCTTGATAAATTTCTATAATTGTAATCCTTGGCATCTAGCCGTAAGGTGCTTCACCCTTATCTAGCTCGAGATCTGATCCTTAGGCTGTCGCTGTTATTGGAGTCATAGATGGTAGAGTTTGGTTAGGTATTAGTTGATAGTATGGTGTTTGTTAGCTTATGCACATGGTTGGTCGTTGTAGCTTTTGAGGATTCTTAGTTTTGCGATTCCTAGTTAGTGCAACCCAAGACCGCTTTATAATTATGAGTTAATGCACTTGTGAGTCTTAGCCTTTGGGATTGATGATTTAATTGACGGTGAGTGAACGTAAGGGGGATTATGATCTCTACATAGGGAGGACTTTTGGAACCTTAGGTATGTTGGTATATGGCGTATGATAATCATGGGATAGTGAGAATTGGGAAATGATATTGTGGTGAACAATAATCGGCTTTGAGGAAAACTTAAAGGATATAGTGAGCACGATAAATCTTTGGGGAATGCACTCTAAAGGATAATGTAGGAATGACAAGTGTGCATCTTGTGGTTTTGTGTATGTGTTAAGTTTAAGGATATTCATTGATGGGAGGAGAGAATTCGAGGTCAGTAAGGAAGTGACAATCGAGAAAGGTGTGGATAGACTTGGGTATGGTAATAATGGGTTGAGAGAGTAGTAAGCTTTCAATGATACATTTTGATAGCTACGTGTCAGTATACGTGTGACTTAAGAATGAGATGGTATGGTATGACATATTTATGGTTATTTCGTTGTGGAAAATGTGGAACTATATGGGGAGCGATATTGACTTGAGTTTAGATCACGTTATGATTAAGGTTATGAGGTTTGTCATTAGCATTGATTTGGGGATTAGCTTACGCGTTAGTTATCTTGGTAACATGGGTAATGGTGCCTTTTGGGTTAAAAACCGTCCGAGGTTTTGGTTAGACTTGGTGAGTAAGATGCTTGGTTGAACGATATGGTCTTGTGAGGCTAATATGCCTAATTTGAGGATTGTCGAGCATAAGATGCACCAATAGTATTAAAGGGTTATATGAGTGAGTTGAGCATCATTCGGGTGATATGTGATGTCGGGTAATCTTAAGCGTCGTTAAGCGTGTCTATGCCCTTGTTATCGAGGTGAGTAGAGTTAGCGATTCTTGTCTTGAGGACCATAGGAGTAGGTAGTTTTCTTAATCCTTTGGGGGCATTCTTTCGTTCTCAAGTTTCGAGGACGAAACTTCTTTTTAGGTGGTGAGATTGTAACACCCCGACTTTTCCTAATATTAATTATTCGTCTCAATAATATTCGTAATTCATTTCTCTTGATTTTCTCATTTTTAGCTCAAGAAAATCAGTTCACTTGTCGCGTTGATTAAGCTACCCTGTAGTCAGAACTTAAAAACGGAGTAATTAGCTTAAAAACGGTGTAATTTCCTCATATGAACTCCAATTCAGGTGATTCAAAAGGCTAAACTGTGTATTTTTTCGACGTCACAGAATCGCCAAATTTTCAGGAGTCAGTTTGAACCGGTCCACCCTGGGCCGAGCCGAACCCCCACCGGGTTAGGTTTAGGGTTTCTTGTGTAGCTTTTTGATCAAGACATTAAATATCTTATTAACTCCTATGCTAGCAACCTTAAGATCTGATTTCTATCTTCCTTCACCCTCTCTAAATCTCATAATCTCATTCTCATTAAATCCTCTATTAATTTCTACCAAAGATTATCGCTTTTTCATCCTAAATTCATTCCTATCATTCTCCTACGGTAATCCTTTCATCCCTTTCGTTCTAGGTTTATTCTTTATAGTTTTTATATTCTTATATGTGTTTATTGTGGTGTACTTATGTATTGAATGATTTATGTGTGCCCTAATCAGAAGGGGGGAATTGGAGAGAAACCCACCAAGTTCGGATTTCTCTGACCCAGGTTCACTAAACGGAAGATCGCCGGAGATTTGACCGTCCGATTTTGCCGAAATTTTGACAGCATGTTCCTGACTCTTGGGGCTACCTTTTCACCGTTCAGTTTTTCATTTGGTGCTCTGGATCGTCTGGTATCGTGTCTGGACAGAAGGGGTGAAAACTGTGCTTTTCTTTGGCTTGTTTGGAAAAGGTAACTAGGTGTAGCCTTAGTGATATTTTGACTTGTGTGAGACCATATAATTGATTGAGGATGTCTTGATTGTTGGTATGAATGAAACGGTGTTACCTTTGGGATGTTTGAGATGTAAAGTTGCGGTCTTTGGTCTTGTTTGAGTTGGTTTCACACTCTTATGTCTAATAATGCGATTTGAGATGTTTGTTTACTTTAAATTTGGGTTATATTGTTATTAAGTTGATGAAAGATGATAACTTTGGGAATTATAATGGTTTATTATGGCTACTCTTGAGTTCTTATTGTTATTACTCCGTATTTAACATGTTGATTATGGTTAGTGTTGAGATTGCTTACAAAAGGGGTCAATTATGTTGTAGTTGTGTATATGATGGACATTGTGATGATTTTGAGTAAAGGATGATTGGTTTATTGTTGATTGTGAGTTGATCCAGGTTATTGAATTGATTTGTTTGATTGCTTGAGTTGAGTGTGCGACGGCATCGTTACGCACGCACGCGTGAGTGAGCTACGATGTCTTTTGTGGACGGATACCGCCCATGATCCCCTCAGCTATTCTTGTTGCTTAGTTAGAGCGACTATGGGTTCTCAACCATGTTGGTTAGAGATTATGGTTTATATAATGTCGTCATCGTTCTTGTTGCTCCGTGGAATTTGGCTAAATTTAGACTAATGAGTTTGAGGAACTTCTTGTTGCTGTTCCGCCATAGGGTTTGGATGATTCTTGATGCTTCATCCGGTGATTCTTGTTGCTTCACCCAAAGGTTCGTGCTTACCTTGCAGGTTGTTGATTGTTGTCCGTCATCTTGTTGTTGACGCTTGAGTCAGTATGTCGCTGGACTAGTTATTGTCGAGTTGTATTGGTTATACATGTTTATAGGTTGTTGGGTGACAGTTGGTTGAGTTTGGTAGCTAATGAGTTGGCTTGAGGTTGCATTATGGTTACTATACCTTTGGGTTGTTTGTTGTATTGTTGTCTATTTTGGTTACGTTGAAATATGACTGGGGAGCACCTAGTTACTCCCACCGATTGGGTCATTACATTCTTTGTGGCAGGTTAGCGCGGGATCGAGTTTGTCAAGTGAGGATGCCGTGAGGATGACCTATAGCTAGCCATGAAGTGATTTTTGACTAGACTTGTTAGGATGTTTAGTTTTATTATTATTATTTTACTTTCATTTTTGGAGCTGGATTTGTAAGGGGTATTTACTCCCCACTTCTAGGCCTCAAGGCCTATCTTTTTTTTATCGTTGTTTAGTTGGTTAGTGAGTAATGATCCGGATTCCACGGTGTTTCCGCCACCGTGGCTCGCTTTTATTTTCTTTTATTTTCTTTTATTTTATAAATCCATTTTATTTCAAGTGAGGATGCCGTGAGAATGACCTATAGCTAGCCTTGAAGTGATTTTTGACTAGACTTTTTAGGATGTTTAGTTTTATTATTATTATTTTACTTTTATTTTGGAGTGGATTTATAAGGGTATTTACTCCCACTTCTAGGCCTCAAGGCATATCTTTTTTATCGTTGTTTAGTTGGTTAGTGAGTAATGATCCGGATTCCACGGTGTTTCCGCCACCGTGGCTCGCTTTTATTTTCTTTTATTTTATAAATCCTTTTTATTTCTTTATTTTATTTTGTTGGAAAATCCGGGTTGTTACAAATGGTATCAGAGCAACCCAACCCAGGTAATCGCGGTCGAATCACGTGGTCTTGTTGGCCGTGCACGCACCTAGGGGAGGATTACGGAATGCTATATTGTAGAAGTAGCTACCAGCGCACCCGGGGACGCTATGCGTTCTTCAAGTGGGGGTGTGTAACACCCGGTGTTGTCCGAGGTTATTCGGGCCGGGTACCCCGTTGAAGAGGTTCATGTAATAGCTCAAGTGACCTAGTGCTTAAAGAGTTTGTAAGTACTACTCATATCAACAAGATGCATCTTCTTTTCTGGTGGCTCATCTTAAGAACTCTTCAGTTAAGCGTGCTTGCTGGAGAGTAGTCTTAGGATGGGTGACCTCCTGGGAAGTTTCCAGGATGCGCACGAGTGAGGACAAAGTGCGCTGGAAAGGGCCCGTGTTGGTTTGTGCGCGATGTACGCAGCCTGGCGAGCTACTGTGAGTGACATTTCGGCCTTAGGTTGGGCCCGGGGTGTTACACCGTATCTATTATACGTCTCATAATTTATTACCTCTTGACTAAACTATTAGTCTTAATATTAAGTGTCTAGTTATACTATATCAAATATAAATAACTAGCTTAAGTTGGTCTTCCTAATATTAGGTGTGACCGAAAGGGATCAGTTGATTACCGCCGTCACACGACAGTAACGTCAAACTCTAGCGAGCCGAGCGTTACCGATATATGTTAATCAACTGACTTATAATAAGCTATATTCCCCTTTATTCCTTTAATGAGGTTTATTAAATATTCGCAACATTGTGGAGGATACTCACTCCAACAATCTCCCACTTGTCCTCACAAGTGTTGCAATACTAATTCTCTTGTCACTTTGATCTCCCACTCAATGCTAGGTGTCTTTCAGGTTGCACTTGCAATTGATCTGATCTAGTGTGGTTTCCTCGATCTGGAGAATAACTGTCAGACCGAAAAAATCTACCATAGATTACTTCCGAGCGTGGCCACGCATTTCCAGTCATTTCTCCTCGAGTGGCCCTGAGATACTAAACCCCGACAAGGGTAGACATGTAACACCCCGTGTTAATTTAAAGCATTTATTATCCAGCAAATTCTAATTTCAAATCTTAAATCAAATCTTAGCCTTTTAACCTTCCAAAATCTCCATTTTTGCAAAACTTTCGTTTTGTAAAATTTCTCGACTTCTTTAAAACTTTTGAAAATTTTTGAATTATAAAATAAATATTTTAATCTTAGAATTCAAAAGTAGAAACATGTTGAAAAATAGTCAAACGCGCACACATTGACTTTTATCGCTTGATAAGGCTAAAGTCGTATCACCTTAATCAAAACAAACCTAAATGACAACTAACAGCAGATAGCAGCAAGTAGGGATCGAATCCACAGGGAAACGGTGTAGTCTCAAAGTGTTAAAGTCTGAGTAATGTGTTCAACTAAGGTGTGAAAAGGTTTGTTTTAAGCTAAACTAAAGCAGATAATAAGACAAGATGAAAATATATAAGGAGAAAGATTAGGGCGTCGGGTTCATATATGACAATGATTCAGGAACGCAAGTTAATAAGACGGAAGAGATAAACTGTGCAACTTGACTAGGTTTGTAAAACGCTCTCTCGAGTCAATTTTAGCCTTAAGCAAATTTAGCGGGCTCTCGCAACTTACTAAATTCAACTCATCTAACTCGCGTAAGTCTAGTTTTAACTCGGCTTTCGATCTTAAATTAAAACATACTCAGGTTCAATTAAACTCAGATAAAACGGTGATCAGGCGAAATAATCCTAATTCAATTGGCATAAAACGCGTAGGAAGAAATCAAGTGCACAATTTAATCAACCAATTTAATCTCAAAACATGTTCCTAAACCAATTATCACAAATCCCCCTAAACCCTAATAAGGAGATTAGCTAGACATAGTAATAAAGCAAGCAAAACAATTAAATAGAGTGAACATAATGAAAATAGCAATTGAAATTAAACCTGAAATTTTACGGAGTACCGACGGTTACAATTGAATCCAACTTGAAAATAAAACTAAGGCTAAGAGTTTTGAGAGAGAAGTAAATCAACAGTAAACTAAAACTAGGGAAATAAAAGCATAAGTTATGTTTTCGACCTAAGGGTCTTATTTATAGGTTCCAAGAATTAAATCTCGAAATATAACAAAAACCGCCAAATAATGGCCTTCAGCCGGCCGGCCGGCAGCCGGCCTGGCAACCGGCCTGACCCATGAACTTGGGCCGGCTCTCTTGACTTCTTCACTCTTAGCCCAATCTTGCTTTGGGCCTTTTATTATGCGTAGGCCTTTGATGTTCGTGGCCCTTTTGTCTTTTCCTTGGTCTTAGGCTCGCGTTCTCGAGCTCTCGCGTCTCGTATTTGCTCCTAATGCTCGGGTTTTGGCTCAAAACCACCAAAACCTGCAAAATATAAATAAAAGGCAGCAGTAACGAGAAATATAACAAATGGCTCATAAAACTAGTAATGAATACGAGTAAATGCAGCTAAATGCGACTGAACCGGGGGTATAAAACGTATATAAATAACATGTATCAAACTCCCCCAAACCAAACCTTTGCTTGTCCTCAAGCAAACAGCGTCGGAGAAAATCAAAGTGACACGAACTAATCACGCTAGTATCTCAAAGTGGACGACCTATGCACATAGACTTACAAACCATAGCCTATTTCACCGAGAATAGAGCACAAGTCTCAACCATTCACACCACATTATACCACTAGCCTCTAACGCTTCCGCAAAAGTAAAACTAACGACATTTTCAATTCAAGCAAGGCCAACCGAACGTACCACTTTCCATCAACCAATTCTTACCGCATCACTTCCTTTTTGTTCTCTTTTCTTGTTTCTCTTTTTTTTTTTCTTTTTTCTTTTCTCAAATGTGGAGCATCCCTCGTATGTAATACCGTTTAGCTTGACGTTCACTCGGTAAAAATCGCGCTCGGGTACACATATTTCCTTAAGGGTTACGTTATTGCTCATACTCACGGTCGCAACCAAATTCATGGCCACTGTGGTTACTCAAATCAATGAGTCCCCTCCGAGAGCATCGAAGCATTGCTCCAACATATAAAATGATCTTTCCAAATCAAACCACATGCCAACAAACCAACATTCCACGAACCAATGCCAAGCTCGAATGTCAAAGTCGAAAGTAAACAAGCGAAAAGCGATAAGAATTAAGCAAATACAAGTGGGCTAGTGTTGAGGCTCGCAATCTAGTAACAGGAAACAAACCAATTGTGCAAGCTACGACAATAGGAAGTCGACTCAAAGATACTAAAGATCAAAGTTAATGCACTAGTCAATTCTCCAAACGTGTCAAAGCAGGACAAAGCAGACCAAAAAGACTCGTATTTTGTAAATTTTTGAATTTTTCGATTTTTTTGGGTTTTTATAATAAATGCACACGAAAATGAAAAAGCAAATGAACAATGAACGCGAAAGCGTTTCCCTCCCCCAAACCAAATCACACATTGTCCTCAATGTGGAAAACAGCACAACCACAAAAGCAGAGGAGGACAAAAATCAAAAGAGGGAAGGAAAACAAAGCGAGAAATGAGGGAAGTGGGGTAAAGAATGCTCACATTATAATGGCGGAGCTCCCCCAAACCGAAGTAGAGCGTGGAGTGCGGCTAAAATCCACGTATATGCGTCCAATTCAGTCCAACGTCGAAGTACTTCGGCATAGCACGCAGGAATAAACAAAACGAAGCAGCAGGGGGGTCCAGCCGGTCCAGACCGGCAGCCGGCCGGCCGGCTGAGCCCCAGTTTTCGATTTTTTTGCGTTTTTTCCTCTGTTTCAAATTTCAGCTACGGTTCCGGTCCTGGCCCGGCAGCCGGTTGGCCGGCTAAGGGCCTTCCTCGTGAGCGTTTTCAACATAACAAGGACTCAAAGGTCCATGAATACCTGCGCGCTAAAAATCACATATAATCCCTCATCCTCGCGCGCTCAATAAAAACCAAAAGTCATAAAAACTAAGCAAACCAAAGTACAAATGCAAATGAAAATACAACGTCATCGGGTTGCCTCCCGGAAGCGCTGGTTTATAGTCCCGCACGACTCTTCAAAGCAGCGAATATCAAGTATAAGGAGGCCAAGGTTGTTGGCCATTCGCGACAGTTTCACTCGGCGAAATCTCAGTTGTTCGCCATAACACTCCTCCTCCTCGAGGTAAAGCATCATAGTCCATTATCGTAAGCCCTCGATCACGAAATGGCTCGACTGTAGGCCTTCCAGCCCCATCACCCGCGTCGTAGACGTCAGTCCTCAGCAACTTTCTCTCCCCCAAACCAACCTTGCAGCCCTCCTGTGAAGAACCTGCAAAAAGAGAAGAGACATGCAAACCCTCCAATGTGTCTCCAGTAGAGTGAGACGGAGGTACAGAGTCAATAGAACAAACGGACTCTAGACGCATAGGGGACCGCGGTGTATCAGAATGGGTAAACGTGAGCTTTTCACCCCCCACCTTAAAGGCTATGGTCCTACTACCCACATCAATAACTGCACCAGCAGTGTGCAGGAATGGTCGCCCTAAAATGATAGGAATGTGGGCATCCTCGGGCATATCTACCACTACGAAGTCGACAGGGATAAAGAACTTTCCAACCTGTACAGGGACGTCGTGTAGGATGCCTAAAGGGCGCTTAACGGAGCGGTCAGCCATCTGCAGGGTAATGCTAGTGGGTTCTAAAGCTGACAAATTCATTTTCTGGTACAGAGAGTAGGGGAGGACACTTACGCTAGCTCCTAGGTCACATAAAGCATTACGAACCACAAACCGACCTATGGAGCACGGGATAGAGAATGTCCCAGGATCGCTAAGCTTAGGGGGCTTACTACCCTGCAGCCTAGTACTAGCTTCCCCCACAAAGGCTACAGTTGACACGTCGTCTAACGTACGCTTACGAGCTAAAACATCCTTTAAAAACTTAGCATATGCAGGTATTTGAGTAACGAGGTCAATAAAAGGGACGTTTACCTGAAGCGCTCTAATGACGTCCACGAACTTTTTGAACTTTGCCTCGGGCTCTGCACCTCGTTGACGACCAGGAAACGGAAGCTTGACTTGAAACGGGGGCGTTGGAGTAGCATCCGAAGTAACACCCGAATCATCTTTCCTCGCAGCCACGTGTCCAAATGGGTTGGACGACCATTTGCGGCCGGCCGACCGTCAGCCTCTTTTCTCTCTGAGCAACCCACTTTCTTCATCCTTTTCCCCCCAATGCTTAGAACCATCATAGAACGTACCACTTCTCAAAGTTATAGCACATGCGGTATCATGGGGTGGATTAGGGGGATTACCTTGGGGCGGCAAGGTGCCTGCTGACGCGATGTTTGGCGAAGTGGCCAATTGAGCAACTTGAGTCTCCAACATTTTAATCGCAAAGATCCTTAGCTTGGTCGCTCTTACGCATTTCTTTGCATCATGATCTCCTGCGACTTGGCCATCTGCATCATCATGGCCTTCAGCTCACTCACACCCGAATCAACAACAGGAGCAGGTTGAACCGGTGGGACATATGTGGGTCTTTGGTAGTTTGGAGGGGTTTGTTGGAAATTTTTATGTGGGGGTAAGTAAGGTTGATTTTGTGGAGGTTGGGTGGTTGGGTTTAGGACATTCTGATTACGATAAGACAAGAGTGATCTATCGTAACCAGGTTGGTTTTGGTAGGGCAAGTTTTGGGTGTAGTTTTGATACGCAAAAACCTGCTCCTGGGGCGCAGCATACCCCGTAGTATAACCCATATCGTGCCCTGTGACAGCGTTCACGTGAGCACTAGAAGAACCACCACCTGTCATCATAGAAATTTGCGCAGTCAGCGCAGCAACCTGACTCGTTAACGCAGCAATACTCCCCTTATCACGGTCATCATGCGCGGACCGTGAATTCCCTCGTGGCTTACCAAACTGTGCGGAGTGAACCGCCATCTCCTCTATTAGACCCCAAGCTTTGTCATCATCCGTATTGTTTGCAAAGCGACCCTCAGCAGCTGAATCGAGTATGGCCCGACTCTCCGCATAAAGACCATTGTAAAAGGTCATAATCACCAACCAAGTATTGAGCCCGTGATGAGGACAGTCTCTAATCAGCTTCTTGTACCTGTCCCACGCCTCAGCAAGTGTCTCGTCGAACGTTTGTTTGAAGCCTTGAATTTGACTCCTCATTTGGTTCGTTCGCGCAGGAGGATAGAATTTGGAGTAGAATGCTAGAGCCAACCCACTCCAATCGAATACCGCGGCCCTCCTTGTTGAGATCAAGAATCCACTCGCGCTCGTCGCTTTAATGAGAACGGAACAAAGATTTCCGTGATTTGCTCTCAAGGTAATCCCTACCGCTTAATCGCCGAGCAAGAATCGGTGAAACCTCGTGATATGACGACCGTGATCTTCGGTAGGATAACCACCGAATCGATTCCGCCCACCAAATTTAAGAAGGCGGGCGAATCTCAAAGTTGCCCCGCACCGTGAAGGGCAAAGTGAATCCACTGGATGGACTCGGTGTAGGCACCGAGTGACTCAAAGTTTAGGCATTGTCACCGGGCGGTGGAGTTAACGGAGTACGGGAGGTGTGTCCTCTTCAGACGACGATTGCGCTGCACTAGACTCCGCCATGACGCTTCCTCAAGTTCACGTCAGAGGTCTCGTGATCTCTTTAAAGGTTACGCTGGTCCGTGGAAGAATGCTCGTGTTCAGGATCAAATGGTATTAAACCCAAGGTGACCTCGCATAAATAAACTACAAGAAAACGATGAGAACGGCCTCAAGGAACTAAGTTCCTTGAGACTAAGGAGAAAAACCTGCAACAAACACTAACTATAACTAAAACTAGCAAAGCCGTTTCCCCGGCAACGGCGCCAAAATTGATAAGGCTAAAGTCGTATCACCTTAATCAAAACAAACCTAAATGACAACTAACAGCAGATAGCAGCAAGTAGGGATCGAATCCACAGGGAAACGGTGTAGTCTCAGGTTAAAGTCGGAGTAACAGGTTCAACTAAGGTGTGAAAAGGTTTGTTTTAAGCTAAACTAAAGCAGATAATAAGACAAGATGAAAATATATAAGGAGAAAGATTAGGGCGTCGGGTTCATATATGACAATGATTCAGGAACGCAAGTTAATAAGACGGAAGAGATAAACTGTGCAACTTGACTAGGTTTGTAAAACGCTCTCTCGAGTCAATTTTAGCCTTAAGCAAATTTAGCGGGCTCTCGCAACTTACTAAATTCAACTCATCTAACTCGCGTAAGTCTAGTTTTAACTCGCTTGATCTTAAATTAAAACATACTCAGGTTCAATTAAACTCAGATAAAACGGTGATCAGGCGAAATAATCCTAATTCAATTGGCATAAAACGCGTAGGAAGAAATCAAGTGCACAATTTAATCAACCAATTTAATCTCAAAACATGTTCCTAAACCAATTATCACAAATCCCCCTAAACCCTAATAAGGAGATTAGCTAGACATAGTAATAAAGCAAGCAAAACAATTAAATAGAGTGAACATAATGAAAATAGCAATTGAAATTAAACCTGAAATTTTACGGAGTACCGACGGTTACAATTGAATCCAACTTGAAAATAAAACTAAGGCTAAGAGTTTTGAGAGAGAAGTAAATCAACAGTAAACTAAAACTAGGGAAATAAAAGCATAAGTTATGTTTTCGACATAAGGGTCTTATTTATAGGTTCCAAGAATTAAATCTCGAAATATAACAAAAACCGCCAAATAATGGTTCTTCAATTTCAGTACTACAACTGGCTGCAACCTTTGACCCATGAACTTGGGCCGGCTCTCTTGACTTCTTCACTCTTAGCCCAATCTTGCTTTGGGCCTTTTATTATGCGTAGGCCTTTGATGTTCGTGGCCCTTTTGTCTTTTCCTTGGTCTTAGGCTCGCGTTCTCGAGCTCTCGCGTCTCGTATTTGCTCCTAATGCTCGGGTTTTGGCTCAAAACCACCAAAACCTGCAAAATATAAATAAAAGGCAGCAGTAACGAGAAATATAACAAATGGCTCATAAAACTAGTAATGAATACGAGTAAATGCAGCTAAATGCGACTGAACCGGGGGTATAAAACGTATATAAATAACATGTATCATCGCTTTTGACACCCGACTTCTTAAAAACTGACTAATTTCGTGAAAAACTTTTTAAACAAAAATCAAGGGGACATTACTAGCATCAATAGTAACTTTGACTCAAATAAACTCAAGTAAAAACTAATTGATTCCTTTTGTTTCTAATTAGTTTTATTTAAACTTTATTTTCATAAAACCTAAACATAATTTATTCCTTATTTAACCAAACTTCCTAACAACTTCCTCATTTATTTTCTAAGTCCAAAATACTCTCCTTTTCTCCTCCATTTTGTCGAGCTACTTCCTCCATTTTCTCCTTTTGTTTTTCTTTCATTTTTCTCCTAAAACTCCTAAATTAAAACCTTAAATATTACTCTAATAGTTCACTAGTATTCTAAGCTTGTTCTTGGGTATTTGGAGCTCACTTTGTTACGGGTTTTTGAAGGTGAAGACGGGTATACGGGTGAAGAACTTGACCTTGATAACATCATAGATCCGGATAACCAATAGGTTGCTAAATCGAGGTGACTAACTATGTCTTGTATTATCTTTTTAGTAAATTAATTTGTTTTGTTATTATGATTTTATGGATATGAAAATTATGTTAAATATGTTAAACATCACTTGTATGAACTTATATGTTTATGTGTTATATAATAAAATGATAATAAATAGGTAATAATGATAATAGTGTAATTATAGTAATATTGTTCATATGTTAGTTAAATTAATTTTGAGCATTTTTAATTTATGTTCATATGATTTTTATGTTTATTTATGTTTTAATGAAGTAGTAGTGTTATATAAAAATTATGTGAAATATTAAAAATGAGTTTAAAGTGATTAAAAATCAAAAATATAAATATATACAAACATATACATTCACACGACATTTCCACTTTTTTTTAATATATTTTCACTTTTAATTTTTGTAAATAATATGTAGTGTTAAGTTAGTTAAAATAGATGTGTTCATGTGAAAAAGATTAAATTAGGAAAATAAATTATAAGTTGTTAGAATCAAAATTAGTGTTCTTGAGCTTATTTATGATCTTCATAAGTGTTCTTGAATTCTTCATGTTGATGTTCATCATTATTGTTCATTTTGATTATGTTTATATTATGTTTGTTTATAATTTGTGTTTATGTTTAGTTATTGTTTATATATATTGTTAGTATTATGTATTAAATCAACTTAAACATTATAAATCATTTAGATTAAAAAGTTAGAAAATTAAAGTGTTGAAAAACACTATTCATAATTATAAATGAAATTTTTAGTAAATTTCATTTTAGTTTAAACCGTTTTAGTATAATTAGAATAATTGAAATATAAAGACTTTAAGCTAAAAACCGATAAAATCGAAAAATAAAAGTTTGGACACTACCATGACTAGCTCACGGCATTACCCTTGTTTTTGGGTCAAAAATGTATTTTTATCACTTTTTAGTTTATTGTTAATATAATTTAATTATTAGTTAATAAGTTAGAATTAAGAAATTAAAAGAAATAAATGAATTTTGATATATATATAGTCCACTTTGGCATTTCCCCTTTAAATGGACTAAATTTGACTAAAATGAAATTATCACTAAGTCACTAAAGTTTAATAGTTATTAGAATTGAAATATTGTATAAATCGATTTAGTTATAAATGAAATATTATAAACCGATAAAAATATATATACGTTATAAAAATGAACTAAATCGTGTTATCGCTTTGCTATTTGGACTGTTGAATTTGGACTTATGGACTAAAATGAATCATCCACGATACTATTATTTTAAAAATGAAAATCGCTAAATTTAGTTAATAGACGACTAAAATAACTAAGTTTCATTTTAAAATGAATATCGTTATCACTTTTTACAAAACGAACTTAACGTTTTTAAAACTAGATTTTAAACTTAGTAACTAAGTTACGATTTTAGATATTTTTAGATATTTTAGATATTATTAGATATTTTTAGATATTTTTAGATATTTTAGATATTATTAGATATTTTCAGATATTTTTAGATATTTTAGATATTTTAGATATTTTTAGATATTTTTAGATATTTTTAAATATCTAGATTTTTTTTCAAAAAAAATCTTGAATAGTGAATAGTGAAATATTGAAAATAATTGAAAATTTTACTAAGTATAGAAAATTGAAAATGAATAAGTAAATGACTTAAAGTGTTTTGAAAAACACTTAAATAAAATTGGATATACTAATAAACATATATAAACTTGAAAATGTTAATAATTAACAAACACTTCAAATAATAAACGAATATGTTATGTGATCATATGAAACCTACAATTCAAATTAAACGTTTGTGATGAGGTAGGAGAGTCTAGTAACATGTGATATGTAAATATCAAATAAATAATGAATATTGAGTAAGTTAAATAAAAGGTCAAGCTTGGGCCTCAGATAAGGGAACGTCAATCGTGAGTGAAGTGGGGTTAAGATAGTCTTGTGCGGATACCACTATCTCGGCCCTCTGGCGTTGGCTATGTCGAATAGTGTGGTTTAAGCCGGCAGAATTATTGCTTAGCATCCTGCCCATGCCTTTGTGCCTTAAGTCGCAATGCCAAAAGCCGTACAAGATAATGAATATGCTATCTCTTAGTGTGTCACGCTTTAGGAAATAGTCGTTTTATCCAGAGTTAAGGTGCTCTATGATTAGCATAGCCTATTCTTAAAGTGGATATTAGTGTATGCATACTAGACTAGGGTTTTATTCCCCTATTTCGCTAAAGTTACCAGGGTATCCGTGCCGATTTGGGCGATTATAGCGGTGATCTCCTTGCCGTGTTTCGTTCTTAGTGGGCGCGACACTTGCATTCGTTCTTACCACATGTACAGATCACTTGACGAGATTGTATCTGAAGTTCGAATCATTTCGAACACTAGAGGATGAGATGCAAGTATTATAGTATTCGGCGTGGTTTACGAGTCGAGTAAGTCTCTGCACTATGGAAGTGAGATGCAATCGATCAGAGTACAAAGGCCTACTCAGTGGTCAGGCTCGTAAGCAGTATGTGTTGTGTGTTGTTTGATTAAATGAGAACGAGTGTGTACCATCTTCGAAAATTAAAGACCACAAGTTTCTGAAGTGAATCGAGTCTGCATGATGAGAACAATACGATACGTATGTATGTATGCGATCTGATATCGCTTTGTAATCTTGCTGATGTGTTGTGATACTATGGCTATGATATTATATGTTATTTGCTTTCATAACTGAATATCATGCTTATATGATTTATCGCTTTAACCGCATGCTTATTATGACATATATGTCTTTACATGCTAATTGTATTAAGCATGTTTATGTTTTTACCATAATATTATGTTTATAAAGCGATAATATTAAACCAAAGTAATTGAAATCGAGGGTAAGTATGAGCATAGCTAGTCACTGTCCGCTCAGCGGGCATCCCCCCAATAGTTTATTGTGCAGGAAAATCGTGGACCGAGAGCTGGATTTTGGACGGAGCCACAAGACGTGTTTATACTTTATTTTTGTTGTATTTCGAGAGATATGTAATATATAACACCATACTCTTTTAAATTCCGTATTTAGAGTTGTTTTATTCAACTCTTGAACGATGTTGTAATATTTTGGGTTTATGTATAATTAATGACGCTGGTTTAAGACTTAATTAATTTCCGCCTTAGTAATTAAAGTCGACTAAAAACCAGGTTGTTACTGCTTAATTATCGTGAGTCGACTCGTGACCGTAACATGAATTGCCTAATGCGATTTATGCTTACCTAACGAGAGACACCTGGGCGGTACAAACATATTAATATGTTAAACCGCAAGACTACTAGGATCAAATAATAAATTAGATTTTTCTTTTATTAGATCACTTAAATAATAAACTTGAAATCGCTTTAAAGTGTGAGGATGGGTAGAAACCTTAAGGACCGACCATAGGCTAAGGACTTTTAAATAACGAACTACTTCCCTCAAAATAAAATACTCTAACTTTTGTTTGCTTGCTAATTGCTGAAGTGATTGACTAAAACTAACAACTATCCTCGGATATAAAATCTAAATAATAAATTCTACTCCTGAGGATTGAAGCATCGAAGAGGTACCAGACGGCACGGAGTGAGGACATCTGTTAAATTCAATTCCACAAAAAAATATATTCTCCCTCTCTCCTACCCTTTTTATATCCTTCCTAAGAAAATGTACTCGATACATTTTAAAATCCAAAAAACCGATTTAATCAACAATTACATCTCAATGGAATAAAATACCTAACTTCTGTGCTTACTTGCATAACTGCCGTTATTGCATTTATTTTCAAATAAATTCTGTCAATGATAAGCATGCCTCCTAACCTCTCGCAATGCTAATAAATTTCTTCACTTCCTTATCCTTTCAGAATGGCTGCTCCCTCAATGACTAACGCAGAAAGACAAATCCTGGCTGAGGAATCTCTAATCCGTATAGCAGAATTAGCCACGGAGAACGCGAACCGCCAACATCAGCCGAGCGCGTTCGACCGATTCTCACGTCATCGCCCACCAGTATATCTAGGGTCAAACAATCCTACGGAGCTCACAAACTGGTTGGAGGAGATGAAAAAGCTCATGGATCTGAGCAGGACACCTCCAGCAGAGAGGGTCAACATCGCCGCCTTCTACCTAAAAGAAGAGGCGAATGGTTGGTGGAATGTGATCAGAACCAATGAGCCTGACACCACATTCACCTGGGGTGAATTCACTACAAAAATCAAGAAGCGATACTTCGGGTATGAACTCCGATGCCAGATGGAGGAGAAATTCATAAGTCTGAGAATGGATGGCATGACCCTCCAGGAGTACACGGAGGAGTTCCAACGACTATCCAAGTTTGGGACTACGATTGCTCCCAATGAGAGGGCCATGACTCAGAGGTACCTGCGCAATATGTCTAACGATCTGCGTACTCCACTGAGCAAAGAACACCTACGCTTACTTTTGCCGCAAAGATACTAACGTGCATGCAGTGTGTGGGCTTCCTTGGAGTTGGAAAAGGCTGAGGAGAAGAAGAAGAAAAAGGTGTTTGTGCCATCTGTGGCACAGTCGAGCTTCATCCAGAAGCCGAACTACCAACGCCCTAATCAGCAGAGGCCCAACTTCCAGAGGCCTGCTTTCCAAAACAGGTTTCCTGCTGGAAATAATCAGAGAGCAATGGTTGCAGGGAGGGCCCCTCAACCAGGAGCCTTACTGAGGAATTGTCACATGTGTAACAAGGCCCCGCATGAAGGTAAACAGTGTAACGGTCAACCAATTACCTGTTACCGTTGTAAGAAGGTAGGGCACAAGGCAAATGTATGCCCCAACAACCTGAACGCGGCACCTGTTACGGGAGTACCCCAATCTGTGGTGGTACAGGGTCGAGTATATGTCCTCACCGGCCGAGGCAGGAGTCACCTGTCGACGTCATCACCGTATTTTTCTTATAAACTCGTGAACGCTGCCGCTTTGTTTGACCCTGGGGGATCATTGTCCTTTATAACTTCTAAGTTTGTTTCAAAAACTAATCTCACAAATTCCGAATCAATTGATGCAAATATTTCTCTACCAAACGGAAAAATTTTCAAATGCTCCAAAATTTTCAAAGAAACTCCAATCACAATTCAGAAAACCATCTTTCCTTCCGACCTTATTCTTTTCGACATGCCGGAGTTCGACGTCATACTGGGTATCGACTGGTTAACCAAGTACCATGCGATATTTGAGTGCCGGGACCGAAAGATTCGCCTGAAGCATCATACGGGGACTAGAGTCACGTATCAGAGGACTTCGCCAATTAAAGGGGCGAAAATCATCTCTGTGCTACAACTACAACGGTTAGAGAAAAAAGGGCACCAAGTGTACCTTTGCAGCATCAATGAAGTGAAGGAGAGCGTGAACATTGGAGATATTCACATAGTACGAGAATTTCCTGACGTCTTTCCTGACGAGTTGCCAGGCTTGCCACCTGCACGTGACGTTGAGTTCTCTATCGACCTTGCGCCAGGCACGGCCCCAATCTCAAAGGCACCCTATAGGATGGCACCGGTAGAACTGCAGGAATTGAAGAAACAACTAGAGGAAATGATTGAGAAGGGATTCATAAGACCGAGTGTCTCACCCTGGGGAGCACCGGTTCTTTTTGTGAAGAAGAAGGATGGCAGTATGAGACTCTGTATCGACTACAGGGAATTAAACAAAGTGACCATTAAGAACCGCTACCCTCTACCCCGAATCGACGACCTGTTCGATCAACTAAAAGGCGCAGGAGTATTTTCAAAGATCGACCTAAGGTCGGGTTACCATCAAATTGCGGTAAGAGAACAGGATATCCAGAAGACTGCTTTCAGAAGCAGATATGGTCACTACGAATTTAAGGTCATGCCGTTCGGTCTAACAAATGCACCAGCAGTGTTCATGGATCAAATGAACAGAACCTTCCACGAATACTTGGACATATGCGTGGTGGTATTTATTGACGACATTCTGATTTACTCAAAGACCGGAGCAGAACACGAGGAACACCTCCGTACTATTCTGGGAATACTGAGGGAATATAAGTGGTATGCTAAATTTTCTAAGTGCGAATTTTGGCTTGAGAAGGTAGCATTCCTGGGTCACGTCATCTCGAAGGACGGAGTGATGGTAGATCCTGCCAAGATTGACACAGTGAAGGAATGGAAGGCACCCACAAATATAACTGAAATACGCAGCTTCCTGGGATTGGCTGGTTACTACAGAAGATTCGTTCCAGATTTCTCCAAGGTAGCACGACCTATGACCAAGTTACTACAGAAGGAATCCAAGTTCATATGGAGTGAAGAGTGCGAGAATGCATTCCAAGAACTCAAGACAAGGCTTACCACAAAGACTGGCCTTAGCTCTCCCTACGGATGGAGACGAGTATGAAGTCTGATGGACGCCTCACTAAATGGCCTGGGTTGCGTACTGATGCAGCAAGGGAAGGTCATTGCTTATGCATCAAGGCAGTTAAAGGTTCATGAACGAAACTACCCAACTCATGACCTAGAATTAGCAGCCGTGGTGTTTGCTTTGAAAATCTGGCGTCATTACCTCTATGGAGTAAGTATCAAGTTCTACACGGACCACAAAAGCCTGAAATATATTTTCACGCAGAAGGAACTCAACATGAGACAACGCCGGTGGTTAGAACTGATCAAAGACTACAGGATTGAACTACTGTACCACGAGGGTAAGGCGAACGTCGTTGCTGACGCTCTGAGTAGAAAGACTACGCATACCCTTAACAACATCTGGGAAATTCCGGCTGGTATCGTCAGAGATTTCAAAAGAATGAAATTAGAATTGGTTCAGTCTGATGATGCCGACTTGAACGCAATGATCGCAGAGCCGGAGGTATTTCACGAGATTAGAGCTCTACAATGGGAAGATGAGGAACTCGTGAAGATCAGGAGAGAGATTCCCTCTGGAAATCGGGAAGGGTTTGAGATAAAGCCTGACGGAAGCTTAAGATTCAAGGGAAGGTGGTGTGTGCCCGACGTACCAGTGCTAAAGAGAAGGATCCTCGACGAGGCACATAGTACACGATACTCCATACATCCAGGGTCCGATAAGATGTACCAAGACTTAAAACTGAGGTTTTGGTGGGTAGGAATGAAAGCGGAGATTGCAGAGTACGTTGCAAAGTGCCTAATCTGCCAGAAGGTAAAGTTTGAACATCAACGACCCGGAGGACTACTACAACCTTTGGATATTCCATTGGGGAAATGGGACTCCATTTCCATGGATTTCATAACGGGATTGCCAAGGACTCACAGAGGAAATAATGCAATTTGGGTGATAGTGGACCGCTTGACAAAATCGGCCCATTTCATACCAATCAAAGACACTTGGAGTCTGGAAGAGCTAGCTAAGGCTTATGAGAAGGAGGTGATCCGATTACACGGCGTACCGCTGGACATTATCTCGGACAGGGATCCGAGATTCACCTCTCATTTTTGGGAAAAACTCAGCGACTTTGGGAAGCTAATCAAGATGAGTACCGCTTTCCACCCTGCGACCGATGGTCAAACTGAGCGAACTATTCAAACGGTCGAAGACATGCTCAGGGCATGTGCTTTAGAGTTCAACGAGAATTGGGAGAAAAGTCTGCCTTTGATTGAATTCTCCTACAACAATAGCTTCCATGCAAGTTTGGGTTGTGCCCCATTCGAGGCACTCTACGGAAGAAAGTGTCGTAGCCCAGTCTGTTGGGACGATGCTAGTGATAACGTGGGCCGGACCGTGGTTATTCAAGACCAGATTGAACACATCAAAATCATTCGTGAACGACTACAGGCGGCCCAGGACCGTCAGAAGATGTATGCTAACAAGCATCGCCGACCTATTGAATTCAAAGTCGGAGATCATGCTTTCTTGAAAGTATCGCCCATGAAGGGGGTTCGACGTTTCGGTATGAAAGGAAAGCTAAGTCCTAAATACGTTGGACCGTATGAGGTACTTGGAAGGGTTGGTGAGGTAGCTTATCGCCTGGCGCTACCCCCCAATTTAGCCAAAGTTCACAACGTTTTTCACGTTTCACAACTAAGGCGATACAGGAGTGACCCAAGTCATATCATCACTCCTGATGTAATCGCAGTTGAGCCTAACTTGCTATACTCAGAAAGGCCTGTCAAGATTCTAGCGCGTGAAATCAAAGTGTTGAGGCGGAAGACGGTTCCCTTGGTGAAGGTGCTATGGAAAGGTCAATTGACTGAACAAGCAACTTGGGAGACCGAAGCCTCTATGAAGGAGAAATACCCCGAGCTGTTTATCTCAGGTGAAAATCCTATCCTTTATTCAAGTTTCGGGACGAAACTTTTCTAAGGGGGGAGGTTTGTAACACCCCGTGTTAAGTTAAAGCATTTATTATCCAGCAAATTCTAATTTCAAATCTTAAATCAAATCTTAGCCTTTTAACCTTCCAAAATCTCCATTTTTGCAAAACTTTCGTTTTGTAAAATTTCTCGACTTCTTTAAAACTTTTGAAAATTTTTGAATTATAAAATAAATATTTTAATCTTAGAATTCAAAAGTAGAAACATGTTGAAAAATAGTCAAACGCGCACACATTGACTTTTATCGCTTTTGACACCCGACTTCTTAAAAACTGACTAATTTCGTGAAAAACTTTTTAAACAAAAATCAAGGGGACATTACTAGCATCAATAGTAACTTTGACTCAAATAAACTCAAGTAAAAACTAATTGATTCCTTTTGTTTCTAATTAGTTTTATTTAAACTTTATTTTCATAAAACCTAAACATAATTTATTCCTTATTTAACCAAACTTCCTAACAACTTCCTCATTTATTTTCTAAGTCCAAAATACTCTCCTTTTCTCCTCCATTTTGTCGAGCTACTTCCTCCATTTTCTCCTTTTGTTTTTCTTTCATTTTTCTCCTAAAACTCCTAAATTAAAACCTTAAATATTACTCTAATAGTTCACTAGTATTCTAAGCTTGTTCTTGGGTATTTGGAGCTCACTTTGTTACGGGTTTTTGAAGGTGAAGACGGGTATACGGGTGAAGAACTTGACCTTGATAACATCATAGATCCGGATAACCAATAGCTTGCTAAATCGAGGTGACTAACTATGTCTTGTATTATCTTTTTAGTAAATTAATTTGTTTTGTTATTATGATTTTATGGATATGAAAATTATGTTAAATATGTTAAACATCACTTGTATGAACTTATATGTTTATGTGTTATATAATAAAATGATAATAAATAGGTAATAATGATAATAGTGTAATTATAGTAATATTGTTCATATGTTAGTTAAATTAATTTTGAGCATTTTTAATTTATGTTCATATGATTTTTATGTTTATTTATGTTTTAATGAAGTAGTAGTGTTATATAAAAATTATGTGAAATATTAAAAATGAGTTTAAAGTGATTAAAAATCAAAAATATAAATATATACAAACATATACATTCACACGACATTTCCACTTTTTTTTAATATATTTTCACTTTTAATTTTTGTAAATAATATGTAGTGTTAAGTTAGTTAAAATAGATGTGTTCATGTGAAAAAGATTAAATTAGGAAAATAAATTATAAGTTGTTAGAATCAAAATTAGTGTTCTTGAGCTTATTTATGATCTTCATAAGTGTTCTTGAATTCTTCATGTTGATGTTCATCATTATTGTTCATTTTGATTATGTTTATATTATGTTTGTTTATAATTTGTGTTTATGTTTAGTTATTGTTTATATATATTGTTAGTATTATGTATTAAATCAACTTAAACATTATAAATCATTTAGATTAAAAAGTTAGAAAATTAAAGTGTTGAAAAACACTATTCATAATTATAAATGAAATTTTTAGTAAATTTCATTTTAGTTTAAACCGTTTTAGTATAATTAGAATAATTGAAATATAAAGACTTTAAGCTAAAAACCGATAAAATCGAAAAATAAAAGTTTGGACACTACCATGACTAGCTCACGGCATTACCCTTGTTTTTGGGTCAAAAATGTATTTTTATCACTTTTTAGTTTATTGTTAATATAATTTAATTATTAGTTAATAAGTTAGAATTAAGAAATTAAAAGAAATAAATGAATTTTGATATATATATAGTCCACTCGGCATTTCCACTTTAAATGGACTAAATTTGACTAAAATGAAATTATCACTAAGTCACTAAAGTTTAATAGTTATTAGAATTGAAATATTGTATAAATCGATTTAGTTATAAATGAAATATTATAAACCGATAAAAATATATATACGTTATAAAAATGAACTAAATCGTGTGTTACTGCCTTTGCTATTTGGACTGTTGAATTTGGACTTATGGACTAAAATGAATCATCCACGATACTATTATTTTAAAAATGAAAATCGCTAAATTTAGTTAATAGACGACTAAAATAACTAAGTTTCATTTTAAAATGAATATCGTTATCACTTTTTACAAAACGAACTTAACGTTTTTAAAACTAGATTTTAAACTTAGTAACTAAGTTACGATTTTAGATATTTTTAGATATTTTAGATATTATTAGATATTTTTAGATATTTTTAGATATTTTAGATATTTTAGATATTATTAGATATTTTCAGATATTTTTAGATATTTTAGATATTTTAGATATTTTTAGATATTTTTAGATATTTTTAAATATCTAGATTTTTTTTCAAAAAAAATCTTGAATAGTGAATAGTGAAATATTGAAAATAATTGAAAATTTTACTAAGTATAGAAAATTAAAAATGAATAAGTAAATGACTTAAAGTGTTTTGAAAAACACTTAAATAAAATTGGATATACTAATAAACATATAGAAACTTGAAAATGTTAATAATTAACAAACACTTCAAATAATAAACGAATATATTATGTGATCATATGAAACCTACAATTCAAATTAAACGTTTGACGATGAGACTAGGAGAGTCTAGTAACATGTGATATGTAAATATCAAATAAATAATGAATATTGAGTAAGTTAAATAAAAGGTCAAGCTTGGGCCTCAGATAAGAGAACGTCAATCGTGAGTGAAGTGGGGTTAAGATAGTCTTGTGCGGATACCACTATCTCGGCCCTCTGGCGTTGGCTATGTCGAATAGTGTGGTTTAAGCCGGCAGAATTATTGCTTAGCATCCTGCCCATGCCTTTGTGCCTTAAGTCGCAATGCCAAAGCCGTACAAGATAATGAATATGCTATCTCTTAGTGGGTCAGGCTTTAGGAAATAGTCGTTTTATCCAGAGTTAAGATGCTCTATGATTAGCATAGCCTATTCTTAAAGTGGATATTAGTGTATGCATACTAGACTAGGGTTTTATTCCCTATTTCGCTAAAGTTACTGTGGTATCCGTGCCGATTTGGGCGATTATAGCGGTGATCTCCTTGCCGTGTTTCGTTCTTAGTGGGCGCGACACTTGCATTCGTTCTTACCACATGTACAGATCACTTGACGAGATTGTATCTGAAGTTCGAATCATTTCGAACACTAGAGGATGAGATGCAAGTATTATAGTATTCGGCGTGGTTTACGAGTCGAGTAAGTCTCTGCACTATGGAAGTGAGATGCAATCGATCTGAGTACAAAGGCCTACTCAAAGGTCGTGCTCGTAGCGTGATGTGTTGTGTGTTGTTTGATTAAATGAGAACGAGTGTGTACCATCTTCGAAAATTAAAGACCACAAGTTTCTGAAGTGAATCGAGTCTGCATGATGAGAACAATACGATACGTATGTATGTATGCGATCTGATATCGCTTTGTAATCTTGCTGATGTGTTGTGATACTATGGCTATGATATTATATGTTATTTGCTTTCATAACTGAATATCATGCTTATATGATTTATCGCTTTAACCGCATGCTTATTATGACATATATGTCTTTACATGCTAATTGTATTAAGCATGTTTATGTTTTTACCATAATATTATGTTTATAAAGCGATAATATTAAACCAAAGTAATTGAAATCGAGGGTAAGTATGAGCATAGCTAGTCACTGTCCGCTCAGCGGGCATCCCCCCAATAGTTTATTGTGCAGGAAAATCGTGGACCGAGAGCTGGATTTTGGACGGGGCCACAAGACGTGTTTATACTTTATTTTTGTTGTATTTCGAGAGATATGTAATATATAACACCATACTCTTTTAAATTCCGTATTTAGAGTTGTTTTATTCAACTCTTGAACGATGTTGTAATATTTTGGGTTTATGTATAATTAATGACGCTGGTTTAAGACTTAATTAATTTCCGCCTTAGTAATTAAAGTCGACTAAAAACCAGGTTGTTACAAGACAATTCCTGTTACCCTGTAAGCCTGCAATCAATCACAGATCACCATGACCCAGAATATACCCTGTAGCCTCTTTTTACAGCACGACGTAGAATATAAACCAAAGTCACTCTAAATCAGAATGACTCAGACAAACGCTAACGATCAAAGAATCGACACAAAGGAATACTTCAGAGTTCCTTGCCACGACCAGGCAACAAAAATTAGGACTCTGGTTAATGGTCACTGCCCAGCAGAGTATCTGATAGTCTGCCAAAGTAATCGACTGGTCATACCATATAAGACCCATGGTTACTGAACACACCATCAAATCGACTTACTAACTGATCACTAGTGAGACGTCACCTCTTATAAGTGAATAGGGGCTAAATACTAAGTTGATCCCGTTCACTTTAATAGGGTTCAGTGTTGTCTCTACAACCTATTGGGATGAACCAAGTATCAATCAATTCTCAATTGAATAAAATAAATCAAAAATGCTATATATGTAGTAAAACTAGATGATCATATATCAAAATAATTAAAAAATCCAAAACCTTCTTAATACCCATCGAAACTAAATGACGGTCATGTTTCGATTGAGGTAAAGGTTTGGTTAAAGGATCAGCGATATTGTCGTCTGTCCCTATATTACATATCATAATTTCCTTTCTTTCCACATAATCTCTAATTACATGAAATTTTCTTAGTTCATGTCTCGATTTATTACTAGACTTTGTCTCTTTAGCCTGGAAGACAGCTCCATTATTATCGCAGAATATGGGAATTGGAACTTCGGCTTTAGGGACTACTTTTAGACCCTCTAAAAACTGTCGAATCCAAACTGCTTCTTTCGCAGCCTCTCGATGTCGCTATGTACTAAACCAGTTGTAGAGTCCGCTATTATCGATCGCTTGGAACTCATCCAACAAACTGCACCTCCATACATAATGAAAACATACCCTGACTGAGATTTCAAATCGTCTCGATCGCTTTGAAAACTAGCATCCGTGATAACCTTTATACGTAGCTCATCTTCTCCTCCAAAACTATAATCAATCCTTAGTTCTTCTTAAGTACTTAATGATATTCTTTACGCCTATCCATTGACTCTCACCGATTGGCTTGGTATCTACTCGCCATACTCAGAGCATATGACACGCCTGCGGACGTGTACACATCATAGCTGCACATGATTGATCCAACACCGAAGCATATGGAATCGATTTCATGCTCAACATCCTTTGTTCAAGAGGACACCGTGATTTACTCAGAGTAATCCCATGACCCATAGGTAAGAACCCTCTCTTGGAGTTCTTCATGTTCAACCTATCAAGGATCTTATCAATATAAGTTTCTTGACTTATCGCTAAGGTCCTTTTGGATCTATTTCTATAGATCCTGATGCCCCAAATCCTCTGTGCTTCTCCCAAGTCCTTCATTTGGAAATGATTTCCTAGCGAGTTCTTTACAGAAGTGAGCATAGGTATATCATTCCCTATTAGTAGTATGTCATCCACATACAAAACTAAAAATACAACCTTGCTCCCACTGAATTTTGTATACAGACACGATTCCTCAACAGTTCGAGTAAATCCGCTCGCTTAATCACCTGTTCGAATCGGTGATTCCAACTCCTGGATGCTTGCTTAAGGCTATAAATGGACCTCTTAAGCTTGCAAACTTTCTTAGGATTTTTATGGTCGATAAAACCTTCAGGTTGTGTCATATACACCTCCTCATCCAGAATCCCATTTAGGAAAGCGGTTTTAACGTCCATTTGCCAAATTTCATAGTCATGAAATGCAGCAATTGCAAGAATTATCCTAATGGATCGCAGCATAGCCACTGGAGCAAAGGTCTCATCATAGTGTAAACCATGAATCTGAGTGAAACCTCTAGCTACTAGTCTAGCTTCGAAAACATCTGGGTTTCCATCCAGTCCATATTTGAATTTAAAAATCTATTTACACTGAAGGGGTCTTACTCCTTCAGGTAAATCTGTCAGGTTCCACACCTGATTTGCGGACATGGAATCCATTTCGGATTTCATTGCCTGAATCCATTTCTCGGAGTTTGGACCAGAAACAGCCGCTTTGTAGGTTGCAGGTTCGTCACTTTCTAAAAGTAAGACGACCTGTTCATTTCCTTCTTCGATTAAACCTAGATATCGATCAAGCGGGTGACTTACTCTGCCTAACCTTCTGGGTTCAGAAGGAATGACTACTGAATTTGAGACAAAAGAACCAATTTCTTGTGTCACGGCTTCAGTTTGTGGCTCTTGAACTTCGTCAAGTTCAAATTTTCTCCCACTCTGTCTCCTAGAAATAAATTCCTTTTCTAGGAAGACAGCCTCACGAGCCACAAACACTTTGTTATCGTGAAGGTTATAGAAGTAATAGCCACGTGTTTCCTTTGGGTAACCTACAAAGACACATTTCTCAGATCTTGGTGCTAGCTTATCGTCTGTCTTACTTTTGACATAAGCATCACAACCCCATATTCTGAGAAATGACAAAGTGGGGACTTTCCCTCTCCATAATTCATATGGAGTTTTCTCAGCTGCTTTAGTCGGGCTACGATTCAGGTTAAGAACTGCTGCTTCAAGCGCAAAGCCCCAAAATGAGTCTGGTAGCTCAGTCAGACTCATCATCGACCGAACCATATCTAATAGAGTTCGGTTTTTTCTCTCGGCCACACCATTTAATTGTGGTGTGCCTGGAGCTGTCAATTGTGATAAAATACCACAATTTACAAGATGATCATCAAAATCATTAGATAGGTATTCGCCTCCACGATCTGATCGTAAAGCTTTGATTTTCCTATCTAATTGATTTTCTACTTCATTTTGAAACTCTTTGAACTTTTTAAAGGCTTCACTTTTATGCCTCATTAAGTAGACGTAACCGTATCTACTTAATGTAGGTTTATATCGGTATATAGACCTTTAAAATCACAGGATTATAATGAAAAACTTTATATGATTTAAAGTCATAAAATAGAAATTGCATAACATAGAACAGAGATTTAGAATTAACCTTTAATCCTAGTAAATTGGCCTAAGAACAATACCAAAAGTATGGTATATCCTAATCAAAACACCCAAGATATGATTGTGATATGCCTCTTGAATTGCTAGAAAAGTTAGAGAAGAAAACTGTTTTTCTCTCTAGGATTTTGTGTTATAAATGTGATGAATGAATTAGAATTGAATTAGGAAAGTAAATATACTCCCTTCTCCTTGATATGGCCGGCCTCCTTAGGTAGTATTTGGGGAGAATATAATCTCCTCAAAATATATCTTATTGACCAAGAAAACATTATGTACCTGGACACTTCTGTTTTGGTCAGTTTAGCTTTTAATATATAATGCAATATATTACTAGTGTCATCTGTATGGACCGACTATAATATACTATAAATATCCTTATATTTATAATTTGCTAATTAATTATAACGGCTTATATTTAATTAGCTTGCATTATACACAATAATTAAATATAACATTTTATATTCAATTTACGAATTACATTTAATTCGTCTCAGCTAATATTATTTAATCTGTATTAAATAGCCGTATCACCATTACACTGACTAACATTTTAGTCAGTAACATCATCACACTGACTAACATTTTAGTCAACAACACTGACTAACATTTTAGTCATTAAGTAAGGCATCGATATGATCATTTTCTCAAATAATCACATCTCTCAAACACATCCTTTAGGTGTGACTCTTAGGGACCAGTTGATCACCGCCATCTGTATGACAATAACGTCAAACTTATCTAGCAAGCCAACCGTTATCGATAAACGTTAATCAACTGATTAAATACAAAATGTACCATGTGTACCTTTAGAGATTTATTTATGTTATTGCATTAACTGTGGAGGACACTAACTCCAACACTTAAATCATCAGTGAAAGTAATGAAGTAGCTGTACCCACCTCTGGCTGAAATTGACATAGGACCACATACATCTGTATGTATCAGTCCAGCAACTCACTAGCTCGTGTTCCTTTTCCAGTAAAAGGACTACGAGTCATCTTACCTAAAAGACAAGATTCGCAAACACCATATGATTCGTAATCAAATGGTTTTAGAAGACCAGTTGAAACCAATCGTCTTATGCTTTGTCATTTATATGACCTAAACGACAATGCCAGAGGTAAGTCGTATCGGGATCACCTGTTTTGAGCCTTTTGGTTTCTATTTGATAGACGTCTTTTGCCAAATCAAGAATATAAATGCCGACAATCGGTATTGCACAACCATATATCATTTCATCGAATGAAATAGTACACTTTTTGTTTTTAATTACAAAAGAAAAACCTTCTGCATCTAATACAGACATCGATATTATATTCTTGTTCAAAGTTGGTACATAATAACAGTTATTTAAACACAACTCCAAACCAGATGGCAAAACAAGTACATATGTTCCTACTAAGACGGCCGCTACTTTATGTTAGGATCATAGCCCTAAAGGACTCCTCTAACCATGCCACTAATCACTTATAGTGGACTTTCGGACCTAGTTGTGCATGTTAAACTAAACGGTATATAACTGAATTAAATTACGGTAATTTAAAACAAAAGAGAATGGACCTTCTTTAAGGCCTCAAAATGGAGTATTTTTATTTAGTGCACAAAATACTCAAATAAGAGTATCTCCTTCCTTAATCCACCCTAGGATTAAACCAACTTATACTAAAATAATATAGCTAGATTATATTAGTATAATACTTAATATTATAGAGGTAATATATAGTGTGAATTAGAGTAAAACAAGCCAATTTTTTTTGATCAAAAGATGACCAAAACACATGGCCTAATGATGCTCTTTTGAGCTGACTTTATAAGTTGTTTTCTTGTGATTTTATAGTGAATAATGTATGTCCACAACTTGCAAATGATGAGTGTATATATAGGCAAATATGAGTGGAGAATTAGGCCAAAATATTGACCAAAATCATTGACCAAAATTGGCTACATGAGCCGGCTCTACATGGCCCATTTTGGGTCATTTTTGGTCCATTTTATTTGAGTCCATTTGATATTATTTAGTCCATTTAACACTTAAATAAACTAATTAATAAAAATAATATATATAATTAACAATTTAAGTAATATAAATGACAACTATATCAATATATAATTTATCACTTTGGACTCAAATATTCTCCATTTTATTAACCTATAAATCTCATTAGTCATTAATCTTTATTAATGACAAATAACTCTTTTAGTAAATTAACACTTAATTATTAATTCACAAAATCACAAAACCTTTTATTATTCAATTATCGCATAAAAGAATAATAACACTCTAGTTCCGTATCTTATATACGTTTCATAATTTATTACCTCTTGACTAACGTATTAGTCTTAATATTAAGTCTTTATTTATACTATATCAAATATAAATAACTAATCTCTGTTGGTCTTCCTCCCATTAGGTGTGACCGAAAGGGATCAGTTGATCACCGGCATCTCATGACAGTAACGTCAAACTCTAGCAAGCCGAGCGTTACCGATATACATTAATCAACTGACTTATATAAACCATGTCTAATAGAGTTCGGTTTCTTCTCTCGGCAACACCATTCAATTGTGGTGTTCCTGGAGGAGTCAATTGTGATAAAATACCACAATTTACAAGATGATCATCAAAATCATTAGATAGGTATTCACCTCCACGATCTGATCGTTAAGCTTTGATTTTCCTATCTAATTGATTATCTACTTCATTTTGAAACTCTTTGAACTTTTTAAAGGCTTCACTCTTTTGCCTCATTAAGTAGACGTAACCGTATCTACTTAAATCATCAGTAAAAGTAATGAAGTAGCTGTACCCACCTCTGGCTGAAGTTGTCATAGGACCACATACATCTGTATGTATCAGTCCCAGCAACTCACTAGCTCGTGTTCCTTTTCCAGTAAAAGGACTACGAGTCATCTTGCCTAAAAGACAAGATTCGCAAACACCATATGATTCGTAGTCAAATGGCTTCAGAAGACCAGTAGAAACTAGTCGTCCTACGCGTTTGTCATTTATGTGTCCTAAACGACAATGCCATAGGTAAGTTGTATCTGGATCACCTGTTTTGAGCCTTTTATTTTCTATTTGATAGACGTCTTTTGCCAAATCAAGAATATAAATACCAGCAATTGATATTGCACAACCATATATCATTTCATCGGATGAAATTGTACATTTTTGATTTTTGATTACAAAAGTAAAACCTTCTGTATCTAGTACAGACATAGATATTATATTCTTACTTAAAGTTGGTACATAATAACAGTTATTAAGATACAACTCTAAACCGGAAGGCAAAACAAGTATATATGTTCCTACTAGGACGGCCGCTACTTTAGCTCCATTCCCCAGCCGCAGGTCCACATCTCCTTTAGCTAGCTTTCTTGTTCTTTCCAGCCCCAGTAAATGATTACAAAGGTGAGAACCGCAGCCTGAGTCAAGTACCCGGGTACTAGCTGAAGTATAATTAACGTCTATCACATAGATTGAGTAGGAGAGCTTACTTTTGGGGACGACCTTTCCAGTCTTAATGTCCTCCAAATATTTCGGACAGTTTCTTTGCTAGTGTCTGACACCAGAGCAATAGAAACATTTCGTGTCCGGTTTGGGCCCGTTCTTCGAGGATTTGGACGTACTTGCTACAGGAGCCTTGCCCTTATCCCTCGTACTAGCCGATTTATTCCCTCTTTTTGGGCCGGGCTTAAACTTCCCTTTACCTTTAACCGACATATTAAACACCTCTCTACGATCAAGCCCCACTAGCTCATATCGCCTCTCGCCAGGCAAGCAGAGTGAAGCTCATGTAGGCTTTTGCTCATATTGTTCATATTATAGTTCATACGAAAGTGAGCAAAACCCTCATGTAGAGAGTGTAGAACTCGATCAACCGCAACTTCTTGCGTGATCGCAATACCCAACCTCTGCAGTGTTTCCACATACTCAATCATTTTGAGTACATGGGTCGACACGGACTGCCCCTTTGCGAGGTGAGCCTCGAAGAATTTGGCACCAAGGCTGCATCGCAGATTCGGGAGCTGAGAAACTGTTTGTCAACCTTGTGTAGATTTGATGCGATGTCAAACCCACACACCTCCTCTCGTTGTTCTTGTTCCATCGAGAAGAGTAGAATATTAGGATCCCATTGGACTCCCTATGATACACATCATAGGTGTCCTTAACAACAGAGGTGGACGTTGGCGTCGGTACAGGAGGGGAAAGGTCAACCAAGTACCGTAATTTGCCATCTGCTATGGCAACACTACGGAGATTGGCATCCCAATCCAAAAAGTTGCTACCATTGTCCTTCAGGATATACTTACCCATAAAGGAGCGTAGCCAAGAATCTCGCTAGATGCTAAATGGCGGTAGAAGGAGGAAGAGAATTGTTAGGAGGAGGAGTAGAATCATCAGTTGGAGACGCCATAATTAATAGTAAATCTACAAGCGAAAAAGGAAAAACTATAAGCATTCATGATAAACGATTAAACATAAAAGCATCCATATAAAGATCTCCCACTGATTTATATGAATGATCCCGAGATCCAATTTTAGTTAAAATTGGGGACGGATTAGCCGATCCATCCCAATCTTAAGTAATCTTGGTGAGTCAACCTTTGGTGATTCTAACCTATTTAGAACTTCCTCACCGCCGATTTTACTTAAATCCGACTACTAGCCCTAGAATACAAGACTTGTCTTGCATTCTATTGAGTCCAACCAATTTTCACTCGTAATAACTCGTTTATTACCCTTTTACCCAAGGTAGAAAGATTACACCCCGCGGAGGCGGACCTGCATCTGACGAACAAGGGATTTATAGGTGCTACTAATTGGTAAGGCTAATCTCAATTTTTTTTTTTTTTAAAAAAAATGAGAGATCTTGTCGATTAATCGTTAATTCCCTTTAAAGTGAACTAAATAAGAGAATTCTAAACGATTTTTATTGACAATCTATACTACACTAGTCGGTTATTTGATTAGTTAGGCATGTTTTAGCAGGTGACACTAACGCGCTAAAATAAAATGAAACAAACAAGAATTCCTAGTATGGCCATCTAGCTAATCTAATTAACTAGTGTAATACAATTATTTACAAATTGGAAGCCAGCGCCTTTGGCCCCTATATGGAATCTTCGTTTGGAACTCCTTTCCAAAATGGCACCGTCTTGTAATTGGATCACTGTCTTCTTAAATAAATACAAATATAATCCTATTATACATATATTTCTAAAAAGAATAAATAATCAAATACAAGGGCGATACGAGATCGCAATTATATTACAAACCGATCGGTATTCCCTTTCATTACGGGTCCTAAATACCGATTAAACTAGGCCATACTAGAATTAATGCATTAAATACGAATCACATTCAAACCATATGCATAAACAATATAATCCGATTATATAAAATAAAACATGCCAAACTATCAATTTACCAATTTAACTTGATTATCGATTTATGATCTTTATCGTCTATTAAACCAAGTTTTTAACCATTTAAAAATTGGATCAACACTCAAACCAATTTTGAGCTTACACTAAGTTTCTAAACTGATTTAGAATGGTAATTTAGTAACCACTAATTTACTTAGCATAATTTAATCAAAATTGCTACTCGGTTTTTATCGCTTTTATCGTAACCGTTACGATTGCTTGCCAACACTATCATAACCCTTATGAAATATACCAAACTCAAACTTTAGAATCTGGTCCATGTTCTACAAAAGAAAAAAATCGAATTCGACCCCAATAAATTGGGTGGTAATTCGGATACAATGAACTCGACCCCATAAATGGGTGGTAGTTCAAGTAAAATGAACTCGACCCCATAAATGGGTGGTAGTTCGATTAAAATGAACTCGACCCCATAAATGGATGGTAGTTCAAAAACAAAATAAAAAAAAATGGCAGCATTTCGACTAAAAATGAATAAATTTGACTTTTACCGATTTAGCTGTTTTTAACTGTTAAAACTAACTAAACTAAATGAGATTAATTCTTTTAATTTCAAAATTTTTAATCTCAAACATTTGAGTATACATGTGGTATGTCAAATTTACATTTTAGCTAAAATTAACATGCAATTTAGTCAGTTAAACCGTTTAATTGTCAAAATTGTTGTTTTTATCGTATTTTAGCCATTTTTAGTCGTATAAGCGACAAATAAAGCGAAATTTTGTAAAAATTAATTTACAAACAGAATGATATAAAGATCATAAAATGAACATGCAAGCCATAAAAATGTGATCAAACTCATTTTGGTCACAAAATTTCAAATTTCAGCGAAAAAGCTCACTTTTACTGCTTAGTAGAACATGCAACAACAGCTGGCTCTGATACCACTTGTTAGGATCATAGCCCTAAAGGACTCCTCTAACCATGCCACTAATCACTTATAGTGGACTTTCGGACCTAGTTGTGCATGTTAAACTAAACGGTATATAACTGAATTAAATTACGGTAATTTAAAACAAAAGAGAATGGACCTTCTTTAAGGCCTCAAAATGGAGTCTTTTTATTTAGTGCTCAAAATACTCAAATAAGAGTATCTCCTTCCTTAATCCACCCTAGGATTAAACCAACTTATACTAAAATAATATAGCTAGATTATATTAGTATAATACTTAATATTATAGAGGTAATATATAGTGTGAATTAGAGTAAAATAAGCCAATTTTTTTTGATCAAAAGATGACCAAAACACATGGCCTAGTGATGCTCTTTTGAGCTGACTTTATAAGTTGTTTTCTTGTGATTTTAGAGTGAATAATGTATGTCCACAACTTGCAAATGATGAGTGTATATATAGGCAAATATGAGTGGAGAATTAGGCCAAAATATTGACCTAAAACATTGTCCAACATTGGCTACATGAGCTAGGCTCTACATGGCCCATTTTGGGTCATTTTTGGTCCATTTTATTTGAGTCCATTTGATATTATTTAGTCCATTTAACACTTAAATAAACTAATTAATAAAAATAATATATATACTTAACAATTTAAGTAATATAAATGACAATTATATCAATATATAATTTATCACTTTGGACTCAAATATCCTCCATTTTATTAACCTATAAATCTCAGTAGTCATTAATCTTTATTAATGACAAACAACTCTTTTAGTAAATTAACGCTTAATTATTAATTCACAAAATCACAAAACCTTTTATTATTCAATTATCGCATAAAAGAATAATAACACTCTAGTTCCGTAACTTATATACGTTTCATAATTTATTACCTCTTGACTAACGTACTAGTCTTAATATTAAGCCTTTATTTATACTATATCAAATATAAATAACTAGTCTATGTTGGTCTTCCTCCCATTAGGTGTGACCGAAAGGGATCAGTTGATCACCGCCATCTCATGACAGTAACGTCAAACTCTAGCAAGCCGAGCATTACCGATATACGTTAATCAACTGACTTATATAAAGCTATATTCCTTTTATTCCTCTTAATGAGATTTATTAAGTATTCGCAACATTGTGGAGGACACTCACTCCAACACTTTAGCTCCATTCCCTAGTTGTAGGTCTACATCTCCTTTAGCTAGTTTCTTGTTCTTACCATCCCTTGCAAATGATTACAAAGGTGAGAACCGCAACCTGAGTCAAGTACCCAGGTACTAGTTGAAGTGTAATTTACGTCTATCACATAAATGGTCCATAATTAATTTAAGTCCATTTGGTATTAATTAATTTAATTAACACTTAAATAAATTAATTAACAATAATGAAATATACTTGACAATTAAGTAGTATAAATGATAATTATATCAATATACAATTTATCACTTTGGACCCTTATATTCTCCATTCTGTTAACCTATAAATCGTATTAGTCACTAATCTTTTATTAATGACAAATAACCTTTTTTAGTAAATTAACATTTAATTACTAATTCACACTATCACAAAAACTTTATTATTCAATTATCGTATAAAAGAATAATAACACTCTAGTTCCGTATCTATTATACGTCTCATAACTTAGGGCCTGTTCTCTTCGTCTTAAGTTTTCTGAACCAATCTTAAGTTTTCTGAAGTTTTCAAGTTATCTCAAGTTTTCAAGTAATCAAGTTTTTCAAGTTGTCTCAAATAATCAAGTTTTCAAGTTTTTTGAAATGATATGAAATTATAATAATAATAATAATAATAATAATAATAATAATAATAATAATAATAATAATAATTATTATTATTATTATTATTATTATTATTATTATTATTATTATTATTATTATTATTATTATTATTATTATTATTATTATTATTATTATTATTATTATTATTATTATTATTATTATTATTATTATTATTATTATTATTATTATTATTATTATTATTATTATTATTATTATTATTATTATTATTATTATTATTATTATTATTATTATTATTATTATTATTATTATTATTATTATTATTATTATTATTATTAGTATTATTATTATTTATGTTATTATTATTATTATTATTATTTTTATTATTGGTATTATTATTAATATTATTATGGTAATTGTAATTGTTATTATATTTGCTACTTTTATTTATTTTTTTAACGAGTTTCGCTTAATTTATCTACTTTTAGAATAATTAACTTAACTTTTTGTTTCATTTATGATAAACTTTGAGGATAATATTTGTAGTACCAAGAATATTCAAATCTTTATATCCATGCGCTTTTTTCACTAATATTTAAATACTAAAAAAATTTAGCAAGCAATATATAATAATAATAACAATTCTTTAATAAAATTGCGGTTATTAATGGAAAAAAAAATAAAAATAATAATAATAATAATAATAATAATAATAATAATAATAATAATAATAATAATAATAATAATAATAATAATAAAATTTAGCATTTATTTTTATTAATATTTGATAAGTATTTATGAAAATTTTATTAACAGTCTATATATTTAATTTGAACTAATTTTAATTTATGATTTGCTATAAAATGGTTTTGAATTGTTCTTATTTTTATTCAAATTATTATCAATATTATTCTTAATAATATTATTATCACTATTATTAATAACATTAATGTTATATATAACTTATGTATTATTATTATTATTATTATTATTATTATTATTATTATTATTATTATTATTATTATTATTATTATTATTATTATTATTATTATTATTAGGTAATTTATTTATTTAGAAATCTGAAGTTTTCTGAAGTTGTCTGAAGTAATCTGAAGTTTTCTGAAATTATCTGAAGTTTTCTTAAGTTATCTGAAGTTTTCTGAAGTTTTCTGAACCATAGAAAAACTTAAGATGAGGAGAACAGACCCTTATTACCTCTTGACTAAAGTATTAGTCTTAATATTAAGTGTCTAGTTATACTATATCAAATATAAATGACTAGCTTAAGTTGGTCTTCCTCCCATTAAGTGTGACCGAAAGGGATCAGTTGATTACCGCCGTCACACGACAGTAACGTCAAACTCTAGCAAGCCGAGCGTTACCGATATACGTTAATCAACTGACTTATAATATGCTATATTCCCCTTTATTCCTTTAATGAGGTTTATTAAATATTCGCAAAATTGTGGAGGACACTGACTCCAACAATCGCAACATTAGCAAAGAAAACAAGTGCTCAACTCACAACACCAACAACAACGCTTTCATTATTCTTCACGCAATTCCTTCTTTTCTTCTTCTTTGTGTTTTGTGACTTTGATTTGATTTTGTGCTGTTGTGTTTCATGTTTCTTCTTTTTCAATTTGAACAAGAGCGCGTTGTAACACCCCGTGTTATTTTAACACAATTTGATAAAAGAATTTAATTCCTTAAATTAAATTCATCCTTTTCCATATAATAAAAATGCGACTGAAATTTTTCGCCAAATAATATTAAATTTTTCTAAGTACAAATTTAAAAATTTTGAAAAATAAAGTTGTTGTATTATGTTTAGAATTGAAAAAGAAACACATTTCAAAATTTTATAAAAATCAACACTTATACTTTTCCCGTCTCTAAAATTCGGGTCAACAATTTCAAAGACGCAAATCAAAGTCAAGCCACTTTATTTTTTTTCATGATTCACGTACAAAAAAAAAAACTTAAACATCAAAAAATATAATCATTTTGATTATTTTTAATAAAACATATTATATTAATATATAATTACTATTCATTTTCTATTAAACTAGCTTTTTCCTAAAATGTCGAAATTCTAAGTTATACTTAATTTAAACTGATAAACTTTTTGACGTTTGATTATAATTCTTTAAATCTATAACATTCCACCAAAAAAATAAATATTTCGACCTAGGAAAGTTTTATTCAAAATTTCGAGGGTTAAGATCCGATTTTTATATTTAGTACCTTTTGAAAATTAGTTTTATTTTTATTTCCGATTTTATTTTAAAACACTATTTTAAGATCATATCCTTTATTTTGAAACTTTCTGCGATCGCGCAAATCGAAAATTTCAAAAACGAAAATCGAGCCCGAAAATTTATTAGAACCTTTTGACTTAGACTTTTTCAAAGTCTATCCTCTTCCATTTTCTTACACAATTACTTACACCTTTATTTTTATCATCATCACTTTTATTTTCTTTATTTAAATTTAAAGTTTATATATAATAATAATAATACATATACAAATATGATACTAATACATTAATACTACCATTTTTCATTTCCATCACTTTTAAAATTTTTCTAAAGTAATAAATAAAATATTTTAGTTTTAGAATTCAAAAGTAGAAATATTTCGAAAAATTGTCAAACGCAAGAACCTTTAACTTTTATCGCTTTTGACGCCCGACTTTTTAAAACTGACCAAATTCGAGGAAAACATTTTAAAACACAAATTAGACATTTTTAATGCATGAATAGTAATGTGGACTTAATATTTGATGATGGAGGTGATGATGACTTATTTAATTTAATTAAACTTTAAATTAAAACTAAAACCTAATACTTTTAACCTAATTTGTTTTACTAACTTGTGCACATAAATCACAAGTGAAAAAAATCACTTTGGCACCTCCATTTTTGCCGTGGACTTGCCTCCATATTCTCCCATTTTATTTCTTTCATTTTCTTCCTAAATCACTTAAATAAAACCTATAATATTATCTCTAATAATTTCTAAGTAATCTAGTTAATTAGTGGGTATATTAGGGACTAATTTCTTGGGTATTATGGGTGAAGAAAAATCCGATCTAAAATTTATTTTAGATCCCCGACGATTAACATCCTAATTAAGGTGACTAACTATGTCTTGTATTATCCTTTTAGTAAATTAATTTGTTTTGTTATTATAATTTTATGAGTATGAAAATTATGTTAAATATGTTAAACATCACTTATATGTACTTGTGTGTTTAGGTGTTGTATAATAAGATGATAATAACTAAATAATATACTAAATAGATTATTGTAGTAATATTGTTCTATGTTTAGTTAAATTAATTTTGAGCATTTTTAATTTATGTTCATATGATTTTTATGTTTAGTTATGTTTTATTAGAGTAGTAATCATATATAAAAATTATGTGAAATATTAGAAATGAGTTTAAAGTGATTAAAATCGAAAATAGAAATTATATGTTCATATAAATTATACACGGCATTTTCAATTTATTTTAATATATTTTCACTTTTAATTTTTGTAAATTATATGTTGTGTTAAGTTAAGTTAAAATAGATGTTGTTATGTTAAAAAGAATTAAATTAGGAAAATAAATTATAAGTTAGTAAAAGTGCATTTGTGTTCTTATTTTTGTTCTTGGTGTTCTTGAAAGTTCATGTGAGCTTCATGTGTGTTCATCATTTGTATTCACTTTGATTTCGTTTTAATTTGTGTTTGTTAATAATTTTTGTTTATGTTTAGTTATTGTTTATATATATTGTTAGTATTATGTATTAAATCAACTAAAACATTATAAATCATTTAGATTAAAAAGTTAGAAAATTAAAGTGTTGAAAAACACTATTCATAAATATAAATGAAATTGTTAGTAAATTTCATTATAGTTTAAATCGTTTTAGTTTAATTAGAATAATTAAAATATAAAGACTTTAAGTTAAAAACCGATAAAATCGAAAAAATGAAAATTTGAACCCCATTATTGTTGCTCACGACATTTTCACTAATCTTAGGGTTAAAATTTGTTTTATCACTTTTTAGTTTATTGTTAATATAATTTAATTATTGGTTAATAAGTTAGATTTAAGAAATTAAAAGAAATAAATCAATTTTGACACATATATCATATCACACGACATTTCTATTTTTAATGGACTAAATTTGACTAAAATGAAATTATCACTAAGTCACTAAAGTTAAATAGTAATTAGAATTGAATTTTTGTATAAATCGTTTTAATTATAAATGAATTATTATAAACAGATGAAAGTATGTTAACCGTTATAAAAATGAATTAAATCGTGTGATACTACCTTTGCTATTGGATTATTGAATTTGGACATACGGACTATAAATGAATCATCCACGATACTATCACTAACTTAAATAAATAGACGACTAAATTTAACCGAGTCTTACATTTTAAAATATTTTCACAAATCACTAAATACAAAATGAACTTAACGTTTTTAAAACTAGACCTTTAGATATTTTCAAAAATCACTAAGTACAAAACAAACCTAACGACTTTGAAACTAGAAATTTGTACTTAGAAAATAAAAACAAGTTTAGTATTATACTAAAATACCTTAAGTATAAAAATACGTATAAATATAAAAAATACGTACAAGTATAAGAATACGTATAAGTATAAAAATACAATTAGAATACGAAGTATAAAAATACGAATACGTATAAAAATACGTATAAAATACGGTGAATAGTGAAAAGTGAATAGTGAATAGTGAATAGTGAAAAGTGAATAGTGAAATACTGAAAATAATTGAAAATTTTACTAAGTATAGAAAATTTAAAATGAATAAGTAAATAACTTAAAGTGTTTGAAAAACACTTAAATAAAATTTGACATATTAATAAACATATCAAATTAGAAATTTAAAAACGTTAATAATTAACAACACTTCAAATAATAAACGAATGTGTTATGTGATCATATGAAACCTACCATTCAAATAAAACGTTTGACGATGAGACTAGAAGAGTCTAGAAACATGTGATATGTAATACCAAATAAATAATAAATCATGAGTATGTTTAAATAAAAGGTCAAACGCTTGAGCCTCCGATATGAAAACGTCAATCGTAAGTGAAGTGGGGTTAAGATAGTCTTAGAAGTGATACCACTATCTCGGTCCTCGACATGGGTCATCCCAAGTGTGGTTGAGCCTGGCAGCCTTTATTGCTTAGCATCCCGCCCATGCCTTACGCCTTAAGTCGTATTGCCTACGCCGCATACAAGATAATGAAAAATTCAACTCTTAGTGGGTCAGGGCTTTAGGGAAATAGTCGCTTTATCCAGGAGTTAAGGTGCTCTATGATTAGCATAGCCTATTCTTAAAGTGGATATTAGTGTATGCATACTAGACTAGGGTTTTATTCCCTATTTCGCTAAAGTTATCGTGGCATCCGTGGCCGATTTGGGCGATTATAGCGGTGGTCTCCTTGCCGTGTTTCGTTCTTAGTGGGCGCGACACTTGCATTCGTTCTTACCCTGCGTAAAGATTACTTGACGAGATTGTATCTGATGTTCGAATCATTTCGAACACTAGAGGATGAGATGCAAGTATTATAGTATTCGGCGTGGTTTACGAGTCGAGTAAGCCTCTGCACTATGGAAGTGAGATGCAATCGATCAGAGTACAAGGGCCTACTCAGTGGTCAGGCTCGTAAGCAGTATGTGTTGTGTGTTGTTTGATTAAATGAGAACGAGTGTGTACCATCTTCGAAAATTAAAGACCACAAGTTTCTGAAGTGAATCGAGTCTTCATGAAGAGAACAATACGATACGTATGTATGTATGCGATCTGATATCGCTTTGTAATCTTGCTGATATGTTGTGATACTATGGCTATGATATTATATGTTATTTGCTTTCATAACTGAATATCATGCTTATATGATTTATCGCTTTAACCGCATGCTTATTATGACATATATGTCTTTACATGCTAATTGTATTAAGCATGTTTATGTTTTATCATAATGTTATGTTTATAAAGCGATAATATTAAACCAAAGTAATTGAAATCGAGGGTAAGTATGAGCATAGCTAGTCACTGTCCGCTCAGCGGGCATCCCCCCATCAGTTTATTGTGCAGGATGATCGTGGACCGGGAGCTGGTTTTTGGACGGGGCCACGAGACGTTTTTATGCCTCACTTTTAAATGTTTTACGAGAGATTGTAATATATAACCTATACTCTTTTTATTTCCGTACTTAGAGTTGTTTTTAATCAACTCTTGAACGATGTTTGTAACATTTGGGCTTTTATGTATAATTAATGACGCTGGTTTAAGACTTAAATTAATTTCCGCCTTAGTAATTAAAGTCGACTAAAAACCAGGTTGTTAAACGCGTAGCACACTCATTAGTTGCGAAAAACCTCATCAAACGTCGGGGAAACAGCAGTCCCACACAAATTCACCAACACTCTCAAGCTTACGACATCAGCAAGCCATGACAACGATCAAAACCCGAAAGACAAGCACAAGAGTATGCAAAAGCGGTGAGTAGCTAGGTTAGGGTAGGCAATTTGGCAAGTAGCTAGCAAACTCATGTGGGTAAAGAGGGTATAGATCAAAATATGAGAGGATAAAAACAATATAAGCTCATGGTGAATATCATGGAAACATCTAACACCTCATATGCAAAACAAGTGACAAAATATGGGGAAAAACGGGATAGGGGCCCTAATTATGCGCATTAATGTTAAGTACCCCACGAGGAGAACTACTCACAAAATAAGCACGAGGACTGGGTATAGATGTACCGGCTTCTGGAGGCTCTAAACCTCAAAAAAAGAGTAGGTATAGTCCGAAAAGTGATAAACCGTACTCGAAAAAGCATGCCATAATTACTACTATGTCAAGACATCTCCGCTAGCGCTAATCCCATCAAAATAAAAACACGCCAAAGCTAAGAGCAAACTAGGGAAGGGATGTCGGGAAAGATTAAAGCATAATAAAGAAAAGCTTGCATACAACGGTTCATGATTTTTTTGGATTTTCGGATATTTTGAAAAATGAAAAACAAAAGAGAAAAGAGAGAAATGTCTCCCCCCAAACCAAACGACACATTGTCCCAAATGTGTCCAGCAGCACATTCAACCAAGTAGACATCATAATATACGGGGAAAAACGAGAAAACTAGTAAAAGAAAAGCGTACTTACAAAATATATACATGTGGGAACACCCCCCCAAACCAGCAACAAACAAGGGGGCTCAGCAACGGTACAAAAGTACCACCAACAACGGGCCGCCTCAAACACGAACCCGCCACCATAATCATCACCATCACGTCCATCATCTACATCATCACCAACGCCAACTCGTTCGCGCCTTTGGCTTGCAGCAAAGCCAAACGCATCACCACGCATACCATCTTTAATAACGTCACCTCCAGCTGTAGATACCCGTATCCGTACCCCCCCAAAAACAAACCCGATGATGAAAAGGACTTTCATACATGCTTTTAAAAGAGTCGAAACGGTACAAAAGTGTCTAAAACGTATTAGTCATTTTTAGCGTATTAATTTGGACTTGCATAATCATGAAAGTAAATGTCAATTTTAGTCATCATGAGCGTAACACGAGCACAATATAGGAACGCCTTATTAAGCCAAGCCACAAAAACATTTCAACTAGCTACAAAGCGGCCCAAACTTACAAAACGACCCAAAAACGCACACACTAACACGCCAAAGTGCGCCCTGTGTCACATTTTCACAAAGTTAGGTTTTATGAAACCATAAAATAATATAACCTAATATTATTTTATTTCAAGCCAAAACCGAAAAACACGACAAAAACCGAAACACTAAACCGAAATTAGGACCAAAATCGAACAAAGACTTAGCTCATAAGTAAACAACAAAACATAATCATTACTTAATCAAACCTCCAAAACCAAACGGCGGCATAAACGACCAATTAAACAAAAAATGAAATCGCCAATGATTAGCGATTAAAAATCAAATCGCCGTCAACAAAGCGATTTAATTTTTGTTTTGTACCACCACTTTTTAATTTTTCTTTAAAAATATCTAACTCAAGCAAACTTAAACGTCAGATATCTGGCGATTAAGTTTTGCTATCCCACGTAAAACCACCAAACTCTATAAATACCAACCCACTTCATTCATTTTCAAGACCCTTTTAGCACTCATACACTATTCACAAAATCCACTCAAAAATACCGCTTTTACATTTTCGAAAGGTAAACATTTTACCTACGGGCTAGACGTTTGAGACTCGGACAATGGGGTTACATTAACCCCAAACCCGATATTGGCACTAGCGGCCGTATTCGTAATACGGTTGTAGCAATTCGGATTCATAATCCGTCTAAACCTCGCCAATATCGCATAAATAAACGACTCATTATCACTAAAGCAAACCGACGTCACTTTTATAATTATGCAAGTCCTCATTCATGCAATAAAAAATGACTAGCATCACGGATCCAACACTACATTGTACCCCTTCATAGAGTCCTTTACCATGTCAAACCGAGGGTTTTTCACAAATTCTAATGGGAGGTCGGAAAATAGCGCCTATAGTATTATTTTAGTCAATAAATTATTATTTAACGTACATTTCCTATAGCAATATGTCATTATTTTGACAATTTACATTATTTATGCATTTTAATCGAGTCATGTTTATTCGCACTTGTACGAAGCGTGACTTTTAGCCCAAATATCGAAATTAAGCAAATGTTTTCAAATTAGTAGAGACTACTCTTACGTAGGCTTTTTGATTCTTGCTTTCAAAACTCATTTTGTCAAAACTTTCGAAAAGTAACCTCACTCCGAACCCCTTCTGCGGTTTCAAACCTCAGATTGATAGTATCGACGCACCTTGAAATCGAGACACTCGTGTCTTGTATTTCAAGACGCGTTGAATAGGTTCCAAATTCCTTTAATATTTGGTGGCGACTCCGAAAATACATTTTCAAAAAGGATTTTCTACTTTTCTTTTTGGTCACAAATTCATGCAATGATCTCCCCCATTTTTACAAAACTTCGACCCCTTTTCTCGCGAGGCGCATTCCGCTTTCGGCGCCAAGACTGGCGAGGACGGCGCGCGCAGGCGTCGATAGGTTCACTCGCTTTTCCTGCATCTTCACGGTGGCGACTCACTGGGACGAGCATGATTTTTATTATTTTTGAAAAACTTGTTTTTCTTTTATTTTAAAATCATAAAGAAGTGAAGCTTGAAACTTTGAAAACATTTACGCTTTCGATATTTGGGCAAAATACGTTGAGTCGAATCCTCCCGATTCAAACCACACCTCTCGAGGAACGGCCCTCAAGAATCCTCGCTCATAAGCGAGGTAACTTCTGACACACCGCTCTCTCACCCTCCACGATTACATAAGTACGACATCCGCATAAACGATCGTAACTACCAAACTCGAACGCTCTAGGGCCCGTCTTGAATTCACACCTAAAACGTGTGTAGTCTTGCGGGTGCCCCTACCTAAACGTCATGAATGACCTGAGGGAACCTTACCCTATAAACCAAAACCTGTGTTTATATGTACAAATGCGAAGCTATAGTACCCTCACTATAGTAGTCTTTCAAAAACTTTCTGCATGTGGAAACTTTTCCTAGGCATTATACTTTTAAAATACGTCCATCTTTGAAATTGCTTTTTCAAACTTTTTTCAAAAAAGGTCATACTTTTAAAAAAAACACGCCGTTAGGCTCTTTGACCTATAGTCATTTGAGTTTAACAAATAAAATGCCGCCACATTTAAAACCGACCCAGGATAACCACTATATCCCAGGTCTTTTTCAAAACGTAAATGAATTATGCGACTGACGTATCGTCATAATACATTTATTGCTAAAAGGTCTTTCACAAAGCAAAAACCCGAATATGTCAATTCATTTCGGAGATTTTAAATGAAATTAACTTTTAGAACTCTAGAATTAGTCCTAAGTCGAGTGACTCTTTAGTCATCCCGATTTAATCTTTTTCTCTCAAAAACAAAAAACGCGGGCTCGTTCAAATGCGGACCCGTTGATTTACTCTTTGAATCAGGTGACTTATCGTCATTTTTGATTTAAAACCCTGAGTCACACGTAAAAGGCGAACAATTGATCGCTTTTTACCCAATTTTAACATCCTCAGGTCGGTTAGCCTATCGCTACTTCGGTCTGATCCTTTTTTATCATAATCCAATGATAAACCCTCGGCAACATACCGCCAAACTAGGTTAATCGGAGTATGATCATACAAATTTTCTTACCTCGAGAATAGGGACGTGTTAACACACCTCTATCTCAAAAGCTTCCCGTGTCCTTTTAAAAGCTAAAAACACGAGTCAAGTCAAGTCACCCACTTTTTACGCCTTTGTGTCTTCCTTTGGTCGTGAATGTGATTTTTCATTTGAGTCTTTTCCTTCTCTTTTAGAATCACTAAAGGTTTGAAAACTTCGTCAGGTCCACTCATTGAAAAACCCCGAACACCCGGCTCGCAAGCACAAGATGAATTTCCGTTTCAACCTCGCTAATGATGAAACTGCCTTTCCACCGCCTCCTCCGCTAATGACGATCACCGAGCACGTAAGGCTGCTCGACCACAAGGTAGCCAATCTCACCGCTTTGTTCGAACATCTCGCCGCCATGCAAAAGATCGAAACCGAGAAAAACTCAAGACTATTCGCCGAAGAGTCTGCTCTACACATCAAAAGAATCCGATCCCTGGAGGATGAAATTCACAAATACAAGCTGGCCAAAACTTCAGATCATGGCCGCCAGGCAAATGCTTCTCCCACTGCAGCAATGACTGGACCGTTTAACGCTCTAAACTTAAAGGCACTAGCAGCACGACCAGTATTCCTAGCACAGCCCACTCCTGCCTCACCCAGGTCATCATCAGTTGGACTATTTCCGTTGCAACAACGACGGAGGTTCGATCCCCTCTTTATGTCTTACTCAAAGGCATTGGAAAAACTCGTAAAGAAGAACATTCTCCGTCTTCCCAAGCCCACCAGTATACCACCTGAGGATAAGAAGCCATTATCATGGCACGAGGACTCAGTCGCGAAGTTCCACAGGGAAAGCGGGCATGACACGGAGAATCAAGCTTCCGCCAAGAACGTAATCCAAGACATGATCGACAACGAAACAATCGATAAGCCAAGCATAGCTCCTAAACCATCGGGCCAACATGACACCTCCCTTACTCGCCCCATTTTCGTAGGAGCTCATCCCATCCTCAATCACCCCCTCCTGGCTCCCGCAAGCGATCACGAGGTCAACGTCCTTTTCGACAGCATCAACAACAACGGTGGCAACATTGATCACATTCGCCGAGCTAGGACAAGAGCAAAACCAAAGCACGAAAACAGGAAAGAAATTTCCACCCAGATCCCTCATCAACGTCCCCTCAAACAATCTGATGGCCACAATGGAGCTCCACATCCCCAACGTCCGCGTCAGTCTCCTCTAGATCTGCAAATACCGCCGGGATTCCCTCCTAAACGCACAAGCGAAAGCAAGAACGAGGACATAATCGAAAATATAATTACCCCACCCATAACGAACGGTCCTTCATATAACACAACATGGCGAGATGCCAAGGATATCCTCCCAGCACAACTCATTGACCGCATTGTCCGGGATTGGCTACCAGGTGCCATAACTTTCTCCCACACAGATCTGCCGTCCTTCCAAGATCCACACAACCCAGCACTCTACATAACCGTCGAGTGCCGCAACATGATATTGCCCGTTACCCTCATCGACAATGGCTCCGCAATCAACATCCTGCCCCTAACAACTGCCCTCAAGCTAGGACTAAAGGAAAGTGATGTCACCCCTTGCTCCAACAACATAAGAGCGCATTTACTGCACTCGCGCAAAGATAGAAGGTGTCATATCACTACCCATCATAACAGGATTCATCAAGACAAAAACCGACTCCAACTCATGGACATCCCCTGCTGCATAATATGTTACTAGGAAGGACATGGATTCACGCCATCGGGCCATAACATCAACTCTCCACCAGAAGGTTAAAATCCCTTTACAACGAGGTTATCACCATAGAAGCCTCGGATCTCCGAAGCCGCCTCCATCACCGAAGCTTGAAGAAAATGCCACCCAATCTACCAAAGGCCTGTGGAAGTCCCAATTCAAGCACCTGCACCTAGAGTCTAGGGTCCTGCGTCATCATGACGCCAATTTTCTAAAAATCGGCTAGGTTACTCGATCTTTTTCCTAATGTAGTAAGTCTCAGGACAGAACTAGAGTCATTAAGGTTGTCCAAAGCTCCCTCGTCTGAGCTATCTTCAAATGTAACCGCTTTTGATAACATTAATAACATGAAAGTTTTTGATTACACTTTGCCTCATTTAAACCCTACTTTTTCTAATAATTGCGATAAATTTAAACTAAATAACATTGCATTATATAGATACATTGCAAGTATTGTCTCAAAACCCGAACAGGACCCAATTATTGAAGACACAACAACCATCAACGTAGGAACGCCCGAAGAGCCTCAAGAACTACAGCTGGGGGCTTCCCTGAGCGCAGACGAAAGGGCCACCTATACCAAGCTCCTCGTAGAGTTTAAGGACGTCTTTGCCTGGTCATATAAGGACATGCCCGGCATAGACCGCGAGATAGCTGAACACCGCATCCCGATCAAGCAAGGTAGCGGGCATCGATCAAGCGAAGCTCAGACGCATCAAGCCGTAATGGTCTCTCATGGTCAAGGAAGAGATCGGCGACTATAAGTCGGGATTCATCCAAGTCATCGAATACTCGACCGGGTCTCCAATATGGTACAGGTTATGAAGAAAAGCGGCAAGATACGAGTGCAGCCGACTTCCGGACCTAAACAAAGCCTCGCCCAAAAGATGACTTCCCACTACCTCACATGGACATCCCGATCGATAACACAGACCACGCCATCGTCATTCATGGATGGATATGCAGGATACAACCAAATCAAAATGGCACCGCATTTACATGCCAAAACCACTTTCAGAACCCCTGGGAACATATCGCTACACGCCATGCCATTTGGGCTCATAAATGCCGCGCTACCTACCAACGCATCGCCACCACCTTACTCCGCGACATGATGCATAAGGAGGTCGAGGTATACGTTGACGACATGATTGTAAAGTCAAAGGAAGGGACGACCACGCCACCAACCTCCGCAAGTTCTTCACCGTAATCAGCAAAGATAAAATGCGATTAAACCCACGTAAATGCACCTTTGGGGTCACGTCAGCAAATTGTTAGGCCACATAGTGAGCGGTAGCGGATCGAAATAGACCACCAAAATCAAAGCAATAATGGGCATGAAGACGCCGAGCAACATCGACGTAAATAAGGAGTTTCGGGGACAGTCCAATATATCTCCAGGTTCATCGCCAAGCTCACCATGATCTCAGGAACCAATCTTCAAAAAGTTGAAGAAGGAAGAGCATACGAAATGGGACGATGATTGCCAAGAAGCATTCGACAAAGTCAAAAGCCCGCCACAAACCCACCGTTCTTGTACCCCACAAAAGGACCTACCACTGCCGCTATACTTAACGATCACGCCAAACGCCATGGGTGCCATGCTCGCCAAGAAGTCAACAACGAAGAATCCGCCATCTACTACATCGCAAGAAGTTTCACGATCATTTAAACCCAGATGAACCCGGCCGAGAAAAGTCGCCTCTCACCGTCCGGGCAACCAAAAAGCTCAGCACTACCTACTCACTAGCACAACAAGAGTCTACTCCCTAATGGACCCCCTCAAATACCTATTTGAAAAACCAGTCCTAAACGGACGTATGGCCAGGTGGACTCTACTTCTCGCCGAGTACGAACTCAAGTACCTCCCTCTGAAAGTAATCAAAGGAAGAGCGGTCTCGGACTTCCTCGCAGAAAATGCCATCATCGAACAACCCATGATCGATACAATGTCATTTCCGGACGACGGGATATTCGCCATAGAGAGGGAGTACTGGCAATTATACTTCGACGGAGCGTCAAATTACCGCGCTATGGAGCTCGAATACTCCTAATATCCCCAAACGGCGATCATACTCCACTCTCAATCAAGCTCGACTTTAGCGTTACAAACAACGCCGCGGAATACGAAGCCTGCATTTATGGTCTGCAAGCAGCCATCACTCTCAAGATAAAGAACATACGGGTACATGGAGATTCATTCCTCATCATAAATCACGTGACAGGGGCATGGAAAATCATGAGCGAAACCCTCACCAAATACCAAGCGAAAGTACAAAAACTCCTAGCCAACTTCGACTGCATTCAGTTCTATCACCTCCCAAGGGAAGAAAACCAGTTTGCCGACGCACTGTCAAAACTCTCATCCCTCCTGAACATGCCACCAGACATGAAGTTACTACCCATCATCGTCGAAAGACGTGATTTAACCAAAGATACATCCATACCATTGACCTGGATTTGCCGAAGCGCATGCAGCCGCGTGGTATCAAGCCATAATCAACTACAAGGCAGACAACACCTACCCACCCGACAATCGATAAGCGCGGACAGAGGGCTATCGACTCTAGCTTCCCAATTTGTGCTAGAGATGGGACAACTACTCAAGAAGACACCACAAGGGACACCGCCATGTGTATCGACTACAAGAAGGGCAGAAATCATCACGCAAGTCCATGATGGCGAACGCGGACCCCACATGAACGCTCGAGCACTCGCAAACAAATCCTACGGCTAGGATGGTATTGGACAACCATGGAAGCAGACTGTATCCAATACGTCAAGCATTGCCACAACTGCCAAATTTTCAGCAACGTCCAACATGTACCACCTTCACCACTATACAGCTTAACCTCACCTGGCCCTTTTCAACCTGGGGCATCGACGTGATAGGAAAAGTCCACCCCATCGGAGCAGGAGGTCAACGTTTTGTCTTTGGTGGCCATCGACTACTTCACTAAATGGGTTGAAGCAGCGTCTTTTCGGACCCTTGGCTCCAAGGAGGTCGCCAAGTTCATCCAGACGAACATCATATGCCGATATGGCATACCCCACGAGTTCATCAGCGATCAAGGTTCGCACTTTCAACGCGAGACCAAGCCATACTCACAAAATACAACATCCAAAGCATCACAAATCCTCACCCTATCGACCCCAAACCAATGGAGCCGCTACAAATGAACAAGACGATCGTCACCATACTTGAGAAGATGATCGACACCGCAAAGATCGCCTAACAAAATACCATATGCACTGGGGATACCGTGATTACCATCCGAACCCCTACGGGCATGACCCCTATTTCCTCACCTACGCACGGAAGCCGCCCAACCAAAGGGGAAATAGAAATACAATCTCTACGCATACTAATGGAAAGTAGCATCCCTGAAGCGAATGGGCCCGTGAACTGCATTTAACAACTCATGCTCCTGGATGAACGCAGCGTTGCATTCCCGAGCACCGCATTTAATGTACCAAGCCCGACTACAACGAGCATTCAACAAACGAGTTAAACCACGACACATAAAAGTAGGTGATCTCGTACTAAAATCAGTCCGGGCACCACTTCCAATCGACCCACGAGGAAAATTCAAGCCTAACTGGCCGACCTCTACCTCGTCAAGGAAATCTTCACGGCGAGAGATCAAACTAACCGACTCGACGGCTAAGAGTTCAACCTCGCCACAAACCTCGATCAACTCAAGAAATACTACCCCTAAAACCCTTGCAATGTATCTCAGAAATACAATTTTATAAAGCAACTCATGGACCTAAGGTCCTTAAACATGCTCATGGACCGGCAGGTCCTTAAACATGCTCATGGGCCGGCATGCCCTTAAACGTGCACCTTCACACTCTCTCACAAAAAAAAAGCAAACACAACTCATGGACCGGCAGGTCCTTAAACATGCTCATGGGCCGGCATGCCCTTAAACGTGCACCTTCACACTCTCTCACAAAAAAAAAAAAGCAAACACAACTCATGGACCGGCAGGTCCTTAAACATGCTCATGGACCGGCAGGTCCTTAAACATGCTCATGGGCCGGCATGCCCCTAAACCTGCTCTTTCCTCTTCACAAAAATCAAAAAAAAACAATTCATGGACCGGCAGGTCCTTAAACATGCTCATGGACCGGCAGGTCCTTAAACATGCTCATGGGCCGGCATGCCCCTAAAACATGCATCCACCAAACACAATTCATGGACCGGCAGGTCCTAAAACATGCTCATGGGCCGGCATGCCCCTAAAACGTGCACATTCACCACAAAAAAGCAAACACAATTCATGGGCCGGTATGCCCTTAAACATACATTCTCGAACTACGCCGGTTTGATTCCACTTTTCGTGGATACGTAGGCAGCTTTGTAAAAAAAGCACAACCGATATTCAACACAAAAATGACACGTCCAAAGCTTAAAAAGGCTGAGGATATAGTCAACACAAAAACCGTCTCATAACCTAATGGGTTAACATAAGGCGATATTCAACACAAAAATGACGCGTCCAAAGCTTAAAAAAGCTGAGGATATAGTCAACACAAAAACCGTCTCATAACCTAATGGGTTAACATAAGGCGATATTCAACACAAAAATGACGCGTCCAAAGCTTAAAAAAGCTGAGGATATAGTTAACACAAAAACCGTCTCATAACCTAATGGGTTAACATAAGGCGATATTCAACACAAAAATGACACGACCAAAGCTTAAAAAGGCTGAGGATATAGTCAACACAAAAACCGTCTCATAACCTAATGGGTTAACATAAGGCGATATTCAACACAAAAATGACGCGTCTAAAGCTTAAAAAGGCCAAGGACACAGTCAACACAAAAATTCGTTTTTTAACCTAAGGGTGAAGAGAACGACATTCAACACAAAACGACAAACCCAAAGCTTAAAAAAGTCGAGGGAATAGTCAACAAAAATTTCCTAAAAACAACAAAAACCATGCTTGCATTCTAAACCTTTGAGAAAAGATTAGAGCCAAGGAATTTTACACAAAATAACAAGCAAAATGAGGCAGAGTCGTAAATAAAAACCTGATTTTTATTAATCTTAAAAAGAACGGTTACATTTTGGATTTTCAAACATAGGAGCATAACTACGACCTTAGAAATACACTAACAAACACTATATATTACAATACGAGTCCCGGCATGTACATCGGGTTTAGGATAGGTAATATATTACATAATACAACATAATATGAACACAATACTAACAAAGCACACATAAACTAAAACCAGGTTACTCTCCGAAGCCGACTCAAAACCTTCTAGCTGAATAGGGGAGCACCAACCCTCAACCCCTACGGCGACCCCCAACATTACCATGACGATCCGGAGCACCTGGCCCTGGAATACGGCGACGACCGAACACGCATTCAGCCGCCGAGAGAGGCACCGAGCTCGAAGCGCCACCCCCACCACTATTGCGTCCAAAGCGGATCGGGTCGTAGGCGGACGTCGGCGGAGGCTCGTTAAGCACTATGGCACGAAGACGAGCCCTCTCCACAAAGACTTTCAAAGAACGGTCCATTTGGAGTAAGCCTCGACACCGGACGTCCCAGGGGTACCACCACAAGCCACTTAGGACGCATGATCCAACCATCGACCCACTCGCTTGGCCACCTGGTTATTTAACACAACCATGTCCTGCACCTTCGTGTCTCCGCCAGGAATGAATCGTGCATCCCCTATCTGTCGCCCCACCCGCAGGGGATGGATGTAAACCCCCATCTCGAACCCACACAATAGGACCCCGTAGGGGCTATCACCATCGCGCTCGTCATTAATCGACCACTCCCCACCAGGATACCGACCAACGGATGGGCATGCACATGACCTCACAAACTCTGGGAAATAGTCATTAGGCGCTGCTCGACCCGACCATCGCATGTAACGATTGGTAACGCCTCGCGATATATTCGCCATCAAAGCCAAGGTCGTTCAACACACTTAGACGCTCCATCGCCCACACTGGAGGATCAATGGACACCCTCAGACGCATGTTCCCTATTACATGCCCTGGCCGTCTAATCCAAGGATCGTCTCCGTAATTAAAGCGTAAGGATTGCAACCTATTTCCATCCGCTTCCACAACAAAGAATTAAACGCGGATCTCCCAACAACCCCTGGACACGTAGTCCGGAACATATAGCAATGAACCAAGCAAAAAGCCAAAGCCCTTCTCCTAGCCACAAGCAGAGATATGTCCGCTTGCATTATTCCTAAACCATTGACACAAACGATAGAGGTTGATACGGTTCCCAACAAATAACTCTTCCACCTCATCACGGGTCATCCGGAGATAATCAACCTCGCCTCTTGTAGCCAAGTTCCCGCCTCGACACATACAGAAGGCCAATACGCTGGCCCACCCGCCAATGGCTCCAAACTCCTCGACTAAAGGGCAAACCTCTCCGCAAGGAAAGCGGAACACATGAAGGCTTGGGTCCCAATACTCAAGACAAGCGCCCAGAACTCGTACTCCATTCGAACTCGCTTTAGCCCACGAAATACGCCAACTCCGCAATCTTTCAAAAGCTTCTTCTCGATGCCCGACAAGGACGCACACCAACGACGCAAGTTTCCTTCAAAACTCTCCATAACTCGACGAATGTTCCGTAAATATTCTGAATATTTTTGGAAAATCGAGAATAGAAGACGAGAGGATGAGTGAAATGAACTAACTTAGCCCTCCTTTTATAGTCAAAATTTGCAAGACGAAATACAACACAAAAACTTAAACGCTGGTGAACAAGCGATTAAAATAAATCAAACAAAAACCACAAAACAAAATTCTAATCATCAGAACAAAGCGACAAATCAAATCACTCGCTTACAGCGATTTTCTTTTTCTTTTCTGACAAAATTATTCGATTTCTTACACTTCTTACACACCTACACCCTATACTCCTTAACTTATTAACCATTTACTATGTTTACCGACCTCTTAACCGACAAGCATTTACGGCCCGACGCGTTGCCTCGATTTATGTAATCGACTCCGCCTTTCGTATTTTTTCTTTTTCACAAAATACGATAATCACACAAAAAACAAACACAATACATAATATGATTTTCGCATTCACGAATTTCGCCTCAAAACGCCGCTTTAGCTCGTGATTTTTACTATGTCAAAAACGCTCTTTTTACGAGTCTAAAATATGTCCTAACCAAAGATTTTTCAAAAACTCTTCATTTCGTGATTTAAATCGGTCATTAGCGAGTCACCTCAATCGAGACGTATATATATGCTTTCACGACTAACAATGTTTTGCAGTGCACGCCAAGAAGCAACACGCAAGCATTTCAGATCTTGCCACGACGCAGGAATGCATTTTTCGCAACAAGACAAAATAACCGAAATAAAAACTATAAACACCCACAAAACCAAAAAAATCAACCGTACACAAATCCAAAAACCAACCACGCAGAACAAATACTAATATTCATAATACAAGTCCGAAATATACAAGTCCAAGCCTACTACGATCGGGTCACGACGCCGCAAGACAAAGACGCAGGAATCAATCTCAAAGACGTGCCCTATCCAGCCTCGATATCGACTCCTCCTTTCTCGGGACCTCGCCCGGCTCCTCGGCATGCGCAGCCTCCCATTTCGACGCGATCTCGCCTCCTCACCCGACCTGGCTAACTCGAAGTCGCGCGGCTGCCTCCTTCGCGCTCGCAAGCGTCAACAACTTTCTCGTTCACAACCGCCCGCCATCGGTTTGCCGCCCGCCAGAGCCTCCTGTGGACCTCAGCTGTCACCTGCAACAATGCGAGAAATCAATTTAGCTTTCTGGGGGCTATAATCAAAAACCTGCTTCAACAGAGTTTGACTAAGGATTTTACACTAAAATCTTACTCAAACTGGGGGCTATAATCAAAAACCTGCTTCAACAGAGTTTGACTAAGGATTTTACACTAAAATCTTACTCAAACTGGGGGCTATAATCAAAAATCAAGTTAACAGAGTTTGAATAATGATTTTACAATAAAATCTTATTCAAACTGGGGCTATATACTACATAATACTCATGTCGCATACAAAGAGGAGGGTTAATACCTTTCTCACGCGGATCCCACCTCTCAAAACCCGTGACGGTGAACCACGCATGTAGGAAGGCAAAGACGATCGAACGAGAGCGACCTGCGTGAACAACCAGCAGGTCCTCAACGAACGGAGGAGGCTGGAACTCAAGGTCAGGGTCACGTCGCTACAAAACAAAAATAGGGTAAATTTTTGCTTCCTGGAACCAAAACAGATACAAGCGAAAAGGATAATCAAGCATACCTCGATCACAGCGTCAGCAAGGGCATGCTGTGCCCAAGTCACGTAATCCTCATCCCGCCGCAGCAAGGAGTCGGACTCACCCTCGTGATACACGTCACGACGCTCATTAGCGTCGGGCGTCTCCACGAACAAAACCGAGGGCGGAGGATGATAGCGGTTATTTTTATATGTTTTTACCCCCGTCCCGAGCTGTTTTTTATTGTCAAAATGCGTCCTTCGGGGCCATTCTGTTCTCACATTACGTCCTAGAGGCGCTTTTGTTGTATTTCCGTATTTTGCAGGATTTCATTCATTTCCTAGGCATTTGAGCTGAAAAGTGGATACACGGGAATCCAAGAGACGACGTGAAGTTGAGCTCGGGACCGAAAGCCGAGAATTAGAGTTAAGGGGCCGGAATATTGCAAGAGCTAGCAATGGCCCAAGAAGAATTTGGAGTTTTGGGCCCAATACGTTGGGCTCCGTTCAAAAGAGCACCGGAGCGGCCCAAGATGATTCTGGACCGGGCCATCGACCTACCGTGACGTATTATTATTATTTTCGGGAGCTGTTAATTTGTGGGATATTAAGCAGAAACTTAAGTTTAATTATCATGGGATGTATTTATTTAGACCTAAACTACGATAACAGTTTGCTTTGTTCTCTCTCATAGTTTACTTTACTGCTTTCATCTTCAACATTGGATTTTAAGTTGCATTTCATCCTCGGAACTTTGTAACCGCTTTCTGCATTTCTTAATTTCAATTCAAGCATTCAATCTCGTAATCATGTCTCTATTTTATTCCTTTGTTATTTTATCGCTTGCTCTAGATATGAGTAGCTAATCCCCTCGCTAGGGTTGAGGGGAATTATGCCTTTAATCCTGTGTTTGTTTAAATTGCTGTGATTGATTAGTTTATGCTTGTGCGATTTCTTCCTGCGCGATTAATTGACAATTGAATTTAGGGACGCCTTGATTGAATTGAACTTAGGGTTATATTGATTTAAGATCGAAAGCCTAATCAGTATTAGACCACTACGCGTAATTGATAAGTTGATTTAGTAAGTCGCGAGAGCCCGCTAAATTGAACTTAAGGTAACATTGACTCGAGAGAGCTTGTTTTATCCTAATCGCCTTGCTTATTCTGATTGATTGCTATTTTGGTGAAAGTTTATTATCCGGATTATTGTCATAAGGAACCCGAAACCCTGGTCTTTTACCTATTGTTTAAACCCTCTTATTATTGCTTTAGTTTGTTCTTTTAGTTTAATAGACCTTACAAAACAAACCATTTTCACACCTTAGGAATAGCCTAGACTTAGTAAACCTGCGAGTATACGTTTCTCTGTGGATTCGACCCTACTGCCACTAGCTACCTTGTTAGTTGACTTTAGGTTACTTTGACTTAGGTGATACGACTTTAGCCTTGTCAATTTTGGCGCCGTTGCCGGGGAAACGGTTTTATTTTCGCATTTACTTAGTAGGTTATTTCTCTTGTCTCAGGGAACTCCAGTTCCTTGAGACCGTTTCTCACTTCTCCTTGTAGTTTTTGTTTATGCGCAGGTCACCTTCAGGTTTAGTTCCATTCGATCCTGAACCGGAGCGGACTTCTCACGAACGCCAGAACTTCTTTAAGGAGATTGCTGAAACCTACGCAAAAGAGGTTGTGGAAGTTTCTGAAGCGGAATCTAGTTCAGAAGCATCGTCCTACGAAGAGGACACTACTCCACCTTCTACTTCCAGTGTTGTTTCTGAGGCGTTTGTGACTATGCCGAGACTCTCAAGTCACTCCTTGTTGGAGTAAGTGTCCTCCACAATAGTGCGATTACTTAATAAATCTCAATTAAGGAATACATGGGGATAATCCAGTATTATTGTCAATTGATTAACGTAAATCAATAACGGTTGGCTGACTAGAGTTTGACGTTATTGTCGTGAGAACGGCGGTAATCAATTGATCCCTTTAAGTCACACCTATAGGAACATACTCCAAATATTTAAGCTAATTAATTGTATGAGATACGATTAGATTAGCAAATTGATAAATTGACTAACGGTTAGTCAGTGTATTAATTTAGAGAGAAATCGAGTTAAGAACTGGAGTGATTTAATTTTATATCGATAAAATTATTTGAGGAGATGGGAATTAGTGATTAAACGTTAATTCACTAATTGTGTATATTTTACTAATGAGATTAGTAAAAGTACATTTTTAATATATGTGTAAAGTACATGTATATTAAGGAATAGTTTAATTAATTTATACTTTATCATATTAGATGATTTAAGTAATAAATTATAAGTATTTGTGGGACAAATATTAAGAGAACAAATAGGACCCCTAAAGGTCCATTTGGACGTCCAAGTAAAGGGAAGAGGGATTGATTCCCTTTTGTCTTATTTGTCTTGGTTGTTTCTAATTGCTTTTTGCATGCTTGAGACAACATCATTGGCATGCACCACATTACACTAATCAAGATAAAAGCATGCAAAACTCTTCACTCCTTCCCACCTAAAGTGGCCGGCCCCTATTGTGTATAATATACACTATTGTTTTTTTCTTTTTGGTTCATGAGATGAGCATTAGAAAGAGAAACATAAGGGCATGCATTTTTCCTACACAAATCTCCCTCAAAACTCTCTCTAAATACTACTCCTAATATTACTAAGAGTTAGTAAGTATTAGTAGTAATATTACACATATTATCAAGCTAGCTATTAGTGATTTCTAGTCTAAATCACTAGTAGTATTTGGAGTTGTTCTTGGGTGCAACTAAGAGGAGGTTTCCTATTTTGGGAACTCGGGTTTGGAGGATCATCCATATAGTTAGCTCAAGAAACAAAACTAGAAAGGAGTTCTAGTTTTGTGCCCAAATTTCCTTTAAGAGAAAGGTATAAATTTCTAAACTTGTTAACAATGTAAATTTGTACTACATAGATCTTGCTAAATCAAATTAGAGTAATTTGATTTACACTAATACTTGATTAGTGAATGGGATCCGATCCCTACAAGTGGTATCAGAGCCATGGCTTGTAGTTACAAATTTATTTTGTTATTTTTGGAGTTTTATGTATTTATTGAGAATAAATGACATAAAATCCGAAAATGATGTTAAAAATGGTTTTAACACGAGATTTTTATTGCATGCAAAGTTTCTGGTCTCATGAAATTACTGGTCAAATTTCGTAATTTTTGAAATTTGTTTGCTAATTAAAATGATTTTTATACAAAACCGAGTCAAAAAGTGAGTTTTTGGCTAAAATAATTACTATAAATAGTTATAGTTCGAATCCGGTCACGAAATTTTTACACAGTGATATTTCATATTTATACTTTCTGCATGTAAATTTTCAAAGTCAGGTTTTGAGTTTTGAATATTTATTCATTTTTTTGTTTAAAATCGGTATATAATGGGTTTTATGTCCAAAAATATAGTAAATGTTGTTTTCTGGACATGAAATTTATACCAATATTGTTACATATTATGAGGATGCTCTCGTATAAATTTGGGATTTTACCTCACTGTTTTAGACGTTTTCTTGATTTTATGAGTTAAAATCGATGAAATCGTATGTTATTTTATATAAAATAATTCGTAAATATTTTCTGGCCAAACTTTTTTTTCTGATATTTTGGAAGTGTTCCAGAATATACAAAAATTTTTCAAAATAAAAATAATTTTATTTTATTTTATTTTGATTTTATAAAGCTTTATTCATAAAAGGGTTATGATTAAAGTACTTCTAATTAGCAAATGACCATGTTTATGAACTAAAATCACCATAAGTTAGTATAAACTAATGTTGGGTGTTCTAAAATCAGTTTAGAAGTTTTAGTTCAAGCTTAAAAGGTGTTTTAAGCATTATTGATTAATATGAGATTAATCGATTAAAAATGAGATCGGTTTGAAACGAATTAATGCGATTATTATTTAAGGCGATTTTGGCATGTTTTTATTTATAAGCTTTACATTATGCATGTTTGGATGAATGTTTATTGTTGAATGAATGTTTATTCTTACTAGTATGGCCATAGTTGTTATATTTTTACCGATATTACCCGTAATGAAAGGGAATATCGTGTGGTTTGTAATTAAATGCGATCTCGTATCGCCGGTTTGTAATTTAATAGTTTATTTCATTTATAAATGTATAATAGGATTGCTATGTATTCATTTGTAAATCATACTTGTAACTATTTGTAATCCGAAGACCGGTGATGGAGATCGACATGGAGCCTTAGAAGAGTTCTAAAGCTTGCAAGGAGAAGACTTGGATAAAGTCCATATGAAGAGGGACCAAAGGAGTTGGTTTCCAATTTGTAACTCCTTGTATTTTAATTACCTTTAGGTGGCCATACTAGGTTTATGTTTTTGCTTGCTTTATCATGCTTGTTTGTTTGCTTATTTTCCGCACACATGCCAAAATCGCCATGCATGCCACTATATCCCACTATGATTGTCGATTTAAGTCACGATTCCTAATTAGTTCACTTATAAAGAATTTTATGACTAAAATTGACAAGATCACCCACATATTTATCAAAATGAATTGAGATTAAGCCTTTCCAAATGTAGCAACTATGAACCCCATGTTCGTGAGGACCTCCGCGACGTGGAACCTTGTTACCATGGGTAAGTAGTGGGAGGAAGTCCCATGCTAATTTGGTTTGGACTCAACCGAATAAGAGTTACTTGGGGCTAATCGATGCATTTTAAAGAAAATCATCAACCAAGCATTCTAGTGTAGAATTAGTCAAGTGTTGACTTATCGTTTTTATATAAAAGGAAACATGAGATGTCTAATTTTATATGAAAAACGAGTCTTGGAATCATTTATATAATTTCGTGGGAGATCATTATATAAATGGACATTTGTTTTAAAACCGTTTTAGCAAATGTTATAAATGAACAATGAATGCTTATATATTTCCTCATATTTGTTGTAGAATAATTTATTTATCGCAATGACAACTTTAACTCCCGCACCCATTTTGGGTATATATTCATGGTTGAGAACCGTGATGGATAAGTGTATCCTAAAAGATGACGGTAGCAACTTTGTCGAATGCGATTCGACTATAAGGGGCGCCGCTCATTCCGACAATGTGCTTAAGAACTTTACCGAACCACCTCCCACCGAACCCGGACTTAGGGCCACCACGGCGGCGCAAGACGCCTACGATGAGCACCTAAAGGTTGACAATGACGTTGAAAATATATTGATTTGGTCAATGTCACATTCTCTCAAACTTCGCTTCGTTACTCACTAAAGTGCATATGAGATATTCACTAGAGTGACGACGATGTGCTTCGACCTAGATAGCACGAAAGTGAATGAGGATTGAGAGAAAAGATATTCTTTCAATGAGATTGAAGAACATAAACTTTAGGGTTAAGAAAGGGAAGGGAGCTAATAAAGCTCGGTTCAAGGAAGATAAGGGTAAGGGGAAGGCTATTGAGAATAGCAAGCCCAAACCCGGTCATTGAAAGCGCAATTGTCCCAAATTCTTGAAGGAAAAGAATGATGGATGTGCGACATCCAAAGAAATTGTTCCTTCTAGTCTTTATATGATTGACATAAATCATGCTTGCATTTCTACATGGGTATAGGATACCGGATGTGGATCTCATCTTTGCAATCACTTGCAGGGGATGAGAAACGTGCAAGCACTAGCCAAGGGTGATGTAGATCTCCGCATGGGTAATGGAGCTAGAGTAGCGGCCATTTCCGTGGGAATTTTTGTACTCACTCTAGCTAGTGGTTTAGAGTTGTACTTGAATAACTGTTATTTTGTACCAACTCTAACCAAAAACATTATCTCCGTCTCCGTGTTAGATGCGGAAGGCTTTTGTTTTATGATAAAGGACAATCGGTGTTCTTCATCATTTAATGAAATGGTTTATGGTGAAACCATTTCAATCGGAGGTATTTATGTTTTGAATGATGTCAATGATGTTTATCATATAAAGACCAAGAAGCTCAAAACAAATGAATCAAACAAATCCTACCTTTGGCATTGTCGTTTAAATGATATAAACGATAGACGCATAAAGAGACTTGTTGAGACCAAGGTTCTCAAACCATTTGATTGCGAATCATATGGTACATGCGAGGCTTGCCTTTTAGGCAAGATGACTCGCGCACCCTTTAGTGGTAAAGGGACACGAGCTAGTGAGGTTTTAGGACACATACATACCAATGTGTGTGGTCCATTAAACATCACCGCTAGAGGAGGATATCATTACTTCATTACTTTTACCGATGATTTAAGTAGATATGGTTATATCTACTTAATAAGGCATAAAAGTGATGCTTTTGAGAAATTTAAAGAATTTCAAAATAAGGTTGAGAACCAATTGGATAAGAAGATAAAAGCACTACGATCGGATCGTGGTGGCGAATATCTAAGTAATGAGTTTGATTCACATCTTAAGGATTGTGGTATAATATCACAATGGACTTCCTCCCGCACACCACAGTTGAATGGTGTTGCAGAAAGGAGAAACCGAACCTTATGAGACATGGTTCGGTCTATGATGAGTCAAAGTGAGCTTCCTAGATCGTTTTTGGGCTTTGCACTATCGTCTGCTGTATTCTCACTAAATCGAAATCTGACTCCATATGAGATATGGACGGGAAAGGTTCCCTATTTGTAGGTTATCCTAAGGAAACATGTGGTTATTACTTATACAACCCTCACGAGAACAAAGAGTTTGTGGCTCGTGATGCTGTCTTTCTAGAAAATGAGTACATTTCTAATAAGACAGAGTGGGAGAAAATTTGAACTTGATGAAGTTCAAGAGCCACAAACCGACACAGAAAATGAGGAAACCATTCCCTGCCTTCTCAAACTAAGTATAATCCCTAGGAGGTCAGGAAGAATTAGTCATCAACCTGACCATTACCTCGGTAACATCGAGGAGGAGGGTGATTTGTTGTTATTCGAAAGCAACGAACCCTCAACCTACAAGGCGGCTATTAGTAGTCCTAACTCCGAACAATGGCTTGGGGCCATGAAATCCGAAATGGATTCTATGTACGAGAACCAAGTTTGGGACTTGGTAGATTTACCTGAAGGAGTGAGACCCCTTCAGTGTAAATGGATATTCAAAATCAAACTCGGCATAGATAAACATATTGATGTTTACAAAGCTAGATTGGTGGCAAAGGGCTTTGCACCGGTTGCTATGCTTCGATCCATAAGGATAATCTTAGCGGTTGCCGCATTTCATGAATATGAAATATGGCAAATGGATGTAAAAACCACCTCCTTGAATGAGATTCTAGAAGAGGAAGTGTACATGACACAACCTAAAGGTTTTGTAAATACATCTAACCCTAAGAAAGTATGCAAGCTTAGGAGATCCATTTATGGTCTTAAGCAAGCATCAAGGAGTTGGAATCACAGATTCGATCATGTTATAAAACAAAATGGATTCGCTCGAAGTGCCGAGGAACCTTGTTTATACATGAAGTTTAGTGGGAGTAAAGTAACATTCCTTGTTTTGTATGTGGATGACATACTACTAATTGGAAATGATGTTCCAAGTTTAAATTCGGTAAAAGTGGAATTGGAAAACCATTTCCAAATGAAGGACATGGGAGAGGCACAACGCATCTTGGGTATCCGGATCTATAGAGATAGATCCAACAGGATACTAGCATTGAGTCAAGAAACTTATATCGATAAGATTCTTGATAGGTTCAATATGAAAGACTCCAAGAGAGGCTTTCTTCCGATGAGTGTAGGAATAACATTGAAGAAATCTCAATGTCCTACGACTCCTGCGGAAATTGAACGCATGAAATTGATCCCTTATGCTTCCGCTGTAAGATCAATCATGCATGCTATGATGTGCACTCGTCCCGATGTCGCTTTCGCCTTGAGCATGACGAGCCGGTATCAAGCTAATCCCGGTGAGAGTCACTGGATAGCTGTAAAGAACATCATTAAGTACTTGAGAAGAACTAAGGATTCGTTTCTAGTGTTTGGAGGAGAACTTGAGCTACGTGTAAAGGGTTACACGGATGCAAGTTTCCAAACCGATGGGGGTGATTTGAAATCCCAATATGGCTATGTCTTTATGGGGGTGCAATTTGCTGAAAAAGTTTCAAGCAAAGTGTCACTGCGGATTCTACAACAGAAGCTGAATTTTTGGCAGCTTCGGAAGCTGCTAAGAAAGCTGGATTCGGCAGTTCTTGTATGGACTAAGAGTAGTCCCTAGTGCCGAAGATCCAATCACTATTTATTGTGATAATAGTGGGGCTATCTTTCATGCAAAGGAGCCCAAGTCTAGTAATAAGTCTAGACACGTTTTGAGGAAATACCATGTTATAAGAGATAACGTGGAAAGAAAGGAAATAGATATTTGTAAGGTTGGGACAGACGATGAGATCGCTGATCCTTTAACCAAGCCTCTTTCGAGGACTAAGCATGACGCTCACACCGCCTCTATGGGGGTTGAGGCGTATGCCTGATTTCCTTTAGTTTTTGAGATATGTAATGGATAAAGTATCCTATTACATATATGAAAATAACATTCATTGTTTAGAGTATATTTACTCTTTAAAGTCATTTTGAATGCATACTTTGTTTATCCGAATAGTTGTGTGACAACATTGAACATATTCAAGTGAACGGTATAAACTAAGTACTTGGTCCCTAGTCTCCCATATGAGGTGACGTCTCGGAGAGACTAGATTGCAAGTCGATCGATGGTGGGTTCAACACCATAGGGTCATATGTGATGACTGATCGTTTGCATAGACAGACTGTGAAAAACACTGTCGGCAAAGGACGCTTATAGAATTTCTTTTCAATGAGATCAAACCTGGTCGTGGTGGGAATTCTATAGTATTCCTTCGAGTCGATTCTTTGACCGAACTGATTATCCGAGCCTGCAGCTCCGAGTGACTTTCATTTTTGTCCTAAGCCATGCCGTGAAAGGGGTTATAAGGGCATCTTTGGGGTCATGGTGATCTGCATTATACAAGATAATCGAGTGGAAGGGAAATGTCCACCCTCGTCAGGTAAAACATCTTTGGGCCACTTTCGAGGAGTAGTCGCTGAAAATGCGTGGCCACGCTTCGGTAAGAATCTACGGTAGATTCCCGGTCAGGCCTACTCTCCATATCGAGGAAACCACTCACGATATATATCTCAGGATGCAAGTACGACCTGTAAGACACCTTGCATCGAGTGGGAGATGTGAAACGGACATGAGAATTGGTAATGCACAACTTGTCTCGGACAAGTGGGAGATTGTCGAGTAAGTGTCCTCCACAATAGTGCGATTACTTAATAAATCTCAATTAAGGAATACATGGGGATAATCCAAGATTATTGTCAATTGATTAACGTAAATCAATAACGGTTGGTCAATTAGAGTTTGACGTTATTGTCGTGAGAACGGCGGTAATCAATTGATCCCTTTAAGTCACACCTATAGGAACATACTCCAAATATTTAAGCTAATTAATTGTATGAGATACGATTAGATTAGCAAATTGATAAATTGACTAACTGCTAGTCGCTGTATTAATTTAGAGAGAAATCGAGTTAAGAACTGGAGTGATTTAATTTTATATCGATAAAATTATTTGAGGAGATGGGAATTAGTGATTAAACGTTAATTCACTAATTGTGTATATTTTACTAATGAGATTAGTAAAAGTACATTTTTAATATATGTGTAAAGTACATGTATATTAAGGAATAGTTTAATTAATTTATACTTTATCATATTAGATGATTTAAGTAATAAATTATAAGTATTTGTGGGACAAATATTAAGAGAACAAATAGGACCCCTAAAGGTCCATTTGGACGTCCAAGTAAAGGGAAGAGGGATTGATTCCCTTTTGTCTTATTTGTCTTGGTTGTTTCTAATTGCTTTTTGCATGCTTGAGACAACATCATTGGCATGCACCACATTACACTAATCAAGATAAAAGCATGCAAAACTCTTCACTCCTTCCCACCTAAAGTGGCCGGCCCCTATTGTGTATAATATACACTATTGTTTTTTTTCTTTTTGGTTCATGAGATGAGCATTAGAAAGAGAAACATAAGGGCATGCATTTTTCCTACACAAATCTCCCTCAAAACTCTCTCTAAATACTACTCCTAATATTACTAAGAGTTAGTAAGTATTAGTAGTAATATTACACATATTATCAAGCTAGCTATTAGTGATTTCTAGTCTAAATCACTAGTAGTATTTGGAGTTGTTCTTGGGTGCAACTAAGAGGAGGTTTCCTATTTTGGGAACTCGGGTTTGGAGGATCATCCATATAGTTAGCTCAAGAAACAAAACTAGAAAGGAGTTCTAGTTTTGTGCCCAAATTTCCTTTAAGAGAAAGGTATAAATTTCTAAACTTGTTAACAATGTAAATTTGTACTACATAGATCTTGCTAAATCAAATTAGAGTAATTTGATTTACACTAATACTTGATTAGTGAATGGGATCCGATCCCTACACTCCTTGCCCAAGACGGAGTCCATTCCTAATGGATTCCAGATGCCCGACACTTTGCAGGGCAACTTCGAGATTAAACCCGCCTTCCTTACCTTGGTGGAGCGTAATCATTGGCAAGAATCCTACGGAGGATCCTGGTCGTCATATGCGTGTTTTCACGGACATCGTTTCTACGATAAAGCGTAGCGGTATTACTCGTAATCGATTAGAAATGTCGTTCTCTTCACTACGTGATCGCGCCGTGAGTGGATCACCGATTTAAATAAGGAAGCCGCGGTATTACAGATCGGGATGGGTTGGCTCTTGCATTTTACAAAAGTATTATCCTCCGTAATCCGACGAATCAAACGCCAAGCCAAATCCAAAGCTTTAAGCAAACTTACGACGAATCACTTTCAAGCTTGGGAACGTTATAAGAAACTCATCCGTGATTGTCCTCACCACGGGTTGAACGATTGGCTCGTGATCATGACGCTCTACAACCGTCAGTATTCGGAAAGTCCGCCTATCTTGGATTCACCGCAAATGGGCTGTTCGCCGACAACGCGTCGATGACAACGCAGGCATGGGCATTGATCGAGAAAATGGCGATCCATACCTCACAAGACGATCGACCCAGTGGGAAATTCTCGCAGCCTCATAAAGTGATCGCGAGAAAGATTCTTTGAATGCTTTAACGAGCCAAATTTCGGTTCTAACAATGAAGGTCGACAAGATGAGTGGTGCGGGTTCGTCTAATGCGCAGCAGGTTAATGTCGTTACGGGTCACGATGCGGGTTGCAACAATTGCGGAGCTTCAGGTCATTATGCATATGAGTGCATGGGTTCACCGGAGCAAGTTCATGCTTTTAACACCTATCGTTCTAACTTGCCGTATCAGAACCAACCGGGTTATGATCGTTCTTTACTATCCTATCGGAGTCAGAACGTCCTTAATCCTACCCGCACCGCGAATAAAGAATAATCGACGACGCTCCGCCAGATAAGAACTTTCAAAGAGTTACCAAAGGTCGCCAGATAACCGCCGCAGAACAATACAACAACGAATACCGCAACAAAACTATCACCTCAAGCACAACCGGCCAACGATCCTGCGGGCCGAGATGCGCACGATGATGATGTCGATGCGTAAAATGCAGATGGAAACTCAAAAGATGCAGTTGGAAACTAATCAAGCCGTCAAGCATTTGGAAACGCAAGTGGCGCAACTCGCTACATCTCAATCGACTCGTCAACCGGGACATTTACCTCCACAAGGTAACCCGCCGCAAAAGCATGAGCAAGCGAATGCTATTCAGCTACGTAGCGGCACGACGTACGATGGTCCGAAAATGCCCGGATCCGATGAGCTTGTTGTTGAGGATATTGAGAATGAAGAGGCGTAAAAAGTCAAACCGAGGTTATGGATCTGAAAGCGTCTTTGAACCAGCTGAAACGAGTCACCAGGCACCGGAGCCGGTCGACCGGCAGCCGGTCAGCCGGACCGGCTCCAATGTTCTGACGTCTTCGGGAGTTTTTGATAAAACCTCAAATGATTCCAAAGGTAAGGGGATTAAAGGTATGGATTCTTCTTCTCCTGAAATACAGATTAAGCTCCCGCTTCAACAAATAGCGCAAAGAAAAAGGTTGATCAACAATTCGGTAAGTTTATGGATGTTGTGAAAAATCTTCAAGTCACTGTTCCTTTCACCGAGCTCATCATGCAGGTACCTTCCTATGCTAAGTTTATGAAAGATATTTTGACTAGGAAGCGTTCTATAGGTGATGTTGAGACCGTAGCCTTTACGGGAGAGAGCAATTCCCTTTTATTAGGTAAAGCCCCTCCTAAGCTTAAGGACCCGGGTAGTTTTTCTATTCCTTGTACTATAGGAACCCAGGTCATTGATAAGGCTTTGTGTGACTTAGGAGCGAGCGTTAGTGTCATGCCATATTCCGTCTGTGAAAAGTTGAACATGGGGGGGTTGAAGTGCACTAATGTGACCCTTCAGATGGCGGATAGGTCGGTTAAGCACCCCTTAGGTGTCTTAGAGGATGTCCCTGTGAGAATTGGGAAGTTTTTCTTTCCGGTTGACTTTATTGTGCTAGATATAGCTGAGGATACCCATATACCGATCATCTTAGGGCGACCATTCCTACACACGGCGGGGGCGGTGATAGACGTTAAGAATGGGAAGTTGACTTTAGAGGTCGGTGAGGATAAGGTTACCTTCAACCTCACTAATGCTATGCGTAGTCCCATGATTGAGGAGTCTTGTTGCATGATCGACGTCGTCGATACTATTGTTGAGGGGAATTGGCCTCCGTCCCATTTACGGGACCCCCTTGAGGCGTTTATGGTTTTAGATGCTTGTGCAGGTGACACAGGTTATGGAGCTGTCGTGGATGTGCTGGAGGCAGCTTTGGAAGGACGGCAGCTGAGCCGTAAGGAGAGCGTGTTAGTGAGTGAGTTGGTTCAGCCTACCTATGCTGCAGAGGTAGCGACACCGGAGCTGAAGCCGTTGCCGACTCATTTGAAATATGCTTTTCTTGATGATACGAACTCTTTTCCTGTTATTGTTAGTGCGTCTTTATCTGAGAGTCAGTTGTCTGAACTGCTTGTTGTACTCCGTCGTAATAAGAAGGCGCTTGGTTATTGTTTGGATGACTTGAAAGGTATTAGTCCTGATTTTTGTATGCATAGGATTAACCTTGAGGATGGTCATCGCCTCAGATTCGTGGGCAACGCAGTTTAATCCTAACATGCAGGAAGTTGTGAAGAAGGAGGTCATGAAATTGCTAGATGCAGGTATTATTTACTCGATCTCCGACAGCAAATGGGTGAGCCCGGTACAGGTGGTTCCTAAGAAAGGTGGAACTACGGTGGTTCGTAACGACAAGAACGAGCTTGTCCCCACTAGAGTTGTTACGGGGTGGCGAATGTGCATTGATTACAGGATGCTGAATGCGGCCACCCGCAAAGATCATTTTCCTCTTCCATTTATTGATCAGATGCTTGAAAGGTTAGCTTCTCACTCGTTCTTTTGCTATTTGGACGGGTACTCTGGGTTCTTTCAGATCCCTATTCATCCTGATGATCAGGAGAAGACTACCTTCACATGTCCCTACGGCACCTTTGCTTATCGCAGGATGCCATTCGGACTGTGTAACGCACCGCTACTTTTCGTGAGATGCATGATGGGGATTTTCTCAATTCCTTGAATCTATTATGGAGGTGTTTATGGATGACTTTAGTGTCTATGGCACTAACTTTTCATCTTGTCCTGGTTAATTTGGAAAAGGTTTTGAAACGCGTTGTGTTGAAGTTAACCTTGTTTTGAATTGGGAAAAATGCCACTTCATGGTCAATGAAGGAGTGGTATTAGGTCATATAGTGTGAAAAGGGCATCCAAGTTGATAAGGCAAAAGTGCAAGTGGTTGAGCAACTACCACCTCCCGCCTCTGTTAAGGGGTGCGTAGTTTTCTTGGTCACGCCGTTTTTATCGGCGGTTTATAAAGGATTTTTCTAAAATCGCTAAACCACTTACACGCTTGCTTTTGAAGGATGCCCTTTCGCGCATCGATGAGTGTGTCGAGTCTTTTGACAGGATTAAACAGGCTTTGATTTCTGCGCCGATTATGCAACCTCCGGATTGGAATCTTCCGTTCGAGGTGATGTGCGATGCGAGTGATTACGCATTGGGCGCCGTTTTGGGTCAAAGACGCGACAAAGCTTTGCATGCTATCTATTATGCAAGCAAGACACTAGACGAGGCCCAGGTTAACTACGCGACGACAGAGAAGGAGCTTCTTGCAGTGGTCTTTGCGTTGGAGAAATTTCGGACCTACTTGGTTGGATCAAAGGTCATAGTCTACACCGATCACGCGGCTTTGAAGTATTTGCTAGCGAAGAAGGAGGCGAAGCCGCGGTTGATTCGTTGGATATTATTGTTGCAGGAATTTGACCTTGAGATTCGCGATAAGAAAGGGGCAGAGAATGTGGTTGCTGATCATTTGTCCCGGTTACGATTTGATGGAGGAGGCATTTCGTTGCCTATTGATGATTCTTTTCCCGACGACTCGCCGACGCTGGGCTTGGAGTGTAGGTTCGGGCACTCAACCTGAGCCGTGGTATGCTAACTTTGCCAACTTTCTGGTTGGTCGTCACATGAATGATGATTTGAGTTCCCAACAGAAGAAAAAGTTCTTGCATGATGTTAAGAGCTACTTTTGGGATGATCCGCACCTGTTTAAGGTGTGTGCGGATGGGTTGTATCGGCGATGCGTCCCTCAATGGGAGGTTGCCGGTATTCTAGAGCGGTGTCATTCCTCGCCTTATGGAGGACACCACGGTCCTTCTCGTACAGTTGCTAAGGTGCTACAGTCGGGTTTCTATTGGCCGACTATGTTTCGCGATACGAGTTGTGAGTTGTGATGCGTGTCAGCGCACCGGGGGTATTTCTAGGAGGCACGAGATGCCTCAAAATCCGATACTTGAGGTTGAGATATTCGACGTTTGGGGTGTAGATTACCAAGGACCGTTTCCTTCATCTAAAGGGAACCGTTACATTTTGGTTGCAGTTGATTATGTTTCAAAGTGGGTTGAGGCGGTCGCTTCTCCTACTAATGACGCCAAGACAGTCGTTCGTCTATTGAAGAAAACTATATTTCCTCGTTTCGGTGTACCTCGGGCTTTGATTAGTGATGGTGGAACCCATTTCCACGAACGACAGCTCACTGCTCTACTGGTTAAATACGGTGTCACTCACCGTACTGGACTAGCTTACCACCCACAAACTAGTGGGCAAGTGGAGATCTCTAATCGGGAGATTAAATCGATCCTGGAGAAGGTGGTGGCGAAGTCCCTAAAGATTGGAGTTTGAAGCTTGATGACACTCTTTGGGCATATCGAACGGCATTTAAGACACCTATAGGCACCTCGCCTTATAGGTTGGTCTACGGTAAGTCGTGTCATCTTCCCGTCGAGCTCGAGTACAAAGCTTATTGGGCAATCAAGGAGCTTAACCTCGACCCGACTACGTGGGGAGAAGAGATCGCTGCAAATGCACGAGCTTGAAGAATTTCGCAGGCCAGACGAGAACGCTGCGTCTCTACAAGGAGCGCACTAAGCGTTGGCACGACGCAAAGATTTTGCCTAGGGAGTTCACTGTTGGCGATAAGGTATTACTCTTTAACTCTCGTCTGAAACTGTTTCCCGGGAAGCTAAGGTCCAAATGGTCTGGACCATATACCGTCACGAAGGTCAGCAAGTTTGGCTATTGCGAATTAGAGACGGACTCGGGAGAACGATTTCAGGCCAATGGTCAACGGCTTAAGCTCTATCATCCATCCGCTGTTGTGGGTGTAGTCGAGGTACTCTACCTTGCGCCCCCGGATTCCTCTTGCTGATGAGGTAACATAGTCGTGCGGGACTTTAAACCAGCGCTTCCGGGAGGCAACCCGCGTATTTTGTATTTATTGTAGCATTTTGCTTTTTGCATTTCATTTCGTTCTTTCGGTGAGGCGAGAGTGAGGGCGCTAATAATTCGTTGAGTTGTGCAGGATTTAGAGAAATTCGACACTTAGAATTTTTGTGGGTTTCACGAATAAAGGGCGTCGAAGCCGGCCGACCGGCGGCCGGGCTCGGACCGGCGCCGAAGCATAAATTTTAAGGCAAAAAAAGGACTTAGAAAAAATTGAAAAAACACGGGAGCCGGTCGACCGGCCGCCGGTCCCGACCGGCCGCCGGTCCCGACCGGCCGTCCCGCAAATCTCCTGCCTTTAAATACTCCGCGGAAGCTAAAATTCCCTCACAATTCCAAAATCACTTTCACTCTCTAACATCTCACTACAAATTACTCGACCAAAACCTCTCTAAACCCCAAACCCTAACTTCATCCTCTTCCCCAAAACACCACTTCAAGTTACTACCCATTTCAATGGCGGATCAAGGGAATCAACGCAAGCGTGGACGAGTCACCCGTCACCAAGCATCTCTTCCCGACGTCGAGCCCGACGTCGAATTCTCCGAGGTAATATTCGCTACCGAACAACAAAAGTCAAATTTTCAATCTTTTAAGAATCGTCCCCTCCACCCTACCCGGTTTATTTGCCGGAATACCTTGCGAGCCTTAGGTATAGACGGTGTTACCGAAAAGTTGTTCAAGGGTGTTGGTATGGAAAAAATGTTCGGTATGATGCACTTGACGTATTCACGTCTTACTTGGGAATTTTTGAGCTCACTTAAGGTTGACCGGGGGCGTCCGGCGGATAGTATCGTGTTAACTTTCCGTCTCATGAATAATGATTGCAAATTGACTGGCCAAACAACTTGGTACGATTTTTGGGTTCACCCACCATAAGGAGTATAATGCTCCCGATTCGCTTAAAGTGGGAGAGTTGTGGGAGCCGATCTCGCCAACGACGAGCCCGGAAGCATATGAGTGCCCCTACATTCATCACCGCCATTCGCATTTGGGCGCAGCTCACGGGTGGACGATTTTGGGCGTAATGAGCCCCACAATGTTCTGACCGAGGAGATGGCTATCCTTGACAAGATTTACAAGACGCAACCGGCGGTATCATATTGATCTCGCTTACCACCTTGCTCTTCACTTGAGGAAGTTAGCCCAAGACCGGATTCTAACGTCTAATCCATGTGGGTGGCCTTATTACTCGCATTGCTATTAAGGTCGCGGGTTTCACTGAAACCCTGGCAAAGCGATGCCGGTGGTGTGCTTTTGGATATGTCTTACTTGATCGCGCCATTAAATTGGCTTCGCCTGCGCCTGACGGCAGACGATTTGGATGATCACCAGTGAGAGCGCTCGCTTTCCCGCACCTACACATACCGAAGCTCGTGCGCACTGTGCTACATATCCGCTTCCTTTTGAGGACACTCCTACCCCTCTCGCTCCCGCCCAGACATATGGGCGACGCCCACGCCGGTGCCTCTTCTTCCTCTTATGTCGCTTGTTGAGGAGCTTGCCAGTTAGCCTACTGCCCACCACATACCGCTGCAGTGGTTCCCGATTTTTGACCGCACTCGACATTGTATCGATGATGGGTCGTATGGATTCGGGGCCGACCGGGCCCGCTCCGATTTTGATGACTTTCGCCATCGCTACGACGATGACTTACGCGCGACGACGACGCTGCACAGATCGACAGTGGTGTACACCGACCAGGCGTTGAGTCAAGACTCGCATATGATGCCTACGCGAGGCGTGGCTCCGGCCCCACCTGAGGACCTCACCCGCCCTACTTCACTTGGCCCGACTACGGTACACCGACCAACGCCCATGGAGGGTTTACCCTTCAACCTCGACATTACTCTACACCATACACTTGGCGGATGGTGGGTATGGATACGGGCCCGCAGCTGCTCTATATCGTTTTGGTGACGCGCGCCGCCTGGATCGATCGTGTCAGCCTCTGGGATGCCTATTGACGTCGACGATGAGGAGGATGATGATGAGGCGGCTATTGATGAGTACGAGGACGATTCCTCTTAGTGGCATGCTGGCCACTCACCCCTGAGCATCTGCTGGCTTGGGGGAATTCCTATGTACAGTACGTATTCTCTTCTCTATTTTTTCCGTTCCTTCCCCATTTATTTTTAGGTCCTTCAGTTGTGTTTTTCTGGATGTTGGTTATTGTTTGCTGCTGATCACACTGAGGACATTGTGATGTTTAGGCTTGGGGGAGGAGTTAGGTTTTATTTTCATTTTTGTATTTGTGTGTTAGTTTGCTAGTTTTCCTGCTTTCTTTTTCAAAAATGTCAAAAATCAAAAAAAAAATAGAGTCAGTTTAGATGTAGAAACGTGCAAAGCGACGATGATTTCATTTGCTTAATGCTTGTCCTTTTTCTATGCACTTGACGTGATTGAGCATGCGCTTTTCATGCGGTCTTGAGTCGGTCTTACGAGTCAGTTGTTTGGTATGCTGTTGTTGAACCTAGACTTGACCGTGTTTTAGTGAAACTACATATATATAGCGAGGATTAGAGCCTCCAAGGCCAGTGACATCTATGACTGGTCTCCTTGTTTGTTAGGGTGTCTGTAGTTTCTCCTCGTGCAGGGCGTAATATTAACATGCATAAGTGTGAATTCGATCTGCTTAATACTGAGTCGTGTCGGGTTGGTGGCTAGCGGTATTACATGAGGAAAGGCAGCATTATACTTGTTTTTATGAACTCCACATTAGCCAAATGGCCTATTTTTCTTGACCCTTTAGATTATAGGTTACCACTTTTTGCACCCCGTCCTAGCCTTAAAGCTTGTTTTCGTACCACATTTTGATTACCCACTTACCTTTCGCTTTACCTACCCTTACGACAGCTTGCATATTGATTTCGGTTAGTTGGTTATTGCTTGAGGCGTTAAGTTGAGGTCGCAGAAAAGAGTCGCAAGTTGGAAGGATTTATTGTCTTCTGTCGTCAACCGTTACCCTTTTTTATCTTGTTGCATTTTATTTCGAAAAAAAAAGAAGAAAAAACACGAAAGGCACTGGGAGCCGTGGCCAAGCTGACCCCCAACCTTGAACACACAAAAAAAAAAAAAAAAAAAAAAATAATAAAAAGAAAAGAAAAAAAACACACAAAAATATGTTGTCTCATTTGGGGTTTTGTACATAATGCGGTTGGAGTGAAACTTATGGGGATAAGAATCACTCAAGGGATGAACAAAATCGATCTTGCAAGGATGATAAAAATCTCGGCCCAATGAATGTTTTTTGTGAAGTATTTTCTGAAAATTATATGAACAAGGAGAATAAAAAGGATAGTGACTAATTCTAAGCACTTAGCTAGAGAATTAGGTTTTGATTAGCATAAGCACAAAGCCACTATACTAATCTTTTCACTCACTCACACACAAAGTAATGAGAAATGAAGAACACAAGTTAGAAACTCTAGGGTTTTCTTTTCATTAATTCCAAATCTGAAAAATGTGAGGCAAGGATGAGGGTTTATATATTACCCTCATTCTAATCTTGACCATCCATTACAACAAGATCTAAGGGCTACAATCAACCCCCAAATGCTACATTATACTCGGTCAAATGAGGCTCACATGAGCTGAAAATTTGAACATAAAACAACAAATACATAAAGTAAAAAGCATAAAGACAAAAGGTAGATAGTGATAATGTATTTAAAAAGACATAAAGTAAAACAATGTGATGATCTTTGGTGACTTGTTGTAGAACCGGCCCCTTGACCTCCATGAGCTAGTTTGTTGAACCATGTGAGCCCACTTTATTGGAGGGTTGACTCACTTGGGTGTACCATAGTTGATCACATTTCAAAATAGCACAATCTTGACTTTTTGTTGCTCTCCATCTTTGACTTCTCCTTGACTTAGCTTGATCACTAGGGTTGGCTCGATTTGACCATAGAGTTGACTTTACTTATCCCCTAGTGATCCCTTGACCCTTGGTCTAGGCTTGGGTTTGAGCCCATGGGTCCAACCCACGGCCCCCCTCGGCTTCACCCTTGGTTTCCTTGACCAATTTTGGTCCAATCTCCTCTCCTTGGAAAGGACTTGTCCTCAAGTCCTTGGAGATCCTCTTGCTTCCTCCCTTGCTCGATTTCAAGCTAGAATCTCGGCTCAACCTTTGCTCGATCTTGGCTTTCACGGTTTTAGTCTTCCATGGGCACCACTTAGCTAGAGTTTGTAGAAGTGGTTGGACCCCTTTGCCTTGGCTCGAAGAATTGATCACATTTTCATCCTTGGTCACGGTTTGCTTGACCACGCATTCTTCCTCGAGCATTTCTTTGAGCCCTCGACTCATAACCATGCCATCCATCCATTCTTGCTCATGTTCGAGCCCATCAATGATTCTCCACCTTAAAGACCCGCTTGATCTTTCCTTACCAACGATTTTGTTCTTTCATTGACCACATTCTCAATGTAGCCTGTTGTTTCCTTGTTGATTGATGCTTCACCTTCATGAGGCTCCTCTCCTAGAGTCCTCCTTGTCATGCTAGTGCTTCCCTCACATTCCAAGCTCACCTTTTCCCTTGCTCTTCTCCACTCGCCCAAGCCCCTTCAACTTCTCAAGCTCATGCAATTTCGGCCTTGACTTCATCTCCTTGCTAGGTTTCGGCTCAATGAAGGATTCAAATAGGCACGCATTGGATTTACAACCCATCATTGGTGGTAGGGGAGCTAAGACAATGAGCTTTTCACCATACTTGAATGAGTAGGTGTTGTCTCTTCCATGATGGGAAGAATTCTTTTCAAATTCCCAAGGTCTACCAAGCAACACATGGCAAGCATCCATGTCCAACACTTCACACACAACTTCATCCTTATAGTCTTGACCAATTGAGAACGAGACTTGGCATTGTTTGTCAACTTTGACCTCGGCTCCTTGATTGAGCCATCTTAGCTTGTATGGGTGAGGATGCTTCAAAGTAGGCAAGGCAAGCTTATCAATGAGGGTCTTGGAAGCAACATTAACACAACTTCCCCCATCGATAATCAAGTTACACACTCTCTCCATGATAGTACATTTGGACCGAAATATTTGGTGCCTTTGGTCCATATTCTCGTTTGATTCTTGAGTGTGCATCACTCGCCAAGTGACCAAGCTCAACCCCGAGTCCGGGGGCACAATTGTTTCGGCTACTTTCACTTCTTCAACTCCCTCTTTTTTTTCTTCCTCACAAACCAACACTTCATCGTCTCCCCAATGCACAACCTCACTTGTGTTCAAGGCCCTCTTGCTAGGACACTCCTTAGCAAAATGGCCATACCCTTGACATTGGTAGCACTTCTTGAGAGGAATCGTTCTCTTAGGGCCATAGTCAATTCCCTTTCCTTTATCAACACTTGAGGGTTTGTTAGTAGGGCAAGGCTCGGAAATCTTGATCCCTCCTTGGCTCGACATGGGGTTGGTTTTGGGGGTGCTCTTAGCCGACTCTCCTGTCCCCTTCTCTAGCCTCTCCACACGTGTGGCCATGGTAACGGCCTCATCGAATGACCACAAGTTTTGCATTTTGACCCGATTTGCTATCCTAGGGTTTAGGCCCTCAACAAACCTTGCAATTTTTTGTTCGGGTTTTTCATTCATTTCACATTGGAGGGTGAGTTGCTCAAAGTCCCTAAGATAGGTTTCAATGGGGTGTGACTCTTGTTTTAGTTGGGCTAGCTTGAGGAACATGTCTTGAGTGTAGTCTTTGGGAACAAACTTGTCTTTGAGTTTCTTTTTGAGTTTGAGCCATGACTTGATGGGTTCCTTACCCTCTCTGGGCTTCTTTGATTCTTAAGGTTTTCATACCAAAGGGAAGCATATCCTTTGAATTTCATGATGGCCACCTTAAAACACTTCCTATCTAATACTCCTTGAATTCAAAAATTCTCTCAACCGATCTAAGCCAATCTAGGAGATCCCTGGGTTCAAGCTACCATAAAAATCGGGTATGTCCACCTTAATGTCTCGGTCATGGTCTCTAGGGTGGGCCTCAAGGGACTCTTCCGAATCCGAAAATTGATCTTCCATGTGAGGAGGAGTGTGTCCCCTCCCACGGCCCCCATACCCCACCCCACGGACTCTTCCCTTCCCCTTCACCCTTCTTGGTTCATTCATGTTTTGTTCCAAGAGTGTGTTAATAGCATTCATCATCAAAGTGCAATTACCGGTGAGTTGAGTCAATTTCTCTTCTAAATCGGAAAGTCTTTTACCTTCCCCTCTATCCCCTTCCATTTTGTGAAAGTTTTGTGAGATCTTTTGTGGAAATTTTGTGGAAAATAAACAAGGAAAACAAAGAAAGAAAACGAAAAATTGAAGAGGAAAACAAACCTAAAATTTCGGCTAACACAAGAACAAACCCAACCAATACTAACACAAGTGTAGATCTTTAACCATTTTTTGTAAGATTTTGTGGAAAATAAAACAAGGAAATTAAAAGAGAAAACGAAAAATGTAAGAGAAAAACTTCAAACAATTCGACCCTAAACTTAGATAAACCGAAAAAATTGAAAATGAAAATGAAATTCAAGAACAAACCTAAGCTTTGATAACCAATTTGGAGTGAAACTTATGGGGATAAGAATCACTCAAGGGATGAACAAAATCGATCTTGCAAGGATGATAAAAATCTCGGCCCAATGAATGTTTTTTGTGAAGTATTTTCTTAAAATTATATGAACAAGGAGAATAAAAAGGATAGTGACTAATTCTAAGCACTTAGCTAGAGAATTAGGTTTTGATTAGCATAAGCACAAAGCCACTATACTAATCTTTTCACTCACTCACACACAAAGTAATGAGAAATGAAGAACACAAGTTAGAAACTCTAGGGTTTTCTTTTCATTAATTCCAAATCTGAAAAATGTGAGGCAAGGATGAGGGTTTATATATTACCCTCATTCTAATCTTGACCATCCATTACAACAAGATCTAAGGGCTACAATCAACCCCCAAATGCTACATTATACTCGGTCAAATGAGGCTCACATGAGCTGAAAATTTGAACATAAAACAACAAATACATAAAGTAAAAAGCATAAAGCACAAAAGGTAGATAGTGACATGTATGAAAAAGACATAAAGTAAAACAATGTGATGATCTTTGGTGACTTGTTGTAGAACCGGCCCCTTGACCTCCATGAGCTAGTTTGTTGAACCATGTGAGCCCACTTTATTGGAGGGTTGACTCACTTTGGTGTACCATAGTTGATCACATTTCAAAATAGCACAATCTTGACTTTTTGTTGCTCTCCATCTTTGACTTCTCCTTGACTTAGCTTGATCACTAGGGTTGGCTCGATTTGACCATAGAGTTGACTTTACTTATCCCCTAGTGATCCCTTGACCCTTGGTCTAGGCTTGGGTTTGAGCCCATGGGTCCAACCCACGGCCCCCCTCGGCTTCACCCTTGGTTTCCTTGACCAATTTTGGTCCAGCGGTTGTATGACGTGATTATTCGACTACTCTTACGGAGGTTGTTATGTGAGCTTGAGTTCAGTTTTTGCCTCTTAGTCGATTGAGTTGGGTTGATTGTTGTGGCGAGTTGGTTTAGTAGTTATATGCAACTACCGATCTTAACTCCTCTTATCCTAAACGCGCTTGGCGCAACCACCTTTCACCCTTCACACTGGCCTTCCCGCGTAAGTCCTTGGCATGTATTCTGGTCATTTGTTTGGTTGGACATGTCCTTTGGTTGTAGAGATCGCTTTCACATTAGATTGCCGAGCGTGTTTCACGAGTCGAGTAGGTGAGTGTGTTTGCGTGCATCTTTACAGAATATTGACATATACTCACCCTGTTGTCGTATGAGTGTAGAGTGAAACCCGGGAGGATACTAATTCAACGGTCGTGCAAGGTCGACTTGCTCAACGTATTAGCTTCCTACAACTTGATTAGTTTGTATCGTGCTTATTTCCGCAGTTGGGAATTTATTCCTAACACATTTGATTGCTCATGATCGTTAGGTTGTATATGTTTTAGTGACTATCGCATGTTTAGCTCTGAGTCGCTGTTTCTCATCTTTTGTATTAGTTTGTATGGTTTGTTTAGTTGTTAGATGAGTTGCTTGCTCGAGGACGAGCAAGAGTCTGGCTTGGGGGAATTTGATAGCGGTTATTTTTATATGTTTTTACCCAGTCCCCGAGCCGCTTTTTATTGTCAAAATGCGTCCTTCGGGGCCATTCTGTTCTCACATTACGTCCTAGAGGCGCTTTTGTTGTATTTCCGTATTTTGCAGGATTTCATTCATTTCCTAGGCATTTGAGCTGAAAAGTGGATACACGGGAATCCAAGAGACGACGTGAAGTTGAGCTCGGGACCGAAAGCCGAGAATTAGAGTTAAGGGGCCGGAATATTGCAAGAGCTAGCAATGGCCCAAGAAGAATTTGGAGTTTTGGGCCCAAAACGTTGGGCTACGTTCAAAAGAGCACCGGAGCCGGCCCAAGATGACCGTGGTGGCCGACCGGCCGTGACGTATTATTATTTTCGGGAGCTGTTAATTTGTGGGATATTAAGCAGAAACTTAAGTTTAATTATCATGGGATGTTTTTATTTAGACCTAAACTACGAAAACAGTTTGCTTAGTTCTCTCTCATAGTTTACTTTACTGCTTTCATCTTCAACATTGGATTTTAAGTTGGATTTCATCCTGGAACTTTGTAACCGTCGGTACTTCTTAATTTCAATTCAAGCATTCAATTCTGGTAATCATGTCTCTATTTTATTCCTTTGTTATTTTATCGCTTGCCCTAGATATGAGTAGCTAATCCCCTCGCTAGGGTTGAGGGGGAATTATGCCTTTAATCCGGTGTTTTGTTTAAATTGCTGTGATTGATTAGTTTATGCTTGTGCGATTTCTTCCTGCGCGATTAATTGACAATTGAATTTAGGGACGCCTTGATTGAATTGAACTTAGGGTTATATTGATTTAAGATCGAAAGCCTAATGAGGATTAGACCACTACGCCGTAATTGATAAGTTGATTTAGTAAGTCGCGAGAGCCCGCTAAATTGAACTTAAGGTAACATTGACTCGAGAGAGCTTGTTTTATCCTAATCGCCTTGCTTATTCTGATTGATTGCTATTTTGGTGAAAGTTTATTATCCGGATTATTGTCATAAGGAACCCGAAACCCTGGTCTTTTACCTATTGTTTAAACCCTCTTATTATTGCTTTAGTTTGTTCTTTTAGTTTAATAGACCTTACAAAACAAACCATTTTCACACCTTAGGAATAGCCTAGACTTAGTAAACCTGCGAGTATACGTTTCTCTGTGGATTCGACCCTACTGCCACTAGCTACCTTGTTAGTTGACTTTAGGTTACTTTGACTTAGGTGATACGACTTTAGCCTTGTCAGAGGAGCAGGTACGATGAAGCCGCCACGACCCGTCTGCGCAGACAGACGCTCACCCAAGTACCAGTACGAGCCGTACTGGGTCTCAATGTACAGCCGCCGCCCGTCAAGGGGACCAAAGCGAGCTGCAATCGTCGGAGGAACGCCGGTAAAATTCCTCCAAGGGTCGCGAACAAACTACAAAACAAAACCAAATTATAAACTACAAAAACAAACACAAACCCAAAAACAAGCTACAAAAGACCAAAGTACAAAACACGACCACCCTTACCTTATCCATCGTCATCCCGTTGAAGCGTACACGAGCCGCGTCATAGTTCAGGCCAATACCCTTCCGACTACTGTCACAGACGCATGGAAAGCCGGTATGTAGCCGCCACCGAACGCGTGTCCGGAGCAGAGGGGAAGTGAGCATAGCACCAAGCCCGCAAGCAAACAAAACACACGCTACGTAAGAAAAGCGTAAACAAAACAACAAAACTACAAAAGTCGAACCCTACCTCCATCGGAAGACCAGGGCCCAAGCGACACATCCGAATCCTCGCTAATCCGATCAGTAAGATCAAGGCCCTCAGGTAATCTGATCAGCAGACTCCAGAGCAGAGTCACCTACCAAAGTCACCTATCCGTGACATGTCCGACAACGCCATCAACACGTCGGCCGACGCCGCTTCCCCTTGTCGCCAAAGTGGGTGGCCGTCGGGAACCACCACAACCAGTAGACCCTGCTCGGCGCTTCGCTCGAGTAGACCTTTCTTCTTCCTCCTCCCCTCGAAGAAGTCAAGAAACCATATCGCACGAGGTCAAACGTGTGCTCCTCGCCCTTCCCGCACTTAACCCCGCCGCTAATCGACGCACGACTCGTGGGCTATCGATAGGAGGTCGCCACGCCCCGACCAAGTACACCTCGCCATGAGGCGCCCAGAATACCGCCCACGAAGAAAGAGTCACGCCAACCTCGTAACCAGGCATGTGGAAGGTGTTGGTCGTATCCCAAAACCTATCCAACAACGCCTAAGCACGCTGAGGCGCTGCTCACCCGCTTGCCTCGCACCTCCTCTCCACTTCGCACTAAGGGACCGAAAGTCGCCCCAAGCACTATGTCCCGCTCCTCTGGGTGAGCCTACCTCAAAGACGCCAAACACCGTCCAAACCCGCAGAAGGTCCTCATCGAGCCTAACTGAAAGCCGACCTTCACCCGGATCGACAAGTGCTCCGCGGACTCCAAACCGTAGTCACGCCGTCCCACCCAGTGGCCACCAGTGACCACAAGCGCGACCGTGAGGATAGTCAGCCTCGCGCCCAACTCATCAACCATCCCCATGAAACCCTGGCCGCAGCCTCAAGACTCGCTGCACTCAGATCCCGAGCCTCGCCTCACCACTCACGCCTCTCTCACCTCAGGCTCATCTCGAACTCGCTTCCCGAGCATGGCCTCAACCTCGACTCCTGGCCACAAAGGCACTGCAAAGAAGAACAAAGAAGAAATCGAGCATCGTCGGCCAAGAAGCTGAAGGCGGCAGCTCGCGGCAGCCTCAGCTAGCCTCAACCTCGACACCACCTCACCACGCCTCTCAAGATCCTCCTCCTCGCCACTCAAGACTCCTCCGACCAGGAGAATCCTCAGAACGGCTCCCTGACCTCGAGCACGACCACGCTCCGCGTGACCTCCATGTGGTCTCTCGCTTCCAACCTCCTCAACAACACCGGCGACCTCACCGCTCCCGTCACCACCCTCAGAAGAACACGAAGCTCGGCGCCTCGGCCGCCGCCGCCTCGCTGAAGCCACATCCACCTGCGCTTCTTCCTCGGGTTCACTCCGACCGCGACCACGCCTAACCTGGCCCCTCCAGAGCCGCGGCGCCTGGCAAGCAACGCTGCGGGTCCTGCGAAGCCCCTACAAGAAGACCCACGACCTGCCTCGGCCCCTGCCGGAGCCACAGCGCCCTCCGAAGATCGCCACGGCCACGCCGCTGCGAAGACCCCACACGCTACGCCCGACCTCTACCACGGCCTCCCAGAGCCTCAGACGTCCCTACGCCAGCCGCCACGCCCGCGCCGCAAAGACTCGAGACGACACTGAGCCCGACCTGGCCACCAACAGGGACCTCGACGACCCAAAGAAGCAGCTCCACTACCGCTAGCATCACCGTAAGACCGCGGCCCGCCAACGACGCCTCTCACGCATCACATTAGCTGAAAAGCAGCGACTCGTAAGAAGAACGCCACGACCCGCAAGAAGACTAATCGACGGCTCGCGACCACCGGGAACAGCACCATGTCCAAGGCCACTCGCAGAAGGCCCAGACGAAGCACTGACGGCACCGACACCACTAGCAGAAAAGGCAGGAGACTCCACAGCAGCGCCCTGAAACTCACTCCCTGGCGTCGTAGAAGCTCCAGGCGTCGGAGCAAAGGCTCTCAGTACGTCCGACTGAGACGGACCGTCGGAAACCTCCAAGGGCGCGCATACTGGTAGGAGTACGCCGCCTCTGAACAAAGAAAGTCAACTCCAGCCAATACTTGGTCCATGGAGCTGGAAGTAGGCACTGAAGGCGCAGGATCACCTGCACAAGATTCAAAGGCATACTCAGAAAACGACAACAGCAAATCATTCTAGAAAGATCAAGACAAAGCAGCGAAAAGCAAGCCATAGGCCCATTTTTGACAGATAAGGCCAAACGGAGCGTAAACACAGAAACCGAAATCCATGAGGCGTATCACGATATATATACGCCCTACTCACCAAGTTAAGAGCAAGCACGCACAAAAGCAAGCAGAATTGGCCAAACAAACAGAAATGTGCCTTTTAAACCAAAAATAGCGTAAGAGGGAAAACGCTACGTAAAGCCGTAAACCCATATTTGGCCGACACAAACCCAACCCATAAATCACAATAAGCTCATGCAAAAATTTCGTATAAAACGATGTCCCTAACACCTGATCAATAGCTTTTACAAAACACCTCCAAACTACAAAAATGACCTTTACTTGACCATAACTCAACCCAAAAGCCCCCACTTCTCACAAAACAACCCCTAGCCAACACTGCATAACATACATTACCATACATTCCATTAATCTGGGCACGAAAAGCGAGGAAAAGCGACTTTTTGAAACCTAGCCTAAACTACAAAAACGCCTCCAAAACGCCTCCAAACAACACATTTCCTGCAAAACAAGACTAAAAGTGTACCATACTAGCCATGAAAACACAATACAGAGAATTCGGGCAAGTTTCGGAACCGAAAAATTTCGACCAAAATCGGCCCTTATACCATAACACACCTAAAATTACGGTTTTCAGCCGCTGCACACAAGCCACCCAAACCTATACCCTAGCATACTTCGCCGCTTCCAAATCAACCAAGCCAATCGGGGTCGTTTTAAGTAACGAAAACAGAGCAAAACCCCGACTTTACCCCCTTCTACACGGTTTTCCACCCAAGCGAACCACTTTTCCCGCATTTCAACAAACCGAAGCTCACCAACGCTGCATAATCGCTAATGGGTAAGCTACACCGAAGTTTCGAGCCATTTTCGGACGTTTTCAAAAATGACCAAAATACCCTCCGAGTCTAAACGCACGAAAATCGAGGCCACAAGTCGGGTTTTCACGCAACGACAAAGAAGACAAGCGAGGCAAGCACTATAAAAACCATGGCTAACGCTTTCAAGCAAGGACGAGAGCTAAACTCGAATCAAACCGAGCATTTTCGACCCAAACCCTAGAAAACGGTATTTCGAGTTAAAACCGACTCAAACAAACTTCAAAACCCGAAAAACCAAGTGAGTTGAATACGTACCTTGGTCCATGACGAATTGTAGGAGTCGGAAAATCGATTTTTGATCAAGAAAATCGCCAAGACGAGTTTTAGAGGGTTTCGATTTTGTTTTTGTTTTTCGGATAAAATAAACCAACCTCTCTCCTTTCCCGTGTTTTAAACAAAAAACACCAAACAAATTTCTAATCGCCTGTTTACAGGCGATTATATTTTTGTTCTATGGGTTTCAGCTTTGTTTTGGGCTGTTTTCCTCGGCCCATTAAGCTTTCAACCCGTTTCAAACACAATTTCAACCCAATACGAAAAACACGTAGCCTCCTCACGAGACGTTCATAAAAACCTGACCTTTTATGAGAAATACAAAAACACGTAGCCTCCTTAAGAGACGTTCATAAAAACCTAGCCCTTTTTATGAGAAACCAAAAACACGTAACCTCCTCACGAGACGTTAAAATACAAAAACACGTAGCCTCCTCACGAGACGTTAAAATACAAAAACGCGTAGCCTCCTTAAGAGACGTTCATAAAAACCTAACCTTTTATGAGAAATACAAAAACACGTAACCTCCTCACGAGACGTTCATAAAAACCTAACCTTTTATGAGAAATACAAAAACACGTAGCCTCCTTAAGAGACGTTCATAAAAACCTAGCCCTTTTTATGAGAAACCAAAAACACGTAACCTCCTCACGAGACGTTAAAATACAAAAACACGTAGCCTCCTCACGAGACGTTAAAATACAAAAACGCGTAGCCTCCTTAAGAGACGTTCATAAAAACCTAACCTTTTATGAGAAATACAAAAACACATAGCCTCCTCACGAGACATTCATAAAAACCTAACTTTTTATGACAAAAACACGTAGCCTCCTCACGAGACGTTCATAAAAACCTAACTTTTTATGAGAAAAACACGTAACCTCCTCACGAGACGTTCATAAAAACCTAGCCCTTTTTATGAGAAATACAAAAACACGTAACCTCCTCACGAGACGTTCATAAAAACCTAACTTTTTATGACAAAAACACGTAGCCTCCTTAAGAGACGTTCATAAAAACCTAGCCCTTTTTATGAGAAACCAAAAACACGTAACCTCCTCACGAGACGTTAAAATACAAAAACACGTAGCCTCCTCACGAGACGTTAAAATACAAAAACGCGTAGCCTCCTTAAGAGACGTTCATAAAAACCTAACCTTTTATGAAGAATACAAAAACGCGTAGCCTCCTTAAGAGACGTTCATAAAAACCTAGCCCTTTTTATGAGAAATACAAAAACACGTAGCCTCCTCACGAGACGTTCATAAAAACCTAACCTTTTATGAGAAAAACACGTAACCTCCTTACGAGACGTTCACAAAAATCTAAACCACTCTTATAAACCAAACCCCAAAAACGCGTAACCTCTTCTACGAGACGTCCAGCAAGGAAAGCAAAGCAAAGGAGCGCAAGTTTAAGCGCAAGCAAAGCAAAGGAGCGCAGTTTAAGCGCAAGCAAAGCAAAGGAGCGCAAGCCGCGCAAGCAAAGCAAAGGAGCGCAAGCCGTAAGCGCAAAAAGCAAAGGAGCGCAAGCCGGCGCAAGCAAAGCAAAGGAGCGCAAGCCGGCGCAAGCAAATCAAGGAGCACAAACGGAAACACAAGCAAGGCGCCACCGGGAGTACTCAGCCACATGCAGCCGACATGCCCTTAAACATGTAGGACCGTCATGTCCTTAAAAACATGTCGCCCTCCTCGCATTTCCGACGCTAAGTCCTCGTCTCTCCCATAAGACACATGCTTAGCGCCGCCAGTAGTATCGAGACCGTAATGGTCCTGATACTATCTTTAAGTTTGACTAACGCTTTGTCCTAGCTCACCAAACTGGGCTCAGAGATACCCGTGATCCGCATTCTCAAAAACAAACCCGATGATGAAAAGGACTTTCATACATGCTTTTAAAAGAGTCGAAATCTGCATAAAAGTGTCTAAAACGTATTAGTCATTTTTAGCGTATTAATTTGGACTTGCATAATCATGAAAGTAAATGTCAATTTTAGTCATCATGAGCGTAACACGAGCACAATATAGGAACGCCTTATTAAGCCAAGCCACAAAAACAAATTTCAACTAGCTACAAACGGCCCAAACTTACAAAAACGACCCAAAACGCACACTAACACGGCCAAAGTAAGGCCCCGTGTCACATTTTCACAAAGTTAGGTTTTATGAAACCATAAAATAATATAACCTAATATTATTTTATTTCAAGCCAAAACCGAAAAACACGACAAAAACCGAAACACGAAAACCGAAATTCGGACCAAAACTGAACAAAGACTTAGCTCATAAGTAAACAACAAAACATAATCATTACTTAATCAAACCTCCAAAACCAAACGGCGGCATAAACAGCCCACCAAAACAAAAATGAAATCGCCAGTTGACAGGCGATTAAAAATCAAATCGCCTGTCAACAGGCGATTTAATTTTTGTTTTGTACCAGCCGCCTTTTTAATTTTTCTTTAAAAATATCTAACTCAAGCAAACTTACACGCCTGTATACAGGCGATTAAGTTTTGCTATCCCACAGAAACCAGCCAAACTCTATAAATACCAACCCACTTCATTCATTTTCAAGACCCGGTTTTTAGCACTCATACACTATTCACAAAATCCACTCAAAAATACCGTCTTTACATTTTCGAAAGGTAAACATTTTACCTACGGGCTAGACGTTTGAGACTCGGACAATGGGGTTACATTAACCCCAAACCCGATATTGGCACTAGCGAAGCCGTATTCGTAATACTGGTTGTAGCAATTCGGATTCATAATCCGCCTAAACTCGCCAATACCGCATAACTACACGACACATTATCACTAAAGCAAACCGACGTCACTTTTATAATTATGCAAGTCCTCATTCATGCATTAAATAACGACTAGAATCACGGATCCAACACTAAATTGTACCGCTTCATGTAGTCTTTTAGCATGTCAAAACCGAGGGTTTTTCACAAATTCTAATACGAGGTCGGAAAATAACGTCTATAGTAATAATTTAGTCAATAAATTATTATTTAACGTACATTTCCTATAGCAATATGTCATTATTTTGACAATTTACATTATTTATGCATTTTAATCGTGTCATGTTTATTCGCACTTGTACGTAGCGTGACTTTTAGCCCAAATATCGAAATTAAGCAAATGTTTTCAAATTAGTAGAGACTACTCTTATGGAGGCTTTTTGATTATCGCTTTCAAAACTCATTTTGTCAAAACTTTCAAAAGTAACCTCACTCCGAACCCCTTCTCCGGTTTCAAACCTCGATTGATAGGTATCGACGCACCTTGAAATCTGAGACACTCGTGTCTTGTATTTCAAGACGCGTTGAATAGGTTCCAAATTCCTTTAATATTTGGTGGCGACTCCGAAAATACATTTTCAAAAAGGATTTTCTACTTTTCTTTTTTGGTCACAAATTCATGCAATGATCTCCCCCATTTTTACAAAACTTCGCACCCCTTTTCCTGCGAGGCGCATTCCGCTTTCCCCTACGCCAAGACGGGCGAGATCGGCGCAAGGCAGGGCGTCGATAGGTTCACTCGCTTTTTCCGGTACCTTCACCAGCATCCAATACGCCACGACCACCTGCAACTTCGGAATAGCACAATACAACCGCGAAAGGGTCCCTCGAGAGGACCCTAGGTAAGTTCTCAACACAAGAATCAATAACATCGTCAGAATAGACAGACTCCTCTAACATGGAGCGTTTTAAAGCATTTGACAAGTTAAAAGTTTTAGTATCACCTCCAACATCTAAAGTCAATTTCCCGTTTTTGACATCGATGATTGCACCAGCAGTGTGCAAAAAGGGCTGACCCAGGATAATAGGAATTTGGGAGCCCTCGGCCATGTCAAGAACAACGAAATCAACAGGGATGAAAAACTTACCGACGCGGACGGGAACGTCCTCTAAACCACCCAAAGGACGTTTTAAGAACGGTCCGCCATTTGGAGCGTGATGTTTATAAACTTTAAAACTCCCATGTTAAGCTTCTCGCACACCGAGTACGGTATGACACTTACACTTGCACCTAAGTCACACAAAGCATTGTCAATCAAAACGGTGCCAATAGTGCAAGGAATCGAGAAGCTACCTGGATCTTTCAATTTAGGAGAAGACTTGTTTTGTAAAAGTGCACTACATTCCTCGGTAAAAACTACCGTCTCCACCTCATTGAAAGACCGCTTCCTACTGAGGATGTCTTTCAAAAACTTAGCATAAGCTAGGACTTGGGTAATGAGTACAGTAAAGGGAAAAGTTACCTTAAGATCCTTGACAACCTCCATAAACTTACCTAACTGATTGTCAATCTTAGACTTGACCACACGACTCGGGAATGACAATCTTATCTTAATCGGCGGTTCCACTGGCTTGTCCTTAGATTGCTCCTCTTGAACTCCACGTCCCTTAGCTTGCTCCGCACCCTTAGCACTTGAAACATCAACATTCTCAACACGCAAATAATTAGTGGTAACGTTAGGATTTACCTTGCTCGACACCTTCTCGGGAGGTGCATCAACATCGGGCATAGGCGGCGCGTCGTAGTGAGTAACACTCCGAAGAGTAATAGCCTTCGCGGACTCGTGAGGTTGCTTAGGTTGAGACGTAAGGGCACCGGACGACCTCGATTGCCAAGAAGAAGCCAATTGCGCGAGTTGGTTATCAATCACTTTGTTGTGCGCAAGCAAGGATTGAATTGTTGCATCCCTTGCTTGAGAATCTTTCTCTAACTTAGCAATCACCGCCTCTTGGTTCTTTTGCATAGTGAGCATCATGGCCCTCATCTCGGCCATAGGGTCGGTGGGTGGTGGAGGAGCAACTTGTGCTTGATAAGGTGGGCGAACAAAACCCGGTGGATTATAAGGTCTTGGTGGGTTGTTGTATGGAGCAAAGTTTTGTTGAGGATTGTTTTGTTGAGCAAAGTTTTGTGGTGGTGGTTGTTGTGGATTCAAGACATTTTTACTCATGTATGAAAGGTTGGGGTGGTTTTTGTAGCCTTATTGTAGTAGTTTGAATAAGGGTTGTTTTGGGGATATGATTGAAAATCATTTACATGGTGAGATTGTTGCATACCTTGGCAATCGATGGAAGTGTGCCCGACCATTCCATATGAGTCGCAAGGTGGATTAAATGAAGAGTGCATAACGGCCACCGAATGTCCTCGAGCTTGTGAGGAACTACCTGCTTGAAGTTGATCAATTTTAGGACTCATAGACTCAAGCTTAGACGTAACCAAGGTCATAGCATCAACATCATGCTTACCACCGACCCTTTGCAACGAACCCCGTGGGTTCCCATATTGTGCATTATGAATTGCCATAGCCTCGATCGTTTCATGAGCTTCATCAACATCAATGTTATCAAACCGTCCATTCGCGGCGGAGTCAAGCATTTGGCGAGACTCACTATACAACCCGTTGTAGAATTGCATAACTATGAATCAGTTATTAAGACCGTGATGCGGGCATTGGCGTTGCAAATCCTTATACCTCTCCCATGCGTCAAAAAGAGACTCGTCACCCTGTTGCCGGAAGCTCGTGATTTGGCTCATTAGCATGGCCGTCTTCTCCGGTGGAAAATATTTTTGATACAAGGCCAACGCTAGAGTGTTCCGATCAACGATCCCCAAAGCTACCCGATTTAACGAGTTTAACCATAACTTTGCCTTGTCCCGAAGTGAGAACGTGATAAGCATCTCTCGAATTTGGTCTTGGGTGACACCCGTTTACTTAATGGTGGAGCAATAGTAACCAAAATTTTGAATGTGAAGGTTAGAATCCTCACCGGGGCTTCCCCTAAATTGACTACGCTCGATCAAGTTTTTGAAATCGGGCTTGATCTTAAAGTTGTTCGCCGCAATTTCCGGCATGGCATTGGCGGTAGGAATTTGAGCCGCGGTAGGCTTAGAATGATCGGAAAGCTTCACCATGGTGGGCGGTGTAGGTTCAATCTCTATGTGAGTTTCCTCGGTGGAAATAGCTTCAAGCTCCTTTAGCAAATTCTTGCGCGCAAGAAAGGTACGCTCGGGTTCAGGATCAAATGGAATGTCCTTATTTGCTTGAGAAGTACGCGACTTCCTGGGCATAAAACAACACTAGAGGAAACTATAAGAAGCGGCCTCAAGGAATTGAGGTTTCTTGAGACAAGAGAAAAAGTCTAGAAACAAGTAACTAAACAAAACAAAGCCGCTCTCCCCGCAACGGCCCCAAATTTTGGCTTTAGTCGTGGGTCGCCTAATAAAAAATAACCCGACAAACCTAATGGGTAGATAGGGAAGTCTGGTCTAATCCACAAGGAGATGGTTGTAATTGTAGGTTACCTATGGGTTGGTTCTAGACTTGTCGGTTCGAGGATTGGATTGTTTGCTATAGCTAGAGAGCAGGTGTAGATACCCGTATCCGTACCCCTCTAAAACAACCCGATGATGAAAATGGACTTTTATGCATAGACGAAACGGTACAAAGTGTCTAAAACATTTTAGTCGTTTTTAACGCATTTATTTAAAATTGCATATTTCGTAAAATGAACGTTAATTTTGTCGTTCTATTTCAAGCCGAGAAATGCGACACAATTATTCAGCCCACAAAAACAACTCACAAAAAGCAGCCCACAAAAACGGCCTCACAAAAACCAACCCGCAACTACAAAAAGACGCACTCAAAACGGGCCAACTCACCTCACGAGTCACATTTTCGTAAAACCAAATTTTACGATATTACAAAATAATACAACACAAAACAATCGTATTTCGAGCCAAAATCGAAAAACACGACAAAAACAGAGACGTGAAACAAAACAAAACTAAAAACGTCAAACTTTGGTCCAATGGACCAAAGCTTGAAACACACACACAAAAAACCCAAGGATCAAAGGCATTACCCACGACAAAGTCAGCCCAACTCATATCACCGCCAATTTCAAATTTCAAAAACTAAAACCCACCTCATACTAATCGCCCGCTGACGACTTACTTTTTTCGCTTTTTTCACTCTAGCGATTAGTTTTGGGCTGGGATTCTACTCTGGCGATTAGTTTGGGCTGGTTTTGTTGGCTTAAACGAGTTCAGCACTTTTCTTTTCGTTTCCTATATATACACAACACAACTAACAACAACTTACACAACAAACACACTCACTACTACTTCTCTCTAATTCACTTAGCGTTTTTCTAATTATCATCCTTACGTTTTAAGGTAAACACTTTACCTTCTGATCGACTTTTAGACTCCTGACAAGGGTTACCTTAACCCGACTCAATATTGGTTTAACGAACCCGTATTCGTAATACGGTTGTAGTAATTCAGATTCCTAATCCGTCTAAACTTCGCCAATATTGCATAAACAAACGACTCACTTTCACTAAAGCAAACCGACATTACATTTTACACTTATGCAAATTCTCATTCATGCATTAAACATTGATTAAACACGAATTCGACATTAACTTGTACCGTTTCAACTAGTCTTTTCAACATGCAAAACTGAGGGTTTTCAAAATACTAGAATTAGACAAAAGTCGGAAAATAACGTTTTATATTAATTCAAACCAATGAATTATTATTTCTCGTATATTTCCTAAAGCAAAACGTCGTTAACTTTAACGACTCACATGCATTACTTTGCATTTTTATCGAGTCATATTCGCACTTGTACGTAGCGTTTTATACGCTTCAAACATCGAAATTAAGCACTTGTTTTCAAGCTAGTAGAGACTACTTTACGTAGGCTTTTCGATTTCGCTTTTCATAAAACATTTTGATAAAACTTTTGAAAAGTAACCTTGCCCTAATCCACTCGGTTTCACAATAACCTTAGGAGGATAGGTATCGACGCGCCTTGAATTCTAAGACACGCGTCTTATAATTTAAGACGCATTGACAAGGTCCCAAATTCCTTTAAAATTTGGTGGCGACTTCATTTGCAAAACGATTTTCAAGCACTTAAGCAATGATATCCCCCATAGCAATATTCGCACACTTTTGCACTTATGCAATTTTCTCACAGAGCGCCGCCTCTATTCATGGCTCGCGAGGCGCCGAGATAGGTCCGATCCAGGTACCTTCAACATGGCGACTACTGGGATTAGCACGTTTTTATTTTCTTATGAAAAAATAAACTCTTTTTCTTTTATTTAAAAACGCTTGAGGCAAAACTTGAAAACTTGAAAACAAGTACGCTTTCGATGTTTGAGCACATGCAACGTTGAGTCACATCCTCCGGGATTTACGAGCCATACACCCTCGAGAATCGGCCCCTAATAGCGTTCGCTTCATAAGCGAGACTATTCTCGACAAACCGAAGTTCTCACCCCTTCACGATTACAAGTACGCAGATCCGCATAAACGATCGTAGCAGTCAAACTTGGACGCTCTAGGACCCGTATTGAATTCACACTCAAACATGTGCAATCTTGCGAAAAACCCGACACAAACGTTGCGGGAATGACCGAAGGGAACCTTACCCAAAAGCCAAAAACTCCGTGTCATATACGTACAAATGCGAAGCTATAGTACCCTCACTATAGTCGTCTTCAAAACAAATTCATGCAAAATATTTTCAAAACATTATGCATTCAAAAACGTCTCTTGAAAATACATTTTCAAACGCTTTTCAAAAAAGCATGCTTTCAAAAGCATTAACGTCAAGTTCATTGACCTATAGTCAAAAGAACTAGACAAACAACACACTACTACATTCAAAATCGCTCAGAAATAATCACTACATTTCCGAGCCTTTACAAAACATAAACGAAGCTATACGATCGACGATCGCCATAATTCGATTCTCGCAAAACTTTTCACAAACCAAAAGCCAACATGTCAACGCATTTTGGGTATTTCATTTAAAGCAACTGCTGTTACGCTATACATTTTACGCCATGCATCTGAAACAAATCTAGGCCGAATGACTCTCTAGTCATTTCGACTTAAACAAACATCTTTTGAAAAACAAACAAAACACGGGATCGTTCAGATCAGTAGATACCCGTATCCGCACTCCCAAAAACGAACCCGATGATGAAAAGGACTTTCATGCATGCTTTTAAAAGAGTCGAAACGGTACAAAAGTGTCTAAAACGTATTTAGTCATTTTTAGCGTATTAATTTGGATTTGCATAATCATAAAAATGAATGTCACTCTTAGTCATTGTAAGCACGATACAGAACGCCTTATTAAGCCAAGCCACAAAACAAACAACTAGCTACAAACGGCCCAAACTTACAAAACGACCCAAAACGCACACTAACACAACACTCAAACGGGCCAAAGGCCCCGTGGTCACATTTTCACAAAACAAGACTCCACGATACCATAAAATAATATAACCTAATATTATTTTTTCGAGCCAAACCGAAAAACACGACAAAACCGGCTGAAAATCAAAATTGAGCCAAAAACTAATTTGGCCCAAAATATCCAAATAAAACACAATCATCACCTAATCACCTACCTAAAACCAAAAGGCGGCATAAAATGTTTCACCAAAACAAAATAGAAATCGCCTGTTGACAGGCGATTAAGTTTCTAATCGCCTGTTAACAGGCGATTATAAACTCCTCCCCACACACCCGCCTTTTCATTTTTCTTACAAAATCCAACCCAAACAAAATATAAAACGCCTGTACACAGGCGATTTATATTTTGTTCACCCTAGAATCAGCCAACCTCTATAAATACCAACCCACTTCATTCATTTCAAAACATCGGTTTTTCAACACACATACACTATTCACGAAATCCACTCAAAAATACCGTCTTTACATTTTCGAAAGGTAAACATTTTACCTACGGTCTGGACGTTTGAGACTCGGACAATGGGGTTACATTAACCCCAAACCCGATATTGGCACTAGCGAAGCCGTATTCGTAAAATACTTGTAGCAATTCAGATTCATAATCCGTCTAAACCCCGCCAATATCGCATAAATAAACGACTCATTATCACTAAAGCAAACCGACGTCACTTTTATAATTATGCAAGTCCTCATTCATGCATTAAATAACGACTAGAATCACGGATCCAACACTAAATTGTACCGCTTCATATAGTCTCTTAGCATGTCAAAACTGAGGGTTTTTCTGTACAAATTCTAATACGAGGTCGGAAAATAACGTCTATAGTAATAATTTAGTCAATAAATTATTATTTAACGTACATTTCCTATAGCAATATGTCATTATTTTGACAATTTACATTATTTATGCATTTTAATCGAGTCATACTTATTCGCACTTGTACGTAGCGTGACTTTTTAGCCCAAATATCGAAATTAAGCAAATGTTTTCAAATTAGTAGAGACTACTCTTATGTAGGCTTTTTGATTACTGTTTTCAAAATACATTTTGTCAAAACTTTCGAAAAGTAACCTCACTCCGAACCCCTTCTCTGGTTTCAAACCTCAGATTGATAGGTATCGACGCACCTTGAAATCTGAGACACTCGTGTCTTGTATTTCAAGACGCGTTGAATAGGTTCCAAATTCCTTTAATATTTGGTGGCGACTCCGAAAATACATTTCAAAAAGGACTTTTTTCTACTTTTCTTTTTGATCGCAAATTCATGCAATGATCTCCCCCATTTCATTTTCACCTTTTCAAAACTTCGCACTTCTTTTTCCTGCGAGGCGCATTCCGCTTCCCGGCCTTCAAGACGGGCGAGGATCAAGCGCGCAGGCGCCGATAGGTTTTCCTCCCTTCCCGGTACCTTCAGCTGGCGACTCCGCTGGGGACGAGCATGATTTTTATTATTTTTGAAAAACTTGTTTTTCTTTTATTTTAAAAACATAAAGAAGTGAAGCTTGAAACTTTGAAAACATTTACGCTTTCGATATTTGGGCAAAAATACGTTGGGTCGAATCCTCCTGATTCAAACCACACCCTTTGAGGAACGGCCTCAAGAACTCTCGCTCATAAGCGAGGTAACTCCGACACACTGCTTCTCTCACCCTCCACGATTACAAGTACGGTGATCCGCACAAACGATCGTGAACTACCAAACTCAACGCTCTAGGGTCTGGCCTTGAATTCACACCTAAGACGTGTGTAGTCTTGCGGGTGCCCCTACCTAAACGTTACTGAATGGCCTGAGGAACCTTACCCTATAAACCAAAACCTGTGGTTTATATGTACAAGTGTGAAGCTATAGTACCTCACTATAGTAGTCTTTCAAAACTTTCTGCATGTGAAAACTTTTCCTAGGCATTATACTTTTAAAATACGCCCATCTTTGAAATTGCTTTTCCAAACTTTTTCAAAAAAGGTCATACTTTTTAAAACACGCTGTTAGGCTCTTTGACCTATAGTCATTTGAGTTTAATAAATAAAATGCCACTACATTTAAAACCGACCCAGATAACCACTATGTCCCGTGTCTTTTTCAAAACGTAAATGAATTATGCGATCGACGATCGTCATAATACATTTATAGCTAAAGGTTTTTTTTCACAAAGCAAAACCCGAATATGTTAATTCATTTCGAGATTTTAAACTAAACTAACTTTTAGAACTTTAGGATTAGCTCTAAGTCGGGTGACTCTTTAGTCATCCCGATTTAATCTTTTCTTTTCAAACAAAAACGGGCTCGCTCGTTCAGATGCGAACCCGTTGATTTACTCTTTAAATCAAGTGACTCATCGTCATTTTTGATTTAAATCCCTAAGTCACACGTAAAAGGCAAACAAGTGATCGCCTTTTACCCAATTTTAACATCCTCAAATCGGCTAGCCTATCGCTACTTCGGTCTGATCCTTTTTTTTATCGTAATCCAATGATAAACCCCTGGCAACATACCGCCAAACTGGGTTAATCAGATTATGATCATACAAATTTTCTTACCTCGAGAATAGGGACGTGTCAACACGCCTCTATCTCAAAAGCTTCCCGTGTCCTTTTAAAAGCTAAAAACACGAGTCAAGTCAAGTCACCCACTTTTTACGCTTTTGTGTCTTTCTTTGGTCGTGAATGCGATTTTTCATTGAGTCTTTTTTTCTCTTTTAGAATCACTAAAGATTTGAAAACTTTGTCAGGTCCACTCATTGAAAAACCCCGAACACCCGGCTCGCAAGCACAAGATGAATTTCCGTTTCAACCTCGCGAATGATGAAACTGCCTTTCTACCGCCTCCTTCACTAATGACGATCACCGAACACGTAAGGTTGCTCGACCACAAGGTAGCCAATCTCACCGCTTTGTTCGAACATCTGGCCGCCATGCAAAAGATCAAAACCGAGAAAAACGCAAGACTATTCGCCGAAGAGTCTGCTCGACACATCAAGAGAATCCGATCCCTGGAGGATGAAATTCACAAATACAAGCTGGCCAAAACTTCAGATCATGGTCGCCAGGTTAATGCTTCTCCCACCACAACAACGACTGGAAACAGCCCACTCCTACTGCACCCAGGTCATCATCAGTTGGACCATTTCCGTTGAAACAGCGACGAAGGTTCGACCCCCTCTTCATGTCCTACTCAAAAGCGTTGGGAAAGCTCGTGAAGAAGAGCATCCTCCATCTTCCCAAACCCACCAGCGTACCACCTGAGGATAAAAAGCCATTATCATGGCACGAGGACTCGTACTGCGAGTTCCACAGGGGAAAGGGACACGACACGGAGAACTGTTTCCGCTTAAAGAACGTGATCCAAGACATGATCGACAATGAAACAATCGATAAGCCAAGCATAGCTCCTAAACCATCGGTCCAGCATGACACCCCCCATTCTCGCCCCATTTTCGTAGGAGCTCATCCCATTCTCAATCACCCTCTCCTAGCTCCCTCAAGCGATCACGAGGTCAACGTCCTTTTTGACAGCATCAATGGTAGCAACATTGATCACATTCGCCAAGCTAGGACAAGAACAAAACCAAGGCACGAGGACAGGAAAGGAATCTTCACCCAGATCCCTCATCAACATCCCCTCAAACAGTCCGACGACCACGATAAAGCTCCACACCCCCAATGTCCGCATCAGTCTCCTTTGGATCTACAAATACCGCCGGGATTCCCTCCTAAACACACGAGCAAAAGCAAGTACAAAGACATGATCGAAAATATGATTACCCCACCCATAACGAACGGTCCTTCATATAACACAACATGGCAAGATACCAAGGAGATCCTCCCAGCACAACTCATTGACCGCATTGTCTGGGATTGGCTACCAGGTGCCATAACTTTCTCCCACGCAGATCTGCCGCCCTTTCAAGATCCACACAACCCAAAGACTCTACATAACCGTAGAGTGTCGTAATATGGTGCTACCGTCCACCCTCATCGACAACGGCCCGCAATCAACATCCCGCCTCTAACAACCGCCTCAAGCTAGGACTAAAGGAAAGTGATGTCACCCTCGCTCCAACAAAGATAAGAGCGCATTTACTCAGACATCCCGCAAAGATGTAAGGAATCATATCACTACTTGTCATGACAGTTACGTTGAAACACGAACCGAAGTTCCACTCATGAATATCCCTCCAAAGATATAACATGTTATTAGGAAGAACCTGGATTCACGCTAATGAGCCATCACATCAACTCGCACTGCAGTGAAGCTTCCCTGCTACAACGGTCATTACCATAAAGGCCTCAGACTTTCGAAGTCGCTTCCATCACCAAGCTTGAAGAAAACGCCACCCAATCTACCAATGCCCAGGGAAATCCCAATTCAAGCATCTACACCTAGAGTCTAGGATCCTGCGTCATTATGACGCCAATTTTCCAAAAAACGGTTAGGTTACCCGATCACATTCCTAAAAGTAGTAAGTCTTAGCTAAAGAACTAGAGCCATTAAGGTTATCCAAAGCTCCCTCGTCTGAGCTATCTTCAAATGTAACCGCTTTTGATAACATTAATAACATGAAAGTTTTTGGTTACTCTTTGCCTCATTTAAAATCTACTCTTTCTAATGATTGCGATAATTTTAAACTAAATAACATTGCATTATATAGATACATTGCGAGCATTGTCTCAAAACCCGAACAGGAGCCCATTATTGAAGACACAACACCCATCAACATAGGCACGCCCGAAGAGCCTCAAGAACTGCAGCTGGGGGCTTCCCTAAGCACAGAAGAAAGGGCCACATATACCAAGCTTCTCGCAGAGTTTAAGGACGTCTTTGCCTGGTCATATAAGGATATGCCCGGCATCGACCGCGAGATAGCTGAACACCGCATCCCGATCAAGCAAGGTAGCAGACCGATCAAGTAGAAGCTCCGACGCATCAAGCCAGAATGGTCTCTCATGGTCAAAGAAGAGATTGAAAAGCAGCTACAAGCTGGGTTCATCCAAGTCATCGAATACTCAGACTGGGTCTCCAATATGGTACCAGTTATGAAGAAAACTAAGAAAATACGAGTATGTGCCGACTTCCGACTCGAACAAAGCCTCGCCTAAAAGATGATTTCCCACTACCTCACATGGACATCCTAATCGACAACACGCAGCACCACGCCATCCGCTATTCATGGATGGATATGCAGATACAACCAAATCAAGATGGCAAGCAGACGACATGCCAAAAACAACTTTCAGAACCCTGGGAACGCATCGCTACACGCCATGCCATTTGGGCTCATCAACGCCGGCTACCTACCAACGCACTACTACCACCTTGCTCCACTACACGATGCATAAGGAAGTTGAGGTATACGCCGGCGACATGATCGTGAAAATCAAAGGGAAGCGGACGACCACGCCACCAACCTCCTGAAATTCTTCACCGTAATCGTGCAATACAAGATGCGATTAAACCCACGTAAATGCACCTGGGGGTCACGCCAGGCAAGTTGTTAGGCCACATAGTAAGCCAACGCGGATCGAAATAGACCCGACTAAAATCAAAGTAATAATGGATATGAAACCGCCAAGCAACATCGATTTAAATAAGGAGCTGGGACAAGTCCAATATATCTCCCGATTTATCTAAGAAACTCACCATGATTTGCGAGCCAATCTTCAAAAAGCTGAAGAAAGAAGAGCACACGAAATGGGACGATGACTGCCAACAAGCATTCGACAAAGTCAAAAGCCTGCTTACAAACCCACCTGTTCTGGTACCCCCGCTAAAAAACTTGCCACTGTCGCTATACTTAACGACTACGCCAAACGCCATGGGTGCCATGCTCGCCCAAGAAGTCAACAACGAAGAACGGGCCATCTACTACATTAGCAAGAAGTTTCACGATTACGAAACTCGGTATGAACCAGTCGAGAAAAGCTGCCTCTCACTGGTCTGGGCAACCAAAAAGCTCAGGCACTACCTTCTCACTAGCACAACAAGAGTCTACTCCCTAATGGACCCCCTCAAATACCTATTTGAAAAACCACCCCGAATCCGGACGATGGCCAGGTGGACTCTGCTTCTCGCCGAGTACGAACTCAAGTACCTCCCTCTGAAAGTAATCAAAGGAAGAGCGGTTTCGGACTTCCTCGCAGAAAATGCTATCATCGAACAACCCATGATCGATACAATGTCATTTCCGGACGATGGGATCTTCGCCATGTAAAGGAGTAATCGGCAATTATACTGACGAGCGCCAAATTACCGCGGCTATGGAGTCGAATACTCCTAATATCCCCAAACGGCGATCATACTCCACTCTCAATCAAGCTCGACTTTAGCGCTATAAACAACGCCGCAGAATCACGGCTCGTGATTTACTACCGCAAGCCGGCATCGCCTCAAAATAAAGAACCTACGGTGCATGGAGATTCATTCCTCATCATAAATCAAGTGACCGGGCATGGAAGATCATGAGCTAAACCTCACCAAATACCAAACAAAAGTACAAAACTCCTAACCAACTTTGATCGTGATCGAATTTTACCACCTCCCAAGGGAAGAAACCAGCTTCTTGACGACCGCCAAAACTCTCATCCCTCCTCAACATGCCACCAGACATGAAGTTACTACCCATCATCGTCGAAAGACGTAACGAACCAGCATACATCCATACCATTGACCTGGACGAAGCCGAGCAGACCGAGCCTTGGTATCAAGCCATAATCAACTACAAAATGCATAACACTTACCCACCCGACACGGATAAACGTGGACAGAGAGCTATCAGACTCCTAGCTTCCCAATTTGTACTAGAAATAGGACAATTGCTCAAGAAAACACCACAAGGAACGCTGCTCATATGTGTCGACTACAAGAAGGGACAGGAAATCATCACACAAGTCCATGACGGCGAATGCGGACCCCACATGAACGCCGAGCACTCGCAAACAGATTCTACGCCTAGGATGGTATTGACGACCATGGAAGCAGCATCAGATCCAATACGCCAAGCTAATCGCCACAACTGCCAAATTTTCAGCAATGTCCAACATGTACCACCTTCACCACTATACAGCCTAACCTCACCCTGGCCCTTTTCAACCTGGGGCATCGACGTGATAGGAAAAGTCCACCCCATCGGAGCAGGAGGTCACTGTTTCGTGCTGGTGGCCATCGACTACTTTACAAAATGGGTAGAAGCAGCATCCTTTCGAACCCTCGGCTCCAAAGAAGTCGCCAAGTTCATACAGACAAACATTATATGCCGATATGGCATACCCCATGAGTTCATCAGCGATCAAGGCTCGCACTTTCAGCGCGAGACGGAAGCTATACTCACAAAATACAACATCCAACATCACAAGTCCTCACCCTATCGACCCCAAACCAATGGAGCCGTTGAAGCAGCAAACAAGACAGTCGTCACCATACTCGAGAAAATGATCGACAGCTGCAAAGATTGGCCCAACAAGATACCATATGCACTCTAGGGATATCGTACTACCATCCGAACCCCTACAGGCATGACCCCCTATTTCCTCACCTATGGCATGGAAGCCGTCCAACCAGTGGAAATAGAAATACAGTCTCTACGCATACTAATGGAAAGTAGCATCCCGGAAGCAGAATGGGCCCGTGAACGATACGAACAACTCATGCTCCTGGATGAACGCCGACTGCATTCCCTGAGTATCGTACGAATGTACCAAGCCCGACTACAACGAGCATTCAACAAACGAGTTAAGCCACGACACATAAAAGTAGGCGATCTCGTGCTAAAGTCAGTCCGAGCACCACTTTCAGTCGACCCACGAGGAAAATTCAAGCCTAACTGGGCTGGACCCTACCTCGTCAAGGAAATCTTCACAAAGTGAGCAAAGAAACTAACCGACTTGGACGGTCAAGAGTTTAACCTAGCAACGAACCTCGACCAGCTCAAGAAATACTACCCTTAAAAATGCCTTGCAATGTATCTGTAAAATGTAAAATTTTCTAAAAAAAAAAAAAAAACAACTCATGGACCGGCAGGTCCTTAAACATGCTCATGGACCGGCAGGTCCTTAAACATGCTCATGGACCGGCAGGTCCTTAAACATGCTCATGGGCCGGCATGCCCCTAAACGTGCACATTCACCACAAAAAAGCCAACACAACTCATGGGCCGGTATGCCCCTAAACATACACTTCCCGAACTACGCCGGTTTGATTCCACTTTTCGTGGATACGTAGGCAGCTTTGCAAAAAGCGCAACCGATATTCAACACAAAAATGACACGTCCAAAGCTTAAAAAAGGCCAAGGACATAGTCAACACAAAAACCGTCTCGTAACCTAATGGGTTAACATAAGGCAATATTCAACACAAAAATGACGCGTCTAAAGCTTAAAAAGGCCAAGGACATAGTCAGCACAAAGACGTTCCATAACCCAAAGGGTAAAAGGAACACTATGCAACACAAAACGACAAACCCAAAGCTTAAAAAAAGGTCGAGGGAATAGTCAATACAAAAACCATGCTTGCATTCTAAACCTTTGAAAAGAGATTAGAGCCAAGGAATTTCACACAAAATAACAAGCAAAATGAGGCAGAGTCGTAAATAAAAACCTGATTTTTATTAATCTTAAAAAGAACGGTTACATTTTGGATTTTCCAGACGTAGGAGCATAAACTACAAACACTACAATATATTACAATACAGATCCCGGCATGTACATCGGGTTTAGGATAGATAATATATTACATAATACAACATAGTATGAAAATAATACTAACAAAGCACACATAAGCTAAAACCAGGTTATTCTCAAAGGCAAACTTAAAACCTTCCAGCCGAATAGGGGACCACCAACCCTCAACCCCTGCGACGATCCCCAACATTGCCATAACAACCTTGATCACCTGACCCTGGAATATGCCGACGGCCGAACACACTTTCAGCCGAGAGTTGACTCAACTCAACCCTCGCCATCACCACTGATACGTCCAAGGCCGGCCGGGTCATGAGCAGACATCTGAGAAAGCCCGTTGAGCTCTAGGGCACGAAGGCGTGACCTCTTGTGGGGGCTCTGGGCAACGGCCCACCAAGCATAGGCCTGTGATACCCGAGTCGTCCTAAGAATACTAGCCACAGGCCACCTGGGGCGCATAATCCATCCGCTCGCCCAGGCGTCGGTTATATCGCTAGTCAACATAAGCATGCCCTGCACCTTAGTGTCCGCACTGGGATGAATCAGCCCACCCTATCCGCCGCCTCACTCGCAAAGGATGGATGTAGACACCCATGACAAACCCGCAAAGGAGGACTCCAGAGGAACCATCACCAGCCGCACTAGCCGTCACATCAACTATCCCCCACCATGGTACCGACCAGCGAATGGCCGACGACCTCACAAATTCGGGAAAGTAATCATCAGAACGATAGTTCGGATCCAACCACCTAATGTAGCGATTAGTCACACCTCGCATATTCCGACCGGACAAAAGCAATATCGCCAGGCACACACAGACGCTCCATCAACCCCACCTGGAGGAACAGGGGACACCCAGGGTACGGACGCCCCCTATTGCAAGCACGGCCATCCAAGCCCAGGACCGCCTCAGCCAAGATGACGGCGGAAGGATTGCAACCATACTCCATCCGTTGGACGATAGTGATTAAGCGAGGATCACCAAGCGCTCCTCGCACAAGGAGTTCTGGGAACATGTAGCGGTGGACTAAACAGAATGCCAACGCTCTTTTCCTAGCACCAAAGGAGATCGTCTCGTTTTCGCGGTTCATAAACCGCTTGCACAGGCGATTAAGGTTGATACGACTTCCAACGAATAGGTCCTCCGTCTCTACCCGGGTCATCTGGAGGTAGTTCTGCACGTGCCTCTTATGCTCAAGCTCCGGTCTAACACACACGGGCATGTTAGTTCGCAACCAACCACCAATGGCTCCAAACTCCTCGACCAACGGACATACCTCCCCGCCAGGAAAACGGAATACGTGGAAACTCAAGTCCCAATAGTCGAGACACGCATCCAGGAACTCCGGCTCCATTTGAACTTGCCTCAGCCAAAGGAATGCCCCGATACCGCAATCCTTCAAGTCCTTCTCCTCGATACCCGACAAGGACGCACACCAACGACGCAAGTTTCCTTCAAAATTCTCCATAACTCGACGAATGTTCCGTAAATATTCTGAATATTTTTGGAAAATCGAGAATAGAAGACGAGAGGATGAGTGAAATGAACTAACTTAGCCCTCCTTTTATAGCCGAGATTTGCAAAACGAAATACAACACAAAAACTTAAACGCTAGTGAACAAGCGATTAAAATAAATCAAAGAAAAATCACAAAAACTTAATCGTCAGAACAAAGCGATTAAAAATGAAATCGCCTGTTTACAGGCGATTTTCTTTTTCTTTCTGACAAAATTATTCGATTTTCTTACAACTCTTACACACCTATGCCCTAAACCTTTAACTTATTACCCTATTTACCCTTTTACCGACCTCAAGCCGACCCTTACGGTCCCGACGCGTCGTCTCGATTTGCGTAATCTGCTCCCGTCTTTCATATTTTTCTTTTTCACAAAACACGATAATCGCACAAAAATTAAAAACAACACAAAATATGAATTTCGCATTCACAATTTTCCGTCTCAAAACGTCGTTTTAGGTCACTCTTTTGCTATGTCAAAAACGTCTTTTTCACGAGTCTAAAATATTTTCTAAACAGCATTTTTCAAAACTCTTCATTTTTCATTTAATTTGGTCATTAGCGAGTCAGTCTCAATCGAGACATATATATATGCCTTTACGACTAACAATGTTTTGCAAGTACGCTCGGCAAGCAAATACGCAAGGATTTCAGACCCGGCTACGACGCAGGAATGCATTTCTCGCAACAAGACAAAATAACCGAACTAAACCCATAAACACCCACAAAACCAAAAAAAATCAACCCCACACAAGTCCTGATAAGTAAACCATACAAACAAATACTAATACTCCTAATACAAGTCCAAAATACACAAGTCCAAGCCTACTACGATCGTCACGATCAGAATACAAAGACGCAGGAATCAATCTCAAAGACGCGCTCTATCCAGCCTCCCCCTCACATCGACCCTCTAGCTCGCCGGACCGCTAACTCCTCAAAGACGCTGCAGCCTCCAAATTTCGACCGCGATCTCGCCTCTCCTCACCCGACTCGCTAACTCAAGTCGAGCCTCGGCCGTGTCTCTCTGCGCCCTGCAGGCATCAACCACCTTCTCATTCACGCATCGCCACCGCCACGCTCGCCACGCCTCTCCTCAAGCGCACCTCCGCCGTCACTTGCCACAAAACGAGGGATACATTTAGCTTTCCAACCTGGGGGCTACAACCAAAAACCTGCTTCAACAGAGTTTGACTAATGATTTTACAATAAAATCTTACTCAAACTGGGGGCTACAACCAAAAACCTGCTTCAACAGAGTTTGACTAATGATTTTACAATAAAATCTAATTCAAACTGGGGGCTATACTACATAATACTCATGCTGTACAAAGAAGAAGGTGAATACCTTTCTCACGCGCAGATCCCAACTCTCAAGACCCGCATCGGTGACCACGGACAGGCAAGGCGGCAAAGACGATCGAACGAGCAAATTTCGTGAACAACCAGCAGATCCTCAACGAACGGAGGAGGCTGGAACTCAAGGTCAGGGTCACGGAGCTACAAAACAAAAATAGGGTAAATTTTTGAAACCTAAAACCAAAACACATACAAGCAAAAGGGATAATCAAGCATACCTCGATCACAGCGTCAGCAAGGGCATGCTGTGCCCAAGTCACGTAATCCTCATCCCGCCGCAACAAGGAGTCAGACTCACCCTCGTGATACACGTCACGACGCTCATTAGCGTCGGGCGTCTCCACGAACAAAACCGAGGGCGGAGGAGCAGGTACGATGAAGCCGCCGCGACAGACGCTCACCCAAGTACCAGTACGAGCCGTACTGAGTCTCAATGTATAGCCGCCGTCCGTCAAGGGGACCAAAGCGAGCTGTAATCGTCGGAGGGACGTCGGTAAAATTCCTCCAAGGGTCGCGAACAAACTACAAAACAAAACCAAATTATAAACCACAAAAACAAACACAAACTCAAAATTGTTCATTACACCCTTATAAAAATCACTTTTTGAAAATTACACCCTTGTATAATTTTTTTTGAAACTTACATACAAAATTTTACTTTTCTTCTAAAATTGCTCCAAAATGAAATTTTAATAGTATTTTAATGTTCCTTTTTTTCGATTATTTGCTTATATTTGAATAATTAAATCAATATTAATCAACGGCTTGTGTAATAAAATAATTTAATCGATACAAAAGAGCGTTTTAGTTCATCGAAAACCTCATTTTGGGGTAATTTTAGAAGAAAAGTGAAATACTGTATGTAAGTTTCAAAAAAAATTATACAAGGGTGTAATTTACAAAAAGTGATTTTTATAAGGGTGTAATGAACAATTTTCTCAACTCAAAAACAAGCTACAAAAGACCAAAGTACAAAACACAAATACCAAATACCCTTACCTTATCCACGGTCATCCCGTTAAAGCGCACGCGAGCCGCGTCGTAGTTTAGGCCAATACCCTTCCGGCTCGTCCGCGTAGGCATGGAAAGCCTGACATCGCGCCTCAACCTCAACGTGTCCGGAGCAGAGAGGAAGTGAGCATAGCACCAAGCCTGCAAGCAATCGTAACACACGTTATGTAAGAAAGCGTAAACAAGACAACAAAAAACTACAAAAATCGAACCTTACCTCCATCAGAAGACCAGGGCCCACGAGCGACACATCTGATTTCTCGTTGATCCGGTCAGGACGCACCGCATCCTCAAGTATCTGATCAACGGACCCAGAGCAGAGTGACCCGGTCAACAAAGTCACCTAGACGCGTCATGTCCATGTCCGGCGCCATCAACACGGTAGTCGGACGCTCGCTTCCCCTTGTCGCCAAAGTGGGTGGCGTCAGAACCACCACGACCACGCCGGCCGTCGCTTCGGCCGCTCGAGTAGACCCCTTCTTCTTCCTCTTCCCCTCAAAGAAGTCGGCAAACCATATAGGCCGGGGCTGAAACGTGTGCTCCTCACCCATCCCACACCTAACCCCGTCACCGATCAACCGTACCACACGTGGGCTATCGATAGGAGGTCGCTCACGCCCCCAGTCAAGCACGCCCTCGCCATGAGGCAGCCCCATGACAGCTGCCCACGAAGAAGGGGTCACGCCAACCTCGTACCCAGGCATGTGGAAGGTGTTGGTCGTATCCCAAAACCTATCCAGCAACGCCCGGAGCACAGTAAGGCGCGAGTTCACCCGCTTACCCCGCACCTCCCTCCATTTTTGCACCAGGGGACCGAAAGCCGTCCCAAGCACTATGTCCCGCTCCTCCTGGGTGAGCCTACCCTCAAAAATGTCAAACACTGTCCGAAACCCAGAGAAGGTCCTCATCGAGCCTAACGGAAAACCGACCTTCACTCGGACCGACAAGTGCTCCAAGGGACTCCAAACCAGAGTCACGCCATCCCAGTCCATGGCCACCTGTGACCACAAGCGGACCATGAGGATAGTCAGCCTCGCGCCTAACTCATCAACCATCCCCATGAAAACCTCCGCCGCGGCCTCAAAGCCGCCAGACTCAGATCCTGGGCTCGATCCTCGGCCGCTTCACCCTCGGCCTCGCTTCAACCTCATCCTCAACTCGCTCCCGAGCCTGGTCTGAACTCGACCCGCCACAAAAAGCAAGAAGAAGAATAAAGAAGAAATGGCGGCCACAAGAAGAACTCGAGCAAAGGGCGCAGCAGCCTCAGCAATCTCAACCTCGACAGCAGCCTCAGCCGCAGTCTCGTCAGGAGCCTCCTCTCGCCACTCAAGACTCCTCCGACTGGCGGCCTCGTGAACGGCTCCTGACCTCGAGCACGACCACGCCTCGCGTGACCTCCATGTGGTCTCCCTCGCTTCCAACCTCCTCAAAACACCGGCGACCTCACCTGCGTCCGGCCACCACCACAAGCAAAGACGAGCTCGACGCCGTGGGCTCATCGCCGCTTCTACCAGAAGCCTCGTCCACCTTGCGCTTCTTCCTCGGGTTCCTCCGACCACGACCCCCGCCTCCAACCTGGCCCTCCGAAGCCGCAGGCGCCTGGCAACGCTGCGGGCCACGCCCTCGCGAAGCCTACCGCAAAGACCACGACCTCGCCGCTTCTCCCGGAGCCACAGGCGCCCTCCAAAGACCGCCACGGCCACGCCCCTGCAAAGACCCTACAGCTACGCCCCGACCTCCACCACGGCCTCCCCAGGAGCCCCAGACGTCTCCACAGCGGCGCCACGTCCACGCCCCTGCAAAGACTCTGAGACGACACCCTGAGCCTGACCTCGGCCACCAACAGGAGACCTCGACGACCCAAAGAAGAAATTTCATCGCCGCTAGTATCACCAGAAGACCGCGTCCTGGCCGACCCGCCTCTCGCAGACTACATTACCGGAAAAAGCAGGTGACTTCGGCAAAGAACGCCACGACCCACACCACTAATCGACGGCCAGGGGCCACCAGAACAAAGACCACGTCCCAGGCCACTCGCAGAAGGCCCAGACGACGCACTGACAGCACTAGCGCCACTAGCAGAAAAGGCAGGAGACTCCACAGCAGCGCCCTGGAACTCACTCCCTGGCGTCGTAGAAACCCCTGGCGTCGGAGCAAAGGCTCTCAGTACATCCGACTGAGACGGACCCTCGGAAACCTCCAGAGGCGCCGGCATACCCGAAGTAGGAGTATGCTCGTCCCTCAGAACGGTAAAGTCAACGCCAGCCAAGACCTGGTCCATGGAACTAGAAGTAGGCACTGAAGGCGCAGGATTACCTGCACAAGATTCAAAGGCATACTCAGACAACGGCAACAACAAATTACTTAGGAAAGCAGAAGCACGCAGAAATAACAGAAAACAAGCACTAAGGCCTACGTTATCTGCAGATAAGGCCAAAACGGAGCGAAAGCACAGAAAATCAAAGTCCATGAGACGTATACGATATATACGTCCTACTCAGTCAAGTTAAAGAGCAAGCACGCGCAAAAGCAGCAGAGAACTAACCAAAAGGCAGGAAGCAGGCCTTTTTAACCCAAAAATAGCAGAAAAGGGAAAACGCCACGTAAAGCCGTAAACCCACATTTTCTCGAGATGCACTCCAACCCATAAATCACAATAAACACGCATAAAAATTCCATGCGAAAATGACGCCCCAAACCCCCGAATGAACAACTTTTACAAAACGCTTACAAACTACAAAAACGGCCTTTTCTTGACCATAACTCAATCCAAAAAGCCCCCACTTCCCACAAAACAACCCCCCAGCCAACACAGACGACACACATTACCATACATTCCATGAACGGGGCACGAAAAGTGAGGAAAAGCGATTTTTGGAAACCTAGCCTAAACTACAAAAAAGCTCCAAAAACACCTCCAAACCATACACACTCTACAAAACAAGACCAAAAGTGTACCATACTAGCCATGAAAACACAATACAGAGAATTCGGGCAAGTTTCGGAACCGAAAAATTTCGACCAAAATCGGCCCCTATACCAAAACGCACGAAAATGACGTTTTTTCGAGCCGTTCTTCGCATACAAGCCACCCAAACCTTCACACTAGCATACTACAACCCTGCCAAGGCAACCAAGCCAATCGGGATCGTTTTGAGTAACGAAAACAGAGCAAAACCCCGACTTTACCCCCTTCTACACGGTTTTTTACCCAAACGAACCGCTTTTCGCGACCATTTCAACAAACCGAACTCACCAACACGATATACTACTAATGGGTAAGCTACACTGAAGTTTTGAGCCATTTTCGAGACGTTTTCAAAAATGACCAAAATGCCCCTACACTACAAAACGCACGAAAATCGAGACCACGAGCCGGGTTTTCACACAACGACAGCAAGACAAGCAAGGCAAGCACTATACTAGCCATGGCGAACGTTTTCAAGCAAAGACGAGAGCTAAACTCGAATCAAACCAACAAAAATCGACCCTAAACCCTAGAAAACTAGATTTCGAGTTAAACCGACTCAAACAAACTTCAAAACCCGAAAAACCAAGTGAGTTGACTACATACCTTGGTCCATGATGAATTGTAGGAGTCGGAAAATCGAATTTTGGTCCAGAAAATCGCCGGATTGAATTTTAGGGTTATCGATTTAGTTTTTATTTTAGAAACAAAATAAACTCTCCTCCCTTCTCTTCCCCGATTTTTATACAAATTCACAAAACAAAAACAAAATCGCCAGTTTACTGGCGATTTTATTTTTGTTTCTGGGTTTCTGTTTCTGTTTTGGGCTGTTTTTGGAGTGAAACTAAGTGGGCTAAGTTTCACTCAAAGGATGAACAAAAATCGATCTTGAAATACCCTTGAAAATCTCGGCCAAGTGTATGTTTTTGTGGGATATTTTTCTGAAATTTTGTAACATAAAAGAAAACAATAAAAGATAGTACTAAATCTACACACAAAGTAATAGACTTAGGGTTTTAATTAGTTAAGCACAAAGCCACTAACTAATTAGTCACTAAACTCAAGCACAAAGCAATGAGAAAAATGAAGAGCACTCAAATAAACACTAGGGTTTTTTCATTCATCAAAAATCTCCCAAAATTATGATGTTAGAGTGAGGGTTTATATAGTACCCTTGCTCTAATCTTGGCCTTACATTTTAAAGGAGATCTAAAGGCTACAAGTAACCCACAAAAGCTACAATATTTTCGGCTCACATGAGCTCAATTTGCTGAAAATTTGAAGAGAAACAAACAAATACATAAAGCATAAAGCATAAAGGAAGATAGTGACATGTGTTGAAAGGGACTTGTTGAGGACAAACATGTGAAGCTCCTCTTTGAATATTTTCGGCTGACTTGACCCTTGTTCCCTCTTGATTTTGCTCTTGAAGATTTAATTGACTTGTGGTTCGAACCCACATGGGTGCACCCAAAGTTCACACTTCAAAAATAGCACATTCATTGACTTTTCGATTGCTCTCCAACTTGACTACTCTTGACTTCCCTTGACCACTAAGTATGGCTAGATTTGACCATAGAATGGACTTGATTTAGCTCTTAGTGGCCCCTAGGGTCATGGCCTAGGCTTGGGTTTGAGCCCATGGACCCAAACCACCCTTACTTTCAAACGGAACAAAATCGAGCTTGCTTGATTTGGTTCAGTTTTCCTCGGCCCAATACACTTTCAACCCATTTCAAACACAATTCCAACCCAATACAAAAACACGTAGCCTCCTCACGAGACGTTCATAAAAACCTAACCTTTTATGAGAAAAACGCGTAGCCTCCTCACGAGACGTTAAAATACAAAAACGCGTAGCCTCCTCACGAGACGTTCATAATAACCTAACCTTTTAAGAGAAAAACGCGTAGCCTCCTTAAGAGACGTTCATAAAAACCTAGCCCTTTTTATGAGAAACCAAAAACACGTAGCCTCCTTAAGAGACGTTCATAAAAACCTAGCCCTTTTAATGAGAAACCAAAAACACGTAGCCTCCTCACGAGACGTTCATAAAAACCTAACCTTTTATGAGAAAAACGCGTAGCCTCCTTAAGAGACGTTCATAAAAACCTAACCCTTTTTATGAGAAACCAAAAACACGTAGCCTCCTCACGAGACGTTCATAAAAACCTAACCTTTTATGAGAGAAACACGTAGCCTCCTCACGAGACGTTCATAAAAACCTAACCATTTTTATGAGAAATACAAAAACACGTAACCTCCTCACGAGACGTTCATAAAAACCTAACTTTTTATGAGAAAAACCCGTAGCCTCCTCACGAGACGTTCATAAAAACCTAACCTTTTATGAGAAAAACGCGTAGCCTCCTTACGAGACGTTCACAAAAACCTAAACCACTCCTATGAACCAAACCCAGAAGCGCGTAACCTCTTCTACGAGACGTCCAGCAAGGAGCGCAAGCCAGAAGCGCAAGCCAAGCAAGCAAAGCACAAGCGGAAGCACAAGCAGAAGCCCAAGCGGAGACACGAGCAAGGCGCCAGCTGGGAATACTCAGGCCACATGCAGGCCGACATGCCCTTAAACATGTAGGACCGTCATGTCCTTAAAAACATGTCGTCCCTCCCCGCATTTCCCGACGCTAAGTCCTCGTCTCTCCCATAAGACACATGCTTAGCGCCGCCAGGTAGTATCGAGACTGTAATGGTCCGGATACTATCTTTAAGTTTGACTAACGCTTTGTCCAAGCTCAGTCAAACTGGGGGCTCTGTAGATACCCGTATCCGTACACCCCAAAAACGAACCCGATGATGAAAAGGACTTTTATGCATGCTTTTAAAAGAGTCGAAACGGTACAAAAGTGTCTAAAACGTATTTAGTCATTTTTAGCGTATTAATTTGGATTTGCATAATCATAAAAATGAATGTCACTCTTAGTCATTGTAAGCACGATACAGGAACGTCTTATTAAGCCAAGCCACAAAAACAAATTTCAACTAGCTACAAACGGCCCAAACTTACAAAAACGACCCAAAACGCACACTAACACAACACTCAAAACGGGCCATAACGCGTCCCGTGTCACATTTTCACAAAACAAGACTCCACGACCATAAAATAATATAACCTAATATTATTTTATTTCGAGCCAAAACCGAAAAACACGACAAAAACCGAAGCGCGAAAATCAAAATTGAGCCAAAAACTAATTTGGCCCAAAATATCCAAATAAAACACAATCATCACCTAATCACCTACCCAAAACCAAAAGGCGGCATAAAACAGCCCACCAAAACAAAATAGAAATCGCCTGTTGACAGGCGATTAAGTTTCTAATCGCCTGTTAACAGGCGATTATAAACTCCTCCCCACACAGCCGCCTTTTCATTTTTCTTACAAAATCCAACCCAAACAAAATATAAAACGCCTGTACACAGGCGATTTATATTTTGTTCACCCTAGAATCAGCCAACCTCTATAAATACCAACCCACTTCATTCATTTCAAAACATCGGTTTTTCAACACACATACACTATTCACGAAATCCACTCAAAAATACCGTCTTTACATTTTCGAAAGGTAAACATTTTACCTACTGATGCCCGACGTTTGAGACTCGGACAATGGGGTTACATTAACCCCAAACCCGATATTGGCACTAGCGAAGCCGTATTCGTAATACGGTTGTAGCAATTCGGATTCATAATCCGTCTAAACCCCGCCAATATCGCATAAATAAACGACTCATTATCACTAAAGCAAACCGACGTCACTTTTATAATTATGCAAGTCCTCATTCATGCATTAAATAACGACTAGAATCACAGATCCAACACTAAATTGTACCGTTTCATAGAGTCTTTTAGCATGTCAAAACTGAGGGTTTTTCTGTACAAATTCTAATACGAGGTCGGAAAATAACGTCTATAGTAATAATTTAGTCAATAAATTATTATTTAACGTACATTTCCTATAGCAATATGTCATTATTTTGACAATTTACATTATTTATGCATTTTAATCGAGTCATACTTATTCGCACTTGTACGTAGCGTGACTTTTTAGCCCAAATATCGAAATTAAGCAAATGTTTTCAAATTAGTAGAGACTACTCTTATGTAGGCTTTTTGATTACTGTTTTCAAAATACATTTTGTCAAAACTTTCGAAAAGTAACCTCACCCGAACCCCTTCTCCGGTTTCAAACCTCGATTGATAGGTATCGACGCACCTTGAAATCTGAGACAATCGTGTCTTGTATTTCAAGACGCGTTGAATAGGTTCCAAATTCCTTTAATATTTGGTGGCGACTCCGAAAATACATTTCAAAAAGGACTTTTTTCTACTTTTCTTTTTGATCGCAAATTCATGCAATGATCTCCCCCATTTCATTTTCACCTTTTCAAAACTTCGCACTTCTTTTCTCTGCGAGGCGATTCCGCTTCTTGCCCCAAGACGGCGAGGATTGCGCCACAGTAGGCGATAGGTTTTCCTCCCTTCCCGGTACCTTCACAGACACGAACTCGTCATTTTACATGTCAAATCAGCTGGCTTATCGTCATTTTGGTTTGACCTTCCATAGCACATGTGCACGTAGAGGGCAAGCAATACTTGCTTTTTACTCATTTTAACATCCTCAAATCGAGTAGCCTATCGCTATTTCGTTTTGACTCCTTTTCATATCACTATCTAACGATAAGCCCCTAAGCGACATACTGCTAATCTGGGCTAATCAGATGTGATCATACAAAACATTTTTACATCGAGACTAGAGATATGTCAACATATCCCTACCTCAAAAGCCTCCCGTGTCTTTTCAGCTAAAAAACACGAGTCGAGTCCTGCACATTTCTTTATACACTTTATTTGGGTTGCAAATGCGAGATTGAGTCTTTTCTTTCATTTTCGAGTCACTAAAGTCTAATGCTTTGACAGGTTTACCCACTAAAGCCCCGGATACACGGCTCGTAGAAGAAACATGGATTCCCATTTCAGCCTCGCAAACAACGAAGTTACCCCTTCATCGCCTCCGCAATCGCTCGTAACCGCTGAGCACATCCGGCTGCTCAACGACAAGATCACCAATCTCACCTCTCAGGTCGAACATTTGGCCTTATGCAAAAGTTCGAGGCCGAGAAGAGCGCTAGACTCTTTGCCAAGGAGTCTACTCAGCATGCTGAAAGAATTCAATTCTTGGAAGACAAAATGCGCAAAAACAAGCCGGCCAAAGCTACAGGCCGTGGTCACCAAGGCAGTACATCTCGAACCGCTGCAAAAATTAAGCCAGCCAGCACTGCCAACTCGCATGCACTAGCGGCATCGCCTGTGTTCATAACACAACCTACGCTTGCTACACCCAAGTCAACATCTGTCGGGCCATCCTCGTCGGAACGACGACGACGCTTTGACCCCCTCTATATGCCTTACTCTAAGGCATTGAAAAAGCTCCTGAAGAGGAACATTCTGCGGCTTCCTAGCCCCACCAACATACCACCTAAGCACAAGAAAACAAAGTCATGGAACCAAAACGCCTACTGTGAATTCCACAGGGTTAATGGGCATGACACCGAGGATTGCTTCCGTCTGAAGAATGCAATCCAGGACATGATCGACAACAAGACGATCGAAAAGCCAAACGCGGCTCCTAAGCCATCACACCAGCATAGCACACTCCGTGCTCGCACTATCTTCGTGGGAACATTTCCCATTCTCGAGTGCTCTCATCTGGGTACTATAAACGACCGTGAAGTCAATGTCGTTGGCGGCAATACCAACGACTGCGACGACAGCACTAAACACATTCGCAAGACAAAAACGAAAACAAAAGCCAGGCACGTGGACGAGAGAAGGGTCTTCGTACATATCCCTTATCAACACCACATCAAGCTGTCCGACAGCGGCGACGAGGTTTCATACCTCCAATATCCGTACCTGGCTCCATTGGAACCACCAGGATTCCCATCCAGGCTCACAAACAACGAGAGGGACGAGGGTATACTCATGGACGAGACTACTCCCCCTGCCCCGTCAACCCGGCCTAGCGCCAAGGATATACTTCCAAAGCAACTCCCCGAAGCAAAATCAAGCACCTCTGCCTGGCAACTCTTGCAGGATTTGCCAAGACAACGCAAGGCCCTTCGCCGAGCCCTACAGGTCACTCCGGTGGCAGGACAGATGCCCCCGGCACAATTTGTTAGCCACATCATCCGGGACTGGCTACCGGGTGCTATAACTTTCTCTAACGCGGACCTTCCGTCCTTCGGAGGCGCACACAATCTGGCACTCCACATAACCGTAGACTGTCGAGGCATGACATTACCCGTTACCCTAGTCGATAACGGTTCTTCAGTCAACGTCCTGCCTCTTGCGACCGCCATTAAACTGGGGTTGGAGGAAAATGACTTCACGCCCTGTTCAGACAACATGGCAGCATACGACGGTACACTCCGTAGTGTAAAAGGCATCATATCTCTATCCGTCAAGACAGAACAGGTCGTGACGAAAACTGAATTCCAGATCATGGACATTCCTCCAACATACAACATGTTGCTGGGCAGACCCTGGATTCACGCAACCAGGGCTGTTTCGTCAACTCTGCACCAGAAGGTTAAACTACCTCTGGACGACAAAATCGTCACCGTCAAAGCCTCGAACTTCCGAGCAACCCTCCTACAATTAAGAAAGCATCAACGAATCCACCAATGACGCAGGTGGTTTCAATTCGAGCATCTACGCCTAGGGTTTAGGATCCCACGTCATCATGACGCCAGGTCTTCCAAGCTAACCAGGACGCGCGATTACATCCCTAAAATAGTAGACCTAGTTTAGGATTTTAGAGTTTGTAGGTTTGTCTCAAGCTCTATTGTCAGAGCAATTTTCAAATGTAACTGCTTTTAACAACATTAATGACAAGAATGTTTTCGGTTACACTTTGCCTCGTTTTGCCTATTTACTTTTGCACATTCTCTTTAGCACATTCTAACGTTTGCACTTTTGCACATTCTGACGTTTGCGATAACATTAAACAAAACAACATTGCACTTTATAAATACATTGCAGGCACTGTTTTAAGACCCAAACAACCTCCCGTCACCCATACCTGAGCAATTTCCCGTCACCCAGACCTAAGCAGCTGAAAACACAGCAACACCAAAACACCTCAAGAACCAAAGGAATCTCCGCCGTGGATTTCCCTAAGCACAGACAAAAATACACATCCTCCAAACTCCTTACAAAAACCGACAACACCCCCACCTGGTCTCACAAGGACATACTTTGACCAAAAAAGCCACACCTCAACAAATGCCGGGCATCAAGCCCATTAAACAAAAAGCCACAGCACATCGTCCAAGCCAACAAAAACGCTAACTGGACATCACGCATAGTCCAAGCCAACAAAAACGCTAACCGGACATCAAATACAATCCCAGCCACGAAAAAAAAGGGCAAAATCCCAATATACATTGGCCTCCGCAACCTAAACAAAGCATGTCCAAAAGACAACCTCTTACGCGTCGACATCCTCGTCGATAACACCACAAAAAAAAAAAAAAAAAAACGCAAAAGACTCCACAATCAGTCAGGTGTCCAACCACCACGATCATAATACAGGAATACTCCTATTAATCACAAAAGACAACCACGCACCCCTCTCTCAAGGCTTCAAAGTCACCATTAACACCACAGCGTACGAAGCACATGTCTACGACCTACAAGGATCCACAGACACATTACCCAACCTCTCATCCCTGCTAAACAAACCCCCAAATACTACCCATTGGCGCAAAACAGCGCAACAAACCTGCGTATACTCATGCTTCCAACCACACTGGGGGCTGAACATGCAAAACCCTGATATCAAACCATTCCCAACTATAAAACAACCAACACCCACGAAGCATTCTGCAATGTATGTATAAGATGCAAACAGACAAAATGTTAAGAATCGCAATTCTACGGGCCGGCATGCCCTTAAACGTGCATCCCCTACAAAGCAACTTCACCGGCCGGCATGCCCTTAAACGTGCACTCTCCCACAAAAAAGCAAAAACATTCTACGGGACGGCATGCCCTTAAACACGCACCCTCTACAAACACAATTCTTGGGCCGGCATGCCCCTAAACGTGCACTTTCGAACAGAAGCAAAAGCATTTCATGGGCAGACATGCCCCTAAACGTGCACCTTAAAACTCTCTACAAAAAAAAAAACAAACACAATTCTTGGGCCGGAATGCCCCTAAACGTGCACTTTCGAACAGAAGCAAAAGCATTTCATGGGCCGGCATGCCCTTAAACGTGCACCCCTTGTGCAAAAATCAAAAACAAATTCCTGGGCCGGCATGCCCCTAAACGTGCACATTCAACACAAAATGTAACTCTGAACTACGCCGGTCTGATTCTACTCACGTGGATACGTAGGCAGCTTTGCGAAAAGCGCGACCAATATTCAACACAAAACCGACGCGCCCAAAGCTTAAAAAGGTCGAGGGCACAGTCAGCACAAAGCATCCGTCTGAAAACCCAAAGGGTTAAAAAGACGACATTCAGCACAAAACGGCACGCCCAAAGCTTAAAAAGGTCGAGGGCACAGCCAACACAAAAATGACACGTCTGAAGCTTAAAAAGGTCGAAGACACAGTCAACACAAACGCAAGATCATGATCCAAAGCTTAAAAAAGTCGAGGATATAACTCTTTTTACAAAACAGCAAACGAGGCAAATGTAAACGACCACTTTCATTTCATTAATGATAGTCATAAGCAGTTACGTTTTGGATTTTCCGTCTCTAGAGCAAAAGACAAAACTACGACCTCTGATGTCCCCTTAGGTCTTAGGAGTGACAAAGCAGACTACAATGTCTTCAGGGTTTAGAGTTGACGACGAACTACGACAAGGTTCCTTCGACGCCATATCCATCAGCTGCGCATGTTAATCTCGACACCCCTAGGCATCCCTTCAATTCCATAAATCACAGATCACAAGCGGAGACAACAGCGGCCTTGCGACACCAAACACCACCCTCTCAGGCAACGCACGGCCCGACCGCAAACCCTCGCCATACGGCAGTTACATCCCCTTTTTTGCACCAAGAACACCTCCCCCTTACTCAAAAGAACGCAGCCGTGTATCACAGCACCTTGTTTTACATCCCCGCTTTACGTTTCTTTTTTGTTTTTTCACATTCAAAAAACCCGTCATCCTCAAACACACTTTCGGCCTTACGCAAATTACAATCCTCGCATTTCGCAACTCATATTTCAAAAAGCACAATTTTTATATTGCATTTTTCATCAGAACACTTTTTGCAAACTTCGTACATCGTTTTGTCAAAACTCGTTTTACACATGTTTTCACATAAAGCACGATGCATTTTCTTGAAACAACATTTTCATGCATTTCGAAAACCGTGATCTCAATCGAGATTCGCGATTTCGCACGACTAACAATACATTGCAGGTCTCAAAATACAGCCGCAAGTAAGGTCAGCCAACGACCTCATCCGTCTAGCGGCGTCCATTCAACGATACCAACACAAGCCATTCCAAAAGCAGCTTCAACGAGTTTGACTAACGTTTTACACTAAAACCCAAGTCAAACTGGGGGCTAAAATCAAAAGCAGCTACAGCAAGTTTGACTAACGGTTTACACTGAAACCCAAGTCAAAGCGGGGCTACAATCAAGCGACTCTGACAAGTTTGACTAACGGTTTACACTAAAACCTAAGTCAAACTGGGGGCTAAAATCAAAAGCAGCTTCAACGAATTTGACTAACGTTTTACACTAAAACCTAAGTCAAAATGGGGTCTAAAGCTGCTACAGCGACTTTGACTAACGCTTTACACTAAAACCTAAGTCAAACTGGGGGCTAAAATCAAAAGCGACTCTGATGAGTTTGACTAAAGGTTTACTCTAAAACCTAAGTCAAACTGGGGCTAAAATCAAAAGCAGCTACAACAAGTTTTACTAACGTTTTACACTAAAACCTAAGTCAACCTGGGGGCTACACCATATAATAATCAGTCATCACGCAGATTCACACGCAGATTCACAAAAATCAGGATCAAATTTTGATTTTTCCGCAATAGTCAACCACACGCAGATTCACAAAAATTAGGATCAATTTTTGCTTTTTCCGCAAAAGTCAACCAAACAGATTCACAAAAATCAGGATCAATTTTTGCTTTTTCCGCAAAAGTCAACCAACCAAACCCTTACACTCTTTTACGAGTCTCACAAAAACACCCAAGCCTCCCACAAAAACACTAAGCCTCTTTTACGAGCCAAGCACAAAAACACAAAGCCTCTTTTACGAGCCAAGCAAAAACACATAAACCTCTTTTACGAGTCAAGCAAAGCACTAAGCCTCTCTACGAGTCAAACACTAAGCCTCTTTTACGAGCCAAGCACAAAAACACTAAACCTCTTTTACGAGTCAAGCAAAGCACTAAGCCTCTCTACGAGTCAAACACTAAGCCTCTTTTACGAGCCAAGCACAAAAACAATAAACCTCTCTTACGAGTCCAACAAAACCTTAAACCTCATCATGAGTCCCAACAGAAACACCGAGCCTCTTCTACGAGCCAAATAAATAAACACACAGCCTCTTACACAAGTCATACACTTTGAAGCATAAACACCAGATCAAACACGCAGCAAACATTCAACACACAAAGTTCGGCTAAAACTACAAAACGCCATCAAGAATCATTCAACATCAGCAAACGTCTCAACCAAAGCACCAGCAAGTACCACAAGCACAAGCAAAGGACCATCCTGAAGCATCCAAGCAACACGCAGGTTGGCATGCCCCTAAATATGCAGGACCGTCATGTCCTTAAACATGTACCGTCCCTCCCCGCATTTCCCGGCACTAAGTCCTCGTCTCTCCCCGAGACACATGCTTAGCGCCGCCAGGTAGTATCGAGACTGTAGTGGTCCGGATACTATCTTTTAAGTTTGACTAGCGCTTTAGTCCAAGCTCAGTCAAACTAGCGGCTCTGTAGATACCCGTATCCGTACCCCCCTAAAACAACCCGATGATGAAAATGGACTTTTATGCATAGACGAAACGGTACAAAGTGTCTAAAACATTTTAGTCGTTTTTAACGCATTTATTTAAAATTGCATATTTCGTAAAATGAACGTTAATTTTGTCGTTCTATTTCAAGCCGAGAAATGCGACACAATTATTAAGCCAATAAAAACAACTCACAAAAAGCAGCTCACAAAAAGCAGCCCACAAAAACGGCCTCACAAAAACCAACCCGCAACTACAAAAACACGCACTCAAAACGGGCCAACTCACCTCACGAGTCACATTTTCGTAAAACCAAATTTTACGATATAACAAAATAATACAACACAAAACAATCGTATTTCGAGCCAAAATCGAAAAACACGACAAAAACCGAGACGTGAAACAAAACAAAACTAAAAACGTCAAACTTTGGTCCAATGGACCAAAGCTTGAAACACACACACAAAAAACCCAAGGATCAAAAGCATTACCCACGACAAAGTCAGCCCAACTCACATCAGCCGCCTACAATTTCAGCCCAAAAAACGAAACCCACCCCCATACTAATCGTCTGTTGACAGACGATTAGTTTTCTAATCGTCTGTTGACAGACGACTTCTTTGGGCTGCTTTTTTCACTCTGGCGATTAGTTTTGGGCTGGGATTCTACTCTGGCGATTAGTTTGGGCTGGTTTTGTTGGCTTAAACGAGTTCAGCCCTTTTCTTTTCGTTTCCTATATATACACAACACAACTAACAACAACTTACACAACAAACACACTCACTACTACTTCTCTCTAATTCACTTAGCGTTTTTCTAATTGTCATCCTTACGTTTTAAGGTAAACACTTTACCTTCGGACTGGACTTTTTAGACTCGGACAAGGGTTACCTTAACCCGACTCAATATTGGTTTAATGAACCCGTATTCGTAATACGGTTGTAGTAATTCGGATTCCTAATCCGTCTAAACCTCGCCAATATTGCATAAACAAACGACTCACTTTCACTGAAGCAAAACCGACATTACATTTTACACTTATGCAAATTCTCATTCATGCATTAAACATTGACTAAACACGAATTCGACATTAACTTGTACCGTTTCAACTAGTCTTTTAAACATGCAAAACCGAGGGTTTTCAAAATACTAGAATTAGACAAAAGTCGGAAATTAACGTTTTATATTAATTCAATACAATGAATTATTATTTCTCGTATATTTCCTAAAGCAAAACGTCGTTAACTTTAACGACTCACATGCATTACTTTGAATTTTTATCGAGTCATATTCGCACTTGTACGTAGCGTTTTATCTGCTTAAATATCGAAATTAAGCACTTGTTTTCAAGCTAATAGAGACTACTTTACGTAGGCTTTTCGATTTCAGTTTTTCATAAAACATTTTGATAAAACTTTTGAAAAGTAACCTTGCCCCGAATCCACTCTAGTTTCACAATAACCTTAGGAGGATAGGTATCGACGCGCCTTGAATTCTAAGACACGCGTCTTATAATTTAAGACGCATTGACAAGGTCCCAAATTCCTTTAAAATTTGGTGGCGACTCCATTTGCAAAACTATTTTTAAGCACTTAAGCAATGATATCCCCCATAGCAATATTCGCACACTTTTGCACTTATGCAATTTTCTCGCGTAGCGCCTCGCCCCTATTCGGGCGGGCTCGCACGAGGCGTCGAGATAGGTCCGATCCGGGTACCTTCAGCAGGTAAAAGGTTTTAATCTTATAAAGAGAAGGTCTAGGAAGTCGAGTTTGTCAAGGGAAATGTTTTGGTCAAGGGTTGGTAATCGGTATGAGTAGGGAAACACTTGCTAAGGATATAGCTCGTCCTCTCGGTCTTAAGCTTCCACTAGTACTCGTTAGCGGGCTCTCGCAACTTACTAACAAGGGTCCTAATGATAGTCTCGCGCCTCTTCACGAACTAGGCTTTCGGTCTTAAGTTCTAGGGTGCTAAAAGCTTGCTAAAACTTGGCCAAAGAATCAACAAACACAATCAAGCAAGACTATCAAAGCATATGTAAAACCCTAACCCAAAATGATCACAAACAAACAACCAAACAAACACCCATGATCCACCTTTCTCCCTAGATGATAAAACTTTTAGATACCCGTATCCGTACCCCCCAAAAACAAGCCCAATGACGAAAAGGACTTTTTATGCATGTTTTATAAATAAGACGAAACGGTACAAAAATGTCTAAAACATTTTAATCATTTTTAACGTATTAACTTAAATTTGCATACTTCGTAAAAATGAGTATTAAGTTATTCATTTTTAGTCTTAAGTCGACACAATACACACAAGAACAACACAAAAACACCTCACAGAAACGACCCACAATCCTACAAAACACAAAACGGCCCAAACTCACACAAACGGCCCAAAACACACAAAAAGGCCCAATCACCCAAAACGGACCAAAACACGTCCGAAAAATTTTTCCTTACTGTTTTGAAGGTTTTATTGATTTTATGAGATGAAATCGATGAAACCATATGTTTATTGTTCCTAAATTAATTCCGAAAATTTTTTGACCAAACTTTACATTTTTGACATCCTGGAAGAGTTCCAGAATGTACAAAATTTTTCCAAAATAAAAATGGTTTTATTTTATTTTATAATGTATTATTAATGCTTTATGCTTTTATACATTGTTTTTACTCTCTTTAGGGACTCTAGGGACGGGTCGACTCTTCGCGTACTTCTAATTTGATCAACTATAATGCTTGCCTTATGTTGTATTTCGACCTTTATGCTTTTATACATTGTTTTTACTCTCTTTTTAGAACAACACTCTAAAAACCTTCGCTTTTATCTTTCAATATTTCAAAACTTTTAATTCCCGAGACGAAATTCGCATTTTGGATCATCTATTAGGTTTTGTTTCTTGTGATCATGTTCATCCTCTTTGATTTTGCTTGTATTTGGTATTGTTTATTTTCCTATTTCAATTGCAATTTCAATTTCCATTGATTATAATCATGTCTCCTTCTATTTCCTTTGTTTTTGTTGCTATTTTGATCACGTGTGAGTAGATAATCTTGGGAGAAGGGTGAAGCATGGATGTTGATTTTGGTTGATTTTTGATGGTTGTTTGACTTAGGGTTTTACACCATGTTTGGCTAGTCTTGCTTGATTGTGTTTGTTAATCCTTTGATCGAGTTGTAGCAAGCTTTTAGCACCCTTGAACTTAAGAATGAAAGCCTAGTTCGAGGAGGCCTTGAGACTAACCATTAGGACCGTCGATAGTAAGTTCACGAGCAGTTATTGAGACCTAGAGGAAGCTAAAGACTGATAGGCCGAGCTATACCCTTAGCATGTGTGATTCCCTACTCAACCCGATTATTATCCATTAGCCTAGCTTATCCCATGCCTCTCTCGACTTCCTAGACCTTTTCCCATAGTAAAACCCTTTCCCTACGCTCTAGCTATAACAAACCATCAAAACTTCGAACCGACCGAGACTAGAATCGCTCCATAAGTAACCCACATAAGCGACCATATCCCTGTGGACTCGATCCCAACTTACCCTAGCTACCTTAGTGTTTGTCAGGTTTATCTTTGATCAGGTGAGTGCGATTAAGCCTATCAAATTTTGGCGCCGTTGCCGGGGAGACGGTTTTGTTTTTTGTTCAGTTACTTGTTTCTAGTCTTTTGTTTTAAGTGTCAAGGATTCCTTGAGGCTGCTTCTAATAGCCGCCTCTAGTGTTGTGTATGCCTAGGAAAATGCGCAAGTCTCAAACTAATAAGGACATACCCTTTGATCCGGAATCGGAGCGTACTTTCCTAGCACGAAAGAATCTACTAAAGCCACAAGAAGCTCAATCCACCGAGGAAGGTCATGTTGAACCCGAACCTCAACTCAAAATCATGGTGAAGCTATCCGATCACTCAAAGCCAACTGCGGCTCAAATTCCTACCGGCAATGCAATGCCGGACATTGCGGCGAACAAATTTGAGATAAAGCCTGCGTTTATAAGCTTAATCGAGCGTAGTCAATTCGGCGGCAACCCAGGTGAGGATCCTAACCTCCATGTGCAAAAATTTTGTGACAATTGCTCAACGATTAAGCAAGCCGGGGTCACCCAAGATCAAATTCGGGAGATGCTATTCCCGTTTTCACTCCGAGATAAGGCGAAATTATGGCTAAACTCCTTGAGTCGGGTGGCTCTTGCGATCACCGATTGGAACTCCCTTGTCTTGGCTATTTACCAAAAATATTTCCCACCGGAAAAGACGGTCAAGCTACAGAGTCAAATAACGAGCTTTAGACAACGTGGTGATGAGAGTTTGCATTGTTTGATGCTTGGGAGAGATACAAGGATCTACAACGCCAATGCCCACACCATGGGCTACACAAGTGGTTCATAGTCATGCAGTTCTACAACGGTTTATATAGTGAGCCCCGCCAAGTGCTTGACTCGGCGGCGAATGGTCGGTTTGACAACATCGACGTAGACGAGGCTCATGACACGATTGAGGCCATGGCTATTCATGACGCGCAATACGACAATTCACGGAGTACACCGAGGGCTAGTGGTAAGCACGACGTTGATGCTATGACGTTGCTCATGGCCAAGCTTGAATCGATGAGTGCTAAACTCGATCGAATGCAAGTGGATGGTTCCTCACGAGCTCGAGGACATTCGGTAGCCGCCTTGCACTCTACTTATGATCCACCATGTGACTCATGTGGAATGACCGGGCACAATTTCGTTGATTGCCGAGGTATGCACTCTCAAACTCACCACGTTCATGCTTTTCAGTCACTCCCACAAAACAACCCTTACTGCGACTACTACAATGAAGGCTAAAAAAATCATCCTAATATTTCATATAAAAGCCAAAATGTCTTGAATCCACCACAACAACAACAAAACAACCCTCTACGAAACTATCCTACATATAATGCACCTCGTCCTCACAACCCACCGGGCTTCAATCGCCCACAGTTTCAAGCACCAATCGCTCCTCCACCGGCCACCGATCCTATGGCCGAGATGAGGGCTATGATGGCCTAAATGCAGAAAAATCAAGAGGCTATGATGGCCAAAATGGAGAGAGAAGCTCAAGCTAAAGACGCTACTATCCAATCATTAGTTGCTCATAATAAGATGATGGATACTCAATTGGCGCAATTGCCTTCTTCTAGCCAAACAAGGACGCCCGGAGCGCTTCCGCCTCAACCAAAGACGCCTCATGAGTCCGTCTATGCTAGTACACTTCGGAGCGGTACTCACTACTATGCGCCGCCTATGCCCGATGTTGATGCACTGCCCACAAAGTTGGTAAATGAGGTAGACCCTAACTTGATTTCTAATGTTTTACCTGTCGAGAATGCGATTACTCCAAGTATTAGGGGCAAGGAGAAACCCAAGGGTGGTGATGGTGCACACGTGGGAGGAGGTGGGGCTGCCGTGAATGGTAGTGTGGCCGTGAACGGAGGGGCTGTAACACACCGACTTTTCCTAATATTAATTATTCGTCTCAATAATATTCGTAATTCATTTATCTTGATTTTCTCATTTTTAGCTCGAGAAAATCAGTTCACTTGTCGCGTGGATTAAGCTACACTGTAGTCAGAACTTAAAAACGGAGTAATTAGCTTAAAAATGGTATAATTTCCTCATACGAACTCCGATTCAGGTGATTCAAAAGGCTAAATTGCGTATTTTTTCGACGCCGTCGCAACTGCCAAATTTTCAGGAGTCAGTTTGAACCGCTCCACCCTGGGCCGAGCCGAACCCCCCAGCTCGGGTTAGGTTTAGGGTTTCTTGTGTAGCTTTTTGATCAAGACATTAAATATCTTATTAACTCCTAGCCTAGAAACCTTAAGATCTGATTTATATCTTCCTTCATCCTCTCTAAATCTCTAAATCTCATCCTCATTAAATCCTCTATTAATTTCAGTCAAAGATTATAGCTTTTTCATCCTAAATTCATTCCTATCATTCTCCTACGGTAATCCTTTCATCCCTTTCGTTCTAGGTTTATTCTTTATAGTTTTTATATTCTTATATGTGTTTATTGTGGTGTACTTATGTATTGAATGATTTATGTGTGCCCTAATCAGAAGGGGGGAATTGGAGAGAAAACCCAAGTTCGGATTTCTCTGACCCAGGTTCACTAAACGGAAGATCGCCGGAGATCCGACCGTCTGATTTTGCCGAAATTTTGACATTATGTTCCTGACTCTTGGGGCTACCTTTTGACCGATTAGTTTTTCATTTGGAGCTTTGGATCGTCTGTTATCGCGTCTGGACAGAAGGGGTGAAAACTGTGCTTTTCTTTGGCTTGTTTGGAAAAGGTAACTAGGTGTAGCCCTAGACATATTTTAACTTGTGTGAGACCATATGATTCATTGAGGATGAATTGGTTGTTGTTATGTATGCAAAGCTATGATCTTTGGGTTGGTTGTGCTATGAAATTATGATCTTTGGTCTTAATTGTGATGGCCTCACACTATTGTGTCTAATGGAATGAATTGGGATGTTTGTCATATTGAATTTGAGTTATATTGTTATTAAGTTGATTAAAGATGATCACTTTGGGAATTATAATGGTTGATTATGGTTACTCTTGAGTTCTTATGGTTATTAGTCCGTATTAAGCTTGTTATTGTATGGTTGATCATAGGTCATGTTGAGGATGAGTATAAATTGGATAACTACGTTGTAATGAGTTTAAAATGGATATTATATTGGGGTGGCGAGTACAGGATGATTGATATGATATGGATTATGAGTTGGTATATTGTTAAGCATGTTTACCTTGTTATAATTAAGTTTTGTTGAGATATGTTACGAATTGGGGTTACTTGGTTTGCTTTAATGGTTGTAATTGTTGTATTGTTGGTATTGGAGATGGGGTTACGATGCATTGTTGGAGTTGGTTGATTGTGTTGCTTATGCTTGAGTTAAGTTTGCATGCGTGTACTGTTCTGGCACGTATGTGAGGAGCTACGACGTCCAGGTTTGGACGGATACCGCCCATGATCCCCTCGACTATTCTTGTTGCTTAGTTAGAGCGACTATGGGTTCTCAGCCATGTTGGTTAGAGACTATGGTTTGATATATGTCGTCACCGTTCTTGTTGCTCGGTGGAATTTGGCCAAATTTAGACTAATGAGTTTGAGGAACTTCTTATTGCTGTTCCGCCATAGGGTTTGGATGATTCTTGTTGCTTCATCCGGGGTGATTCTTGTTGCTTCACCCAGTGCTCCGTGCTTACCTTGCAGGTTGTTGATTGTTGTCTGTCATCTTGATGTTGACAGTTTGAGCTTGTATGTCAGTGGACTAGTTATTGTCGAGTTGTATTGGTTATATATGGTTACAGGTTGTTGAGTGACAGTTGGTTGAGTTTGGTAGCTAATGAGTTGGCTTGAGGTTGCATTATGGTTACTATACCTTTGGGTTGTTTGTTGTATTGTTGTCTATTTTGGTTACATTGAAATATGACTGGGGAACACCTGGTTACTCCCCACTGATTGTGGCTGTTACATTCTTTGTGGCAGGTTAGCGCGGGATCGGGTTTGTCAAGTGAGGATGCCGTGAGGATGACCTATAACTAGCCTTGAAGTGATTCTTGATTACACTTGTTAGGATGTTTAGATTTATTATTGTTATCTTACTTTCATTTTGGAGTTGGCTTTGTAAGGGGTATTTATTCCCCACTTCTAGGCCTCAAGGCCTATCTTTTTATCGTTGTTTAGTTGGTTAATGAGTAATGATCCGGATTCCACGGTGTTTCCGCCACCGTGGCTCGCTTTTATTTTCTTTTATTTTATAAATCCTTTTTATTTCTTTATTTTATTTTGTTGGAAAATCCGGGTTATTCTGATTGGTATCGAGCAACCTTGACACGTGGTGGTCGAATCCTGTGTCTTGTTGGCCAGGTACGCACCTAGCTGGGGAGGATTCTGGAACGCTATATTGTAAGTAGCGACCAGGCGCAACGAGGACGTTGCGTTCTTCAAGTGGGGGTGTGTAACACCCGGTGTTGTCCGAGGTTATTCGGGCCGGGTTCCCCGTTGAAGTGGTCCATGTGATGAGCTCAAGTGACCTAGTTCTTAAAAGGATTGTAAGTGCTACTCATATCAACAAGATGCATCTTCTTTTCTGGTGGCTCATCTTTAAGAACTCTTCAGTTAAGCGTGCTTGCTGGAGAGTAGTCTTAGGATGGGTGACCTCCTGGAAGTTCTCGGGATGCGCACGAGTGAGGACAAAGTCTTATTTGGAAAGGGCCCGTGTTGGTCTGTGGGCGATGTACGCAGCCTGGCGAGCTACCGTGAATGACATTTCGGCCTTTAGTTGGGGCCGGGGTGTTACAAATGGTATCAGAGCAACCCGGCGACCGTGTGGCACTTACAATCCTTTTAAGCACTATGTCACTTGAGCCAACACATGAACCTTTTCAACGGGGTACCCGGCCCGAATAACCTCGGACAACACCGGGTGTTACACACCCCCACTTGAAGAACGCAACGTCCTCGTTGCACCTGGTAGCTACTTACAATATAGCATTCCAGAATCCTCCCCAGCTAGGTGCGTACCTAGGATTCGACCACACGGCCAGGTGCGTACCTAGGATTCGACCACACGGTCGCCGGGTTGCTCTGATACCATTTATAACACCCCGGCCCCAACTAAAGGCCGAAATGTCATTCACGGTAGCTCGCCAGGCTGCGTACATCGCCCACAGACCAACACGGGCCCTTTCCAGCGTACTTTGTCCTCACTCGTGCGCATCCTGAGAACTTCCCAGGAGGTCACCTATCCTAAGACTACTCTCCAAAGAAGCACGCTAATCGAAGAGTTCTTAAAGATGAGCCACCAGAAAAGAAGATGCATCTTGTTGATATGAGTAGCACTTACAATCCTTTTAAGCACTAGGTCACTTGAGCTCATCACATGGACCACTTCAACGGGGAACCCGGCCCGAATAACCTCGGACAACACCAGGTGGTACAGGGGCGACCAAGGAGCGAGCTCAAGACAAGCCGGTGGAGCCGCCGATCAAGATTCGATTGCCATTCCCGAGCCGAGTGGTAAAGTCTAAGCTTGACACACAATTCTGTACGTTCATGGACGTTGTGAAGGATTTAAAGGTAACCGTTCCTTTTACTGATTTAGTCACACAAATGCCTGCATATGCTAAGTTCCTTAATGATATCCTCACCCGTAAACGATCTTTCAATGACGTCGACACTGTCGCTTTTACTGCGGAATGGAGTGCGCTTTTACAAAATAAGTCTCCACCTAAGTTGAAAGATCCGGGTAGCTTCTCTATACCTTGCACCATTGGTAAAGTTGCGATTGATAATGCTCTTTGTGATTTAGGTGTAACAACCCGGATTTTCAACAAAATAAAATAAAGAAATAAAAAGGATTTATGAAATAAAAGAAAATAAAAGCTAGCCACGGTGGCGGAAACACCGTGGAATCCGGATCATTACTCACTAAACCAACTAAACAACGATAAAAAGGTAGGCCTTGAGGCCTAGAAGTGGGGAGTAAATACCCCTTACAAACTCAAAACCAAAGTACAACTAAACTGAAACATAAATGGACTAATCCAGTCTAAACAACTCCAAACAAACCAACTAGCCGACTCAAACAAGCAAGCTACGGGTCAATCCTCACTGCATCCTCACACATAAGCCTGTCCCGCGCGTACCTATAAAAAAAAGGAAGCAACAACCACAATCAGTGGGGAGTAACTAGGTGCTCCCCAGTCATATCTTAACATAACGAACATGAACAACAATGCAATCAAGCTCACCTGGCCTACGGCCTATTATCAAAGTACAATGACATAAACAACAACAAACAACCAAGAAACAATAATATACAAACAACAAACATCACGGCACAACCATAGTTGTGTCCAAACCAACTGAGCTTTCATGACGATCTTTCTTCCAACCAATTGCGAGAGTAAGCGCGGAGAACTGGGTGAAGCAACAAGAATCACCCCGGGTGAAGCAACAAGAATCACCCAAACCCTATGGCGGAACAGCAACAAGAAGTTCCTCAATAATCACAAGTCTAAATTTGGCCAAATTCCACCGAGCAACAAGAACGGTGACGACATAAATAACCATAGTCTCTAACCCTTCTGGTTGAGAACCCATAGTCGCTCTAACTAAACAACAAGAATAGCCGAGGGGATCATGGGCGGTATCCGTCCATCCTAGGACGTTGTTTCTCCTCACACATGTGCCAGAACAGTACCCATGTGCAAACTTAACTCAAGCATAAACCTGTTAACCTGTTAACCTGTCTCCAACACTTCCAATACAACCACAACAACCATACTCATACATACACAAGCATCATTACCGACACAACCTACCATACATACGGAGTACAATATGATCAACATGCTTTACAAGTCATATATTCAATTATCATGCTCATAATTCATTATTTAGTGATCAAATGATATACGTTATTTTTATATGTTTTTACCCCCGTCCCGAGCTGCTTTTTATTGCCAAAATGCGCCCTTTAGGGCCATTTTGTTCTCACATTTCGCTCGAGTAGCTTTTTGGTGTTTTTCCGTGGTTTGCAGGAATTTGTAGCATTTCCGTGCATTTGAGCTGAAAAATGGGAGTTATGACGGAAACCTAAAAGCCGAGGCGAAGACGAGCTCGGGAATGACGAAGTAAATGACTTGGGCGAAAATTCGGAGCAAGTCAAAGCCCAAAAAGGAAGAAAAGAAAGAAAGGTCAAAGCCCAAAGAAAAGTGACCCATTTGAAGAGTAGGTCCAAACTGACCGTGACGATCGGCCGGTCGGCCGGCTAAGGTGCTTTTATTGACTTTTTCACGAGATTTTAAGCCCAAAATTTGGGCTACGCATTCGGGCGCCGACCGGCCGGCCTTGGGATTTTATTTGACGGATTTATTTTGTAATTTAATTATTTTAATATTTTAGGAATTACTATATATTAGAAACTCGTGAGTTAGGTTTAGTTTATCCTTTTCATTACTGCTTTTACTGCTTTCTTAGAAATTACTCATTAGAAAACTTCAAGTCTCCATTGATTTAATTTTCAAGCTTTGTAACCGTCGGTACTCAAGATCAATCTCAACTTTATTTCCAATTGGTAATTTCATGTTTATTGTTCTTAATTCCTTTTATTCAATTATTATTATGTCGTTTACCCTAATTATGAGTAGCTAATCCCTTAACTAGGGTTGAGGGGGAATTGTGCCTTTAATCCGGTGTTTTGATTAAACAGTTGTAATTGATTGGTTTGTGCTTGTGCGATTTCTTCCTGCGTGATTAATTATCAATTGAATTTAGGGACGCCTTAATTGAATTGAACTTAGGGTAATATTGATTTAAGATCGAAAGCCTAATCAGTATTAGACCACTTCGCGTAATTGATGAGATGATTTAGTAAGTCGCGAGAGCCCGCTAAATCAGCTTAAGGTAACATTGATTCGAGAGAACGTGTTTTGCCCTAATCGCTCTGCACATTCCGATTGATTGCTATTTTGGTGAAAGTTATATTATCCGGATTATTGACATAAGGAACCCGAGACCCTAGTCTTTTCTCCCTAGTTAAAACCCCTTTTTGTTATCTTTGTTAGTAGTTTTATAGCTTTCCAACCCAAAAGATTTTCACACTTAGGAGTAACCTAGCAACTAAGTGTCTTGCGAGTATTCGTTTCTCTGTGGTTCGACTCCTTCTTACCGCTAGCTATTGTTAGTAGTCCGTAGGGTTTATCTTTGATTTCAGCGATATGACTTAGCTGTGTCAAATTTTGGCGCCGTTGCCGGGGAAGCGGTTTTATTTCGCATTTACTTAGTAGGTTATTTCTTTTGTCATTTCTCCTTGTAGTTTTTGTTTATGCACAGGTCACCTTCAGGTTTAGTTCCATTCGATCCTGAACCGGAGCGGACTTTTCGCAAAACGCGTAACTTCTTTAAGGAGATTGGTAGAGCTTACGCAAACGAGGTTGTGGAAGTTTCGGACGCAGAATCTAGTTCAGAAGCATCGTCCTACGAAGGGGACACTACTCCACCTTCTACTTCTAGTGTTGTTTCTGAGGCGCTAGTGACCATGCCTAAACTGTCAAGTCACTCTTTGCCCAAGACGGAGTCCATTCCTAATGGATTCCAGATGCCCGAAACTTTGCAGGGCAACTTTGAGATTCGCTCCGCCTTTCTTACCTTGGTGGAGCGCAATCAATTTGGAGGCAATCCAACTGAGGATCCTAGTCGTCATATGCAGGTTTTCACAGATTACTGTTCGACGATTAAACAGAACGGGATTACTCAGAATCAGATTAGGGAAATGCTGTTCCCTTTCTCACTACGTGATCGCGCTCGTGAATGGATCACTGATTTAGACAAGACGGCTGCGGGGATTACAGATTGGAATGGGTTAGCTATGGCCTTTTATCAGAAGTACTATCCTCCAGAGCGGACGAATCAAATACGGAGCCAAATCCAGAGCTTCAAGCAAACTTACGATGAATCATTTGCTGAAGCTTGGGAACGTTATAAGAAGCTTATTCGTGACTGTCCACATCATGGCTTGAATGATTGGCTCGTAATCATGACATTTTATAATGGGTTGTACGCCGAGAGTCGGGCTATCTTAGATTCAGCTGCGGAAGGGCGGTTTGCCAATAATGTCGACGACGATCAGGCATGCCAATTAATTGAGCAGATGGCCGTGCATTCTGCACAGTATGATCGACCTAGGGGAAATTCTCGCGCGGCTCATAGTGATCGCGAGAAGGATTCTATTAATGCTTTAACGAGCCAAATCTCGGCTCTATCAATGCAGGTCGCCAAGCTGAGTGGTGCGGGTTCGTCTAATGCGCAGCAGGTTAACGCGGTTATGGGACACGACGTGGGATGTAATAATTGCGGGGCTGCAGTTCATTATGCACATGAGTGCATGGGTATGCAAGAGCAAGTTAACGCTTTCGGTTCTTATCGTTCTAACTTGCCGTATCAGAATCAGCCGGGATATGATCGATCTCTGCTTTCGTATCGGAACCAGAATGTTCTCAATCCTACTCCGCAACCACCGCAACAGCAACAAACAACGTACGTTCCGCCACAACGGAATTACCAACCGCCGGGCTTCCAAAATCAAAGGCCCCAATTCCACCATCAACAACACTATCAACAACCACCGCAAGTTCAATCCGCTCCTACTCCTGTTTCCGATCATGGTGTGGGTGAATTGAAGGCCATGATGATGCAGATGGCCAAGACTCAGGAATCTATGATGACGCAAATGCAGAAAAGTGATCAAGCTAAGGATGCAGCTATTAAGATGTTGGAAACACAGGTTGCGCAGTTAGCAAGTTCACAGGCTACGAGGCAACACGGGACACGTCCTCCGCAAGGAAACCCGCCTCATGATACCGCAAATGCGATCACACTGCGTAGCGGTACACGTTATGACGGTCTGAAGCATCCGGACGAGATTGCGGCCGAAAATTTGAAGAAACGAGCTGATCAGACGCACCAGCCGGTCGACCGGCGGCCGGTCGACCAACCGGCTGGCACGTCTGGCCTTACGGGAGATGTTGATTTGGGGAAAAAGGTTGAGGACGACGCTAAGGATGTTCAGGCTAAGGTCCAAGATACTCCCAAGGATGTTAATACTACTCTTACACCTCCAATAAAGATTCAACTCCCGTTTCCGGGACGTCAAAGAAATGCTAAGGCCGAGACGCAGTTCGGTAAGTTTATGGAGGTCGTGAAGAATCTGCAGGTAACCGTCCCATTTACTGAGCTTATCACCCAGGTACCTTCTTACGCTAAATTTATGAAGGATATTCTTACTAAGAAACGTTCCTTTAATGAGGTTGAGACCATAGCGTTCACAGGTGAGTGTAGTGCCCTTTTACAGAGTAGTGCACCCCCTAAGTTGAAGGACCCGGGTAGTTTTTCCATTCCTTGCACCATAGGCACCCATGTTATTGACAAAGCCTTGTGTGATTTGGGGGCGAGCGTGAGCGTTATGCCTTATTCAGTTTGTGAGAAACTAAACATGGGAGGGTTGAAGTGCACGAGTGTCACTTTGCAGATGGCCGATCGTTCGGTCAAGCGACCCGTAGGAGTGCTTGAGGATGTCCCCGTGAAGGTAGGGAAGTTCTTTTTCCCTGTTGATTTTATTGTTTTGGACATGGCCGAGGATAACCAGATACCTATTATCCTAGGACGACCATTCCTACACACAGCCGGGGCAGTCATTGATGTTAAGAACGGTAGGTTGACCCTAGAGGTTGGGGTGATAAGGTCACATTTAACCTTAACCAAGCCCTTAAGAGCCCGATGTTAGAGGAGTCTTGCTACTATCTTGATATTATTGATGTTGTCGATGAGTCGGTGTCTTTTGTCTCCGAGGGATCCTTGTCCAAGGATCCTTTGGAAGTTTTAATGTGTGGTGAATGTGCAGATGATGGGACAGGTCCGTGGAATGCGGAAGTAGCTGAACTTGAAGCTCTCCTATATGCTGATGAACGGAGAGACTTCGACACCACTGAGACAAGATGAGACCTCTTATGTCAGCCGAGGTCCAAAACACGAGTTGAAGCCGTTGCTCACGCATTTGAAGTATGCGTTCTTGGATGAAGAAGAGATGAATCCGGTGATCGCCAAGAAGGATCTTACTGAGTCGGTATTTGCTTTCTTTGAAGGTTTTGAGAGCCCACAAGAAGGCTCTGGGGTACAGTCTTAGTAATTTGAGAGGTATTAGTCCTGATTTCTGTATGCACAGGATTCACCTCGAGGATGATCACAAACCGGTGATTCAGGGTCAACGGCGGTTGAACCCAAACATGCAAGAAGTTGTTAAGAAGGAGGTGATGAAACTCCTTGACGCCGGTATTATCTACGCGATTTCCGACTCTAGGTGGGTTAGTCCTGTCCAAGTTGTTCCTAAAAAGGGAGGGACTACGGTGGTCAAGAATGAGAAAAATGTGCTGATTCCCATAAGAGTCGTGACTGGTTGGCGGATGTGCATCCACTATCGACGGTTGAATGCCGCCACGAAGGAGGATCATTACCCACTTCCATTTATTGATCAAATGTTGGAAAGGTTAGCATGCCACAGGTATTTTTGCTATTTAGACGGCTATTCAGGTTTCTTTCAGATCCCCATTCATCCTGAGGATCAAGAAAAGACCACTTTTACGTGTCCCTACGGGACTTTCGCTTATCGTAGAATGCCGTTTGGTTTATGTAACGCACCTGCTACTTTCCAGCGTTGTATGATTAGCATCTTTTCCGAGTTTATCGAGTCTATCATGGAAGTCTTTATGGACGATTTTAGTGTGTACGGGACCGATTTTGAGTCTTGTCTGTTTAATTTGTCTAAAGTCCTAAAGCGTTGTGAAGAAGTTGACTTGGTTTTGAACTGGGAGAAATGTCATTTTATGGTTAAGGAGGGTGTAGTCCTAGGTCACGTTGTTTCTGATAGGGGCATCCAAAGGTTGTGAGCTAAAATACAAGTGATTGAGCAACTACCTCTTCCCGTTAACGTGAAAGGGGTCCGAAGTTTCCTTGGTCATGCGGGGTTTTATCGCCGCTTTATCAAGGACTTCTCAAAGATTGCTAAACCACTTACCCAGCTCCTCCTGAAGGATGCCCCATTTGTGTTTACTGATGAGTGTGTTGAAGCTTTTCGCAGGATTCAACAGGCTTTAATTTCCGCACCGATTATCCAGTCTCCAGATTGGAACATGCTGTTCGAGATTATGTGCGATGCTAGTGATTATGCGTTAGGCGCGGTGTTGGGACAAAGGCGCGACAAGGTCTTACATGCTATCTACTATGCTAGTAAAACCTTGGATGAAGCGCAGGTGAATTATGTAACAACGGAGAAGGAGCTTCTAGCCATTGTCAATGCATTAGACAAGTTCAGATCATATCTTATTGGGTCCAAGGTGATTGTTTATACGGACCATGCGGCATTGAAGTATCTCCTAGCTAAGAAGGAAGCAAAGCCTAGGTTGATTCGTTGGATTCTATTACTCCAGGAATTCGACCTTGAAATCCGCGACAAGAAGGGTGCTGAGAATGTGGTTGCCGATCATCTATCTAGACTACGTTTCAATGAGGGTGGAGTTGTTGTTCCTATTGACGACTCTTTCCCGGATGACTCATTGATGGCCGTTCGTCATGGTGAGCCTTGGTTCGCCGATTTTGCTAACTTTGTGGTTGCAGGCACATTACCCATGGATGCTACTTCTCAACAGAAGAAGAAGTTTCGGCATGATGCGAAGAAGTTCTTTTGGGATGATCCGCATTTATTCCGTGAGTGTAGCGATGGATTGTTCCGTAAATGTGTACCTGATTGGGAAATTCGCGGAGTACTAGAGGGATGTCATTCCTCTCCTTACGGTGGGCATCATGGTCCCACCAAGACCGCGGCAAAGATATTGCAGTCCGGGTTTTATTGGCCTACTCTGTTTAAAGATGCAGCAGCTTTTGTTCTATCTTGTGACGCATGCCAAAGGACCGGGAACATCTCAAGGAGGCATGAAATGCCTCAAACAGGTATACTGGAGGTCGAGCTGTTTGATGTTTGGGGAATTGATTACCAAGGCCGTTCCCGTCTTCTAATGGGAACCGTTTTATTCTTGTTGCTGTCGACTACGTCTCTAAATGGGTCGAAGCAGTTGCATCTCCTACTATTGATGCTAAGGTAGTAATCAACTTGTTTCGCAAGACGATCTTTCCTCGGTTTGGGGTCCCTCGCGCAGTTATAAGTGATGGGGGGACTCATTTTCATGAGAAGCACCTCGACGCTCTTTTACGGAAGTATGGTGTTCAACACCGTACTGCTCTTGCTTATCACCCGCAGACTAGCGGGCAGGTTGAAGTTTCTAATAGAGAGCTCAAGTCTATTCTTGAGAAGGTGGTTACTAAGTCACGCAAGGATTGGAGTTCGAAGCTTGATGACACCTTATGGGCTTACAGGACGGCGTTCAAAACGCCGATTGCAACTTCACCTTACAGGTTGGTGTACGGGAAGGCGTGTCATCTCCCCGTTGAGTTGGAATACAAAGCTTGGTGGGCAGTTAAGGAGCTTAATTTCGATTCGACTCTGTGTGGGGAGAAGCGATTGTTGCAGCTGAATGAGCTCGACGAATTTCGTATGAGTGCTTATGAGAGCTCGCGGGTTTATAAGGAGCGCACGAAGAAGAGGCATGATCAGCGGATTCTACCTCGTGAATTCAAGGTAGGTGATAAGGTGCTCCTTTATAATTCCCGACTTCGCCTATTTCCGGGCAAACTGAAGTCCCGGTGGTCAGGACCGTTCACTATTACCCAAACGAGTAAGTACGGTTACTTTGAGCTTGAAACTAGCGCGGGAGAGCGTTTTCAAGCTAATGGACATCGGTTGAAACTATATCACGACGGTGCTGCAGTTGGTTTAGTCGAGGTACTCTACCTCGCACCACTTGATTCCTCTTGCTGATGAGGTAACACAGTCGAGCGGGACTTAAAACCAGCGCTTCCGGGAGGCAAACCGTGATTTCTTGTATTAATTGTACTGTTGATTTTTCGCATTTTCATTACATTTTAGGTGAGACGAGAGTGAGGGTACTAATAATTCTCTTGAGTAGTGCAGGTTGAGTTTGTACTTTTCATACTTAGACATTTTGGGAAAGAGAAAACGGGGCTCAAGAGCCGGCCGACCGGACGTCGGTCCTGGCCCGGAGCCGTGGGCTAAAATTTCAGGGGTTTTAAATTTTGAGAAAAGAAGAGAAACGGAACTACAGGTCTCCTAAGTTTGGCCCAAGAACCGGTTGGGACCTACTGAGGTATTCAAGGAAATTCGACGAAAATGATGACGTATGCTGACGTTTTGTGTCCGGCCGGGCGCCCGGCAGCCGGTCCGGACCGTCTAAGCCCCTTCGAGCCTAATTTATACACGGAATCCGCCTAAGTTTCACTCACTCTCACATTTTCACTCTCTCTCTAATCTCACTCTAAACCCACGACTCCCTTTTCTCTCTTTCAACCCTAACCCTAAAAATCACCCTCACTTCACTCTACTCATTTTAATGGCGGATTCATCTCAAGGAGCTCGGAAACGCGGTCGCCCTAACACTCGGTATCAAGCGGCTCAACCCGACATCGCACCGGATCCCGATTTTGATGAGGTATTCTTTACTTCTACTACTCAAAAGGATAAATTTACCGCCTTGAAACAACGATCCCTCATCCCACTAGGTTTATTTGTCGGAACTCTTTGCGAGCCCTAGGATTAGACGGTGTAACCGAGAAATTTTTTAAGGGCGTAGGGATGGAATTTATGTTTGGGTTGATTCGAATGACCTACCCTCGACTTACTTGGGAATTCTTGAGTTCGTTGGAGGTTACAAAAGACGCTAGTTCCGGGTTTCCCATCTTGCAGTTTCGCCTTATGAATACCGACATTACATTGACGACGAAACAACTCGGTGAGATATTCGGGTTAGCTCACAGGAGGGCGGTTGAGGCCCCTGAAACTTTTGATTACACGGAGCTCTGGCGCGCTATTTCTGAACAGCGCCACACGCCGGGTCGCCATATGAGTTCGGTTCAGATACATCAGCCTGCCATTCGCATTTGGCAGAGGTTCATGGGTTTGACAATCTTTAGCAGGAACGAGCCCCATAATGTCCGAACTGAGGAGATGCAGATTTTGGGACAGTACCTTCGGCAGAAACCCGAGAAATTTCATATAAACATCGCATACCATCTCGCTTATCACCTGAAGCGGCTGTCTGTTGCTTACGCAGCTAACGTGCCGGTGTTTGTGGGTGGCCTCATCACCCAAATTGCGATACGGATGGTCGATTTTGTTGAGAACCCGCGAGACGCTGTCGCGGGCAATTACCTTCTTGATACAAATTACTTTCATAATCCTTTGAACTGGATCACCCACAATTCGGTGGGCAAACGCGTTTGGATGATCAACAGGCTCCCGAGTATTGAGCTTCCTGCACGCCTCTCTCAGGTGCAGCTGCTGGCAGATCAACCCACCTACTCTCTTCCTCTTGCGGGAGCTCCTGCTCCTAGTGTGCCTGTCCGCACTTTCAGGCGACGGGAGACACACCCCGCCGAGACCTCTTCTGCTGGCATTGAGGAACCTCCACAGGTCCCTCCGCAGGTCTCCGCAGCGTCGAGTACCCCGCAGTACTACGACCTCCACCCCGAGGTTGTTGCGATGATGGGGCGTATGGATTTAGGGCTCACTGGGCTCCGGTCTGATTTCGATGGGTTTCGTCATCAATATGGCGATGATTTGCGCGCGACGCACGCGCGTATTGACAGGGTTTATGCGGATATGGCGTTGAGTCAGTTCCCCAGTTATGATGCCTATGCGAGGCAGGGATCCGTTCCACCAGAGGGACCTCACCCGTCCTTCTACACTTGGCCCGACGGCGGGTATACTGACCCGAACGTTCATGGCGGACTTAATCTTCAGTCCGGTTACTACTCTACACCTTATACTTGGCCAGATGGTGGATGTGGATATGGCGCTCCGTTGAGCTCTATCTTGGTTTGGTGGCCAGCGCGTCGGGATCAGATCTTCGCGACCTACGGGATGCCGATTGATGACGAGGAGGACGACGATATTAGGGCTATTGACGAGTACGAGCCCGACTCTTCTTAGTGGCGCTACCGACCACTAACCCACGAGCATCTGGCGCGGGGAACTCATGCATGCGATCGTTCTTTATTCTCTTTTTCATTTTCGTTCCTTCCCCAATCATTTTAGGTCCTTCAGTTGTGCTTTTATGGATGTTGGTTGATTGTTTGCTGCTGATCACACTGAGGACATTGTGATGTTTAGGCTTGGGGGAGGAATTAGGGTGCTTTGTTTTCATTTTTGTATTTGTGTGTTAGTTGTTAGTTTTACTGCTTTCTTTTTCATTTCATTCATTTTCCTTTAAAAACAGAAAAAATCCAAAAAAATTACAAAATGTCAAAAATTTCAAAAATAGAGTCAGTTAGATGTTGAAACGTGCAAAACGACGATGATTTAATTGCCTAATGTTTGTCCTTTTCTTACACTTATCATGATTGAGCATGTGCTTCACGCGTTATAGAGTTGATCTTACGAGTCAGTTGCTAATTTGTTTTGTTGAACCATAGACTCGACCGGTAATTAGTGAGCTACATATATGGAGATGATTAGAGCCTCCAAGGCCAGTGACATCTATGACTGGTCTCCTTGTTGTTAGGTTGTGTGTAGTTTCTCCTCGTGCAGGGCGTAATATCAACATGCATAAATGTGAACTCAATCTGCTTAATACTGAGTCGTGTCGGGTTAGTGGCTAGCGGCATTACATGAGGAAAGGCAGCACTCATACTTGTTTTATGAGCTCCACATTAGCCAAATAGCCTATTTTTCTTACCCTTTAGATTAAAGGTTTACCACTTTTTGCACCCCGTCTTAGCCTTAAAGATTGTTTTTATACTACATTTTATCTAACCACTTACCTTTTCAGTTTGCCTACTCTATTCGGGACAGTTGCATATAGATTTTGGTATGTTCGGATGATGCTTAAGGTGTTGTGTCGAGGTTGCAGAAAAAAGTTACGAGTTGGAAGCTTAATTTTCCGTCATCTACCGTTACCCTCTCTTTATTGTTGTTTGCATTTTATTTCAAAAAAAAAAAAAAAAAAAAAAAATCGGAAAAAAAAAAAACAGAAAAAATCAAAAAGAAAAAAAAAAAAGAAAAAAAAAAGAAGAAAACACAAAAATATGTTATTTCGTTTGGGGTTGTACATAATACGGTTGGTTGACGAGATTACTCGACTTTTCTTACGGGGGTTGTATCTTGAGCTTGAGTTTATTTTGCCTCCGAGTCGACGGAGTTGGGTTGATCGTTGTGGCGAGTTGATTTTTGTAGCTTATGCAACTACCGAATTTAGCTCCACTTATCCTAAATGCGCTTGGCGCAACCACCTTTCACCCTTTACCCTGGCCTTCCCGCGTAAGTCCTTGGCATGTATTCTGGTCATTCGTTTGGTTGGACACGTACTTATGTTGTAGAGATTGTTTTCACATTCAATTGCAGGCGTGTTCCACGAGTCGAGATGGTGAGTGAGTTACCTTTGCTTTGTCACAGATATTTCACATATACTCACCTTATTCTTAAATGAGTGCAGAGTGAAACCCGTGAGGACACTACATTATTGGTCCCCTAGAATCGCCGGTTCACAAATCATTTCTATGCAGCTTGATAAGTGTGTATTAACTTTGTTTCTGCAGTTGGGAATTTATTCCTAACACTTTCGACTGCTCATGATTGTTTAAGTTGTACTTGATTAGTGACAGTTGCATGTTCGGCTCTGAGTCGTTGTTTCTCATCTTTTGTATATACTTGTATGGTGTGTTTAGTTTTAGTTGAGTCACTTGCTCGAGGACGAGCAAGAGTCTGGCTTGGGGGAGTTTGATATACGTTATTTTTATATGTTTTTACCCCCGTCCCGAGCTGCTTTTTATTGCCAAAATGCGCCCTTTAGGGCCATTTTGTTGTCACATTTCGCTCGAATAGCGTTTTTGGTGTTTTTCCGTGGTTTGCAGGAATTTGTAGCATTTCCGTGCATTTGAGCTGAAAAATGGGAGTTATGACGGAAACCCAAAAGCCGAGGCGAAGACGAGCTCGGGAATGACGAAGTAAATGACTTGGGCGAAAATTCGGAGCAAGTCAAAGCCCAAAAAGGAAGAAAAGAAATAAAGGTCAAAGTCCAAAGAAAAGCCAACCCATTTTGAAGGGCCGGCCGGCTAAGGTGCTTTTATTGACTTTTTCACGAGATTTTAAGCCCAAAATTTGGGCTACGCATTCGGGCGCCGACCGGCAGCCGGCCGGCCGGCCTTGGGATTTTATTTGACGGATTTATTTTGTAATTTAATTATTTTAATATTTTAGGAATTACTATATATTAGAAACTCGTGAGTTAGGTTTAGTTTATCCTTTTCATTACTACTTTTACTGCTTTCTTAGAAATTACTCATTAGAAAACTTCAAGTCTCCATTGATTTAATTTTCAAGCTTTGTAACCGTCGGTACTCAAGATCAATCTCAACTTTATTTCCAATTGGTAATTTCATGTTTATTGTTCTTAATTCCTTTTATTCAATTATTATTATGTCGTTTACCCTAATTATGAGTAGCTAATCCCTTAACTAGGGTTGAGGGGGAATTGTGCCTTTAATCCGGTGTTTTGATTAAACAGTTGTAATTGATTGGTTTGTACTTGTGCGATTTCTTCCTGCGTGATTAATTATCAATTGAATTTAGGGACGCCTTAATTGAATTGAACTTAGGATAATATTGATTTAAGATCGAAAGCCTAATCAGTATTAGACCACTTCGCGTAATTGATGAGATGATTTAGTAAGTCGCGAGAGCCCGCTAAATCAGCTTAAGGTAACATTGATTCGAGAGAACGTGTTTTGCCCTAATCGCTCTGCACATTCTGATTGATTGCTATTTTGGTGAAAGTTATATTATCCGGATTATTGACAAAAGGAACCCGAGACCCTAGTCTTTTCTCCCTAGTTAAAACCCTTTTTTGTTATCTTTGTTAGTAGTTTTATAGCTTTCCAACCCAAAAGATTTTCACACTTAGGAGTAACCTAGCAACTAAGTGTCTTGCGAGTATTCGTTTCTCTGTGGTTCGACCCCTTCTTACCGCTAGCTATTGTTAGTAGTCCGTAGGGTTTATCTTTGATTTCAGCGATACGACTTAGCTGTGTCATCAAACCACGCGTAACTCGGTTCATTAAAGCATAACCAACATTTTATGACATGCCAAGACTTAAACAAGCGACAAACCAACCAACACACACACACACAACACACGGCCAGATTACAAACCCACGGCCAACACCACTCATCACCCATATTCATGCAACACGATCGATTCTTATGCGATCCATTAACAATTCATGTGATTAACTCAATCAAACATGCTTTTAAACACTTCTAGACTTATTCAAATCATCATAATTCATAGTTAAACTTAGGTGATTCAAACAAACTTCAAAGATCAACATGATTAAGCCAAAACAAGAAGAAAACAAGAGAACAACCACAAGCAAGGGGCTAGGCCCCCTACTCATACATCTCGGCCATCATCAACAACCACACCAAACGGATTCTTTTATCAATTACAAGCATGATTAATGATACAACAAGTGAATTATGCATGAGATTATGATAATATGACAAACCCTAGTATGAGGCCATGGATTCTAGTATGAACTCATGATCAAACAATAACCAAACAACATGATGTGCAAGCATACATTAAAACAACAACAAGATCATCACAAGTTAGGCCTCATACATGCTAAAACACAACTAGATCACACCTAGTTACCTTTGTTGAGATCAAAAACCTTGCTACTCCTCTTCTTCTTCAACCAAGATGGTGTCTCCTTCTTCAAAATCACCTTCTCCTTTGAAGATCCAAGCCAAAACACACAAGCAATGAATACATAGCACAATAGCACATAAAATAATACAAAATCAGAAAATAAAAGAGATAAAAAGAGGTCATATACCAAGGGAAAAGACTAGGAAAGGTCTAGGATAAAAGAGATGAGAGCTTGGATGAATAACAATGGAGTTAGGATGAGATTAGAGAGTTTCTTGTGGGAGAATTATGAAGGATGAAAGTGGATGTGATTAGGGATGAGTTTAGGAAGATAGAAATCAGATCTTAAGATTGCTATGTTTAGGAGTTAATAGGATATTATAATGTCTTGATCAAAAAGCTATCCAAGAAGCCCTAAACCCAACCCGAGCTGGGAAATTCCGCTCGGCCCAGGGTGGGCCGGATCAAAGTGACTTCTAAAAATTTGGCAGTTGCGATGGCGTCAAAAAAATACGCAGTTTAGCCTTTTGAATCACCTGAATCGGAGTTTGTATGAGTAAATTACACCGTTTTTAAGCTAATTACTCCGTTTTTAAGTCCTGACTACAGAGTAGCTTAATCCACGCGACAAAAGAACTGATTTTCTCGAGCTAAAAGAAATGAGAAAATCAAGGGAAATAAATTATGAATATAAATGAGATGAACAATAATTATTAGGAAAAGTCGGGGTGTTACAATCTCACCACCTAAAAAGAAGTTTCGTCCTCGAAACTTAAGAACGAAAGAATGCCCCCAAAGGATTAAGAAAACTACCTACTCCTATGGTCCTCAAGACAAGAATCGCTAACTCTACTCACCTCGATAACAAGGGCATAGACACGCTTAACGACGCTTAAGATAACCCGACATCACATATCACCCGAAAGATGCTCAACTCACTCATATAACCCTTTAATACTATTGGTGCATCTTATGCTCGACAATCCTCAAATTAGGCACACTAGCCTCACAAAACCATATCGTTCAACCAAGCATCTTCCTCACCAAGTTTAAGCAAAACCTCAGACGGGTTTAAACCCATAAGGCACCATTACCTATGTTACCAAGACGAACTAACACGTAAGCTAATCCCCAAATAGATGCTAATGTCAAGCCTCATATCCTTAATCATAACGTGATCTAAGCTCAAGTCTATATCGCTTCCCATATAGTTCCACATTTTCCACAACGAAATAACCACAAATATGTCATACCATACTGTCTCATTCTCAAGTCACACGTAGCTATCAAAATGTATCGTCAAAAGCTTATTACTCTCTCAACCCATTATTACCATACACAAGTCTATCCATACGTTCCTCGAACGTCACCACTTTACTGACCTCGATTTCTTTCCTTCCATTAATGAATTTCCTTATACTTAACACATATACAAAACCACAAGATGCACACTTGCCATTCCTACATTATCCTTTAAAGTACAAACCCCAAAGTTTTATCGTGCTCACTATTCCCTTTAAGTTTTCCTCAAAGCCGATTATTGCTTACCACAATATCACTTCCCAATTCTTACTAACTCATGATTGTCACAACCCATCTAGCAACATAACTAAGTCCTAAAAAGACTCCCTACGCAGATACTATAATCTCCCTAACGTTCGCTCACCATAAATCAAATCATTACTCTCAAAGACTAAGAATCACATGTGCTTTAACTCATAATTATAAAACGGTCTCAAGATGCACTAGCTAAGAATCGCAAAACTAAGAATCCTCAAAAGTTACAACGACCAACCATGTGCATTAGCTAGTAAACCACTCATACTATCAAATACTTATTAACCAAACTCTATCATCTATGACTCAAATAACAGCGACAGCCTAAGGATCAGATCTCGAACTAGATAAGGGTGAAGCACCTTACGGCTAGATGCCAAGGAATACGATTATAGAAATTTATCAAGGACAAGATTGATGTTAATACATCAAGAGTTTTTACAAAAGCAAGAACGTGAATAACTACGGAAAAGAATGGAAAATAATAGAAGATCGACGTCTTAAAAGTCGGCTCAAATGCAATAGAACTGAAGTAGCCACTAGAGGGAAACCTAAGGAATGGAGTGACATAAGACCCGAATGACAAGACTAAAAGGTGATCGACAAGGTCATGATATAAAAGTGATGAGTTATGATGAATAAGAAAGAAAAGAAGGAATGAAACGAGTTAAGTAAAAATATGACATAATAAATCTTTTGCAAGAAACTGCTCAACAACCACCAATTAGACAAAAGAAATTTTTAAAATGAAACGATGATAGAAGATAGAAATATTCTTTAAGAGTTCCCACATGAAGGCATAAGACTCGTTTCCAACAAAGAACTCAAATTGGTTTCGCTACGAATGAGAGACGAAAAGGTAATTCCCGAAAAGTTTGACAGATATAGGATATGATTAAAAGATACGATTGAAAGGAGAAGTCTCAAAGTTGAGTTTCAAAATGACAGCGATTTTAGAAAAATGAAACCACTAAAATACCAAGTAGATTAAATAATATTTAAATAAACTAAATGCTCAAATTAGAAAACATAATAAAAGAAGGTTTAGGATAAAAAAGAGGTTTTGATCAAAAGTGGATGCAATAGATAAGTGTCAGTCATTTCAAATTTGATTGAGTAAAAAGCCATCAAAATGTATTGACGCATTGATAGAACTACTTCCGAGGTTTTGTAAGGGAGAGGACCATTAGGTGGGTAGTGCCGTGGTGGTCTATCTTGTAGGTGCCGAGACCTTTACTAATTCACTATTAGTATTAATCAAATTACTCTCATTTGATGAGCAGGATCTATGTAGTAACAAATTTACATTGCAGATATAGTTAATAGAAGCTATACCTTCACAAGGGATTAAATGGGCACAAAAGAGAACTCCTTTCTCTTTTGCTTCTTGAGCTAAAACTTAGGATGATTCTCCCAAAACCCGAGTTTCCAAAAGAGAAAACCTCCTTCTTGTTGCACCCAAGAACAACTCCAAAAACTATTAATAGATTTGAGCTAGAAATCACTAATAGTAACTTGATAATATGTTATATTATTATTACCACACTTAGGGTGTGTTTGGATAGCAAAATAGGAGGGAAAGGGAGGGGAGGGGAAATGAGGGAAGGGGAAGGAAGGGGAAGGAAGGGGAGGGGAGGGGAAATGGTGGTGTTTGGATACCATTTTCCCTCCAAATCTTGCCTATTTTGGAGGGATTTCAATTAGGCTTAGAGGAGGGAAAATGGATCCCTCCAAATCCCTCCCCCTCCATTTCCCTCCTTCCATTTTTTGTAACCAAATGATGGAAATTCAATCCCTCCCTTTCCCTCCCCTTCCTTTCCCTTCATTTCCCTCAATCCAAACACACCCTTAGTAATATTTTAGAACTAGTTTCTAATTATTTAGAGAGAGTTTTTGAGAGATGGTGTAGAAAAAAAAATGCATGCATAAATTCTCTTTCTATGGCCCTTATAATATATAGAAAACAAAGCAAAACAAGTGTGTTAAACACACTTGTTTTGGCCGGCCAAAATGAGTGGGAAGGAGAGAAGAGTTTGTCTCTTGATAAGAGTAATGTTATGCATGCTAATGATAATGTTTCATGCATGCTTAAACAATAAACAAGAAACTAGTAAAAACAAAGAAAATAAGACAAAAGGGAATCAAATCCCTTCTTCCCTCATTTTAGACGGTCCAAAGGACCTATTTATGGGTCTTTTTTATTTTTCAATATTTGTCTCACAAATATTTATAATTTATTACTTAATCATCCAATATGAAAAAGTATAAATCATTTAACTAAACTCTTAACTCTTCTTTAATATATATGTACACTTACATACATATTAAAAATGTACTAATACTAATCTCATTAGTCAATTAGTACACAATCAATGAATTAACAATGAATCACTAATTCCCATCTCTTCAATTAATTTTATCGATATAAAATTTAATCATCCGAGTTCACAACTCGATTTCTCTCTAAATTAATTCACTGACTAACTATTAGTCGATTTATCAAGTCACTAATCTAATTGTATCTTGTACAATTAATTAGCTTATTTATTTGGAGTACGTTCCTTTAAGTGTGACTCAAAGGGATCAATTGATTACCGCCGTCACACGACAATAACGTCAAACTCTAGTCAGCCAATCGTTATTGATTTACATTAATCTATTGACAATAATTCAGGATTATCCCCATGTATTCCTTAATTAAGAAGACGGGAATGCGGCTTCATCCCCCTCTTGGCTTATGTCGAGATATTGATTCCTCCACACAGCCACGTAGTTTGGAACTAAAGTTCCATTTGATCCTTGTATGCCCCGGGCGTACTACTTTCCAACCTTCTGTGGACCTTTCTTCTCACCCGCATTATAAATTGCCTCACTGACGGTTCTGATCAAGCCCCACAAGGTAGTTGACTGTCTTGATGCTATGTGTTAAGGAAGCTCTAAGAGAATGAGAAAAGGTTCATTGGGTGCGGGAGTTGTTCTAATCTACCGAGTCTCACTTTTTTCAATTTGGAAAGAGACTCTCGGGAAAAGACACTTTTCGACCAAGATGCCTGTCGAGCCCTTGGGAGGGGAACAATAGCTGGAAATGGCTGATCGAAGATTGGGATGGAACCCCAACGACAAAGGAACAGTGACAGCCGAAATCATAAGCTAGGCGCAACTTTTTCGTTGGCAGCATGACAGTTGCGCTTGGTTTTTTCTTGGACGTAGCTACGCCCCATATATCGCCTCCCCGCTGCTAAACCCCTTTCACCTATGGAGGACACTTACTCCAACATATCTCGGCTGTCATGGCGCCATCGGTTGAGAATGCGGCCATTGGCGTGATGTTGTGTGGATTTGAGCGAGGCGTATGGATTCACCTCTTCGTGTGAGAAGACAAATCGGTCAAACTCTGGACATTACGGCTCAGTATACCCGTGTTCAAGAGGCGGTTGTTTTAAATAACCAAACGATCGATACTTGGGCTAGAGGGTGGTCGGACAGCGTTACGGTGCCTATGCCGAGGGTGCCGAAAACCACGGGCGTGTCGTCCTTCTACAAACAGTGGTGCGTGTCCAAAGATTCTCGGGAAAGGGGGAACCTGCGGAGAAGGGAGAAAGCCGGTACAAGGCCCTCTTTAGCCCACGGGTGGCGCGAGCGAGAGAGACTACGGGGATGTCGTCGGCTCGAGTTCGGGAGCGTCTTCTTCCAAACCGGTTAGGACAAGGCTTGGGCCGAAGGTAACCGCAAAGGATCGCTTAGGAGAGAAGGCGGACGAGACCCCAGTTACTATGGAAGATAATCCGGTGGAGCCCCCGAGTTTCGAAAGTTATGCTCCCAGCGCCAATGTTGCCTCGGGTGTGGTTGCAGTGGACACTTTCTTTGAAAGAGGAGGAGATAAACCCAAAGCGGCGCAAAAGGAGTACTTAGCTTTAGCATTTGTAATTTGCTTTAAAATGGTTTTGCTTTATTTCTTTCAATAAACGAGTTTAGAAGCTAGTTTTAAACTCAATTCTTATTTGTAATCATTTCATGAATAATAAGAAAACGTGTTTGCTTTTGTCTTGTCGTTTTTGCATTCTTGCGGTTGTGTTTGAATTGTCCTCGACCTTTTTAAGCTTTGGACGCATTTTTTTAACTTGTAAAAAGAAAGTTCTCGACATTTTTAAGCTTTGGACGCATTTGTTTTGTGTTGACTGTGCCCTCGACCTTTTTAAGCTTTGGGCGTGTCGTTTTGTGAGTGCTTCACCCTCGACCTTTTTAAGCTTTGGGCATTTTATTTGACAAGTTCGGTTGTGCTTTTTGCAAGTTGCTTACGTATCCGAGTACGGAATCAAACTGGCGTAGTTCGTGTGTTTCGGTTGAGCTCTTTGCAAAGCTGCCTACGTATGCACGGAGCGTGGATTCAAACCGAGCGTAGTTCACTCGTGCGAGTGAGATAATTTGAAGAAATTGCAAATGTGGTTAAGCGTAGTACCTCTTAAGCTGATCCAGGTTTGTGGAGAAGCTGATCCAGGCCCGGCCCAATAGGGTTTGAACTTCCCTCTTGGGTCGACTGGTAGTGGTATCCTTACTAATTTGAGAATGAGGTCTCCCACTTTAATGTTTCGTGGTTTGACCCTTTTGTTGTAGGTGCGTTGTAGACGAGATTGGTACATTCGAACCGTGCTTAGTGAATGTAATTGTCGCTCGTCTAGGAGGATGAGTTGTTCGTATCGTTCGCGCGCCTATTCTGCTTCGGGAATGTCAACTTCCATGAGAATTCGAAGGCATTGCATTTCGATTTCTACGGGTTGTACAGCTTCCATTCCGTATGCTAGGAAATAAGGTGTCATTCCCATCGGTGTGCGTATTGTGGTGCGGTATCCCAAAGTGCGAAGGGAATTTTGTTGGGCCAGTCATGACATGTGTCGATCATCTTTTTCATAACGGTTTTGTTTGCTGCTTCCACCGCTCTATTGGTTTGAGGCCGGTAGGGAGACAACTTATGGTGTCGGATTTTGTATTTGGTGAGAAGCGGTTCGATTTCACCTTGAAAATGAGATTCTTGATCGCTAATCAGTTCGTGGGGTATCCCATATCGGCAAATGATGTTGTCTTGGATGAATTTGTCTACTTCCTTTGTGTCGAGGGTGCGATAGGATGCGGCTTCGCCCATTTTGTGAAATAGTCGATAGCCACGGGGACGAAGTAATGTCCTCCTGCACCGGATGGGTGTACTTTGCCAATGATGTCGATGCCCCATATTGAGAACGGCCATGGGCATGTGTGGATATCCGTATCCGTACCCTCCCGCAACAGACCCTGTAATGTAACAACGGACTTTTATTTGCATGTTTTTCACATTAAGATGGGTTTGCACCTCGAATGCACATCACATTCGTAACATACCTCGCCAAAGTCGCATAAGTATGCCCCCTTAAAATGAACCAAACATACTTTATTTTAAGTTTATGCATCTGCATCCTCATCTTGCATTAAGTCAACTTACACCAGTAGAAAAAACACCTATTGTGTCGAGGCTATAGTGGCGGTTCTAACAAAAACGACACAAAAGGTGGTGAGGTAGGTCTTTTGTGGCGGTTCTTGCCAAAACCGACACCAAAAAATTATAAAATTGTGGCGGTTCTGGTAAAAACCGCCACAAATTTATCTTTTGTGGCGGTTCTAACACAAACCGACGTATATTTTGAACAAGCAATTAACCTAAAGTGGCGGTTTTCCTTCAAACCGACACAAATTCTTCAATTATGTACCAAGTAAAACTTTAAAAAGGAGTACCTCCTCATATTAAAACATTCTAACCTTACCTGATACCACACTCTACTACTCGCCTTCTCTCAACACCACCGACGTCCTCCATATTTTTCTCTTCCGACAACCACCGGTCACTTTCGTCTCCTTCTCCTCCGTCCTCCACGACTCTCTCTCAACCTCTATCATGCCAGGTTTTCCCTCTCTTTTTTGCTCAAGTTTATTAGGTTTATAATTTCACCAATTTCATCATTTCTGCTCAAGTTTATTAGGTTTTTTCAATAAAACACCTCTGTTCAAGTCAAATTAGGTTTTTAATTTGTAAATTTTGGGGCTTCAAAGTAATGCTCTCAAAAATGAAGAAAATTTCTGGATTTTTGATGTATTGATTGATGTTTCTAGGGTTTTCTGATTTTATGATCTGCCGTTTTTTTTTAAAATGTAGATTGACTGACTTGATTTGGTAAATGTATGAGCAAATGTATGAACAATCGTTGTTGCATTTTGAGTTCGGTTTAATTTGTGCAATTTCATGAGCTTCTTTTGAATTGCTACCGAAAATCTGGATATTTTTTGTTGCACTTCGTCGAGTTTCTCCTTGATTTTCTGTTATTTGTTCGAATTCATGTGAGTATGCAATTCATGATCTCGTTCTTTACTTTTGATAATTTGACTTGTGTGTGGTTGGAATCGTCTATTTTTGTTTGAAGCGGATTACGCTCGGTCTTGTTAGTATCAATCTTGAGAGGTCTATCAAATTTGTGCTCTGTTCATTAAATTTCAAACATTGTATGTCGTGATAGCGCAAATGTCACTGTACATTTTCCAAAATTGACATTTTTAGTTGAATCTCATGATACCTTATCTTTTTTAAATGTTGTCGTGTTTTTGTTTCGGTATTGATGTGTATGAAGTTGTCACTGATGTCTAGAGTTATGTTGATGATGTTGATTGGTATTGTATGCAGTGCTTGGGCGCCAACTCGAGAGATGTCGTGGGCCAGTTATTTATCGCCAACTGGATGGTACATTGTTATGGCATTGTCGGAAATAAGGTAATTTTTCTATGGGAGGAAACAAGGGTGTTGGTGTGTTAATGTTGACAATAATAGTGTTGTTAAGTGCTGTTATTGGGATTTGTTCAGCTAAATCTTACGTTGTTGGTGGTTCAACTGGTTAGACAATTCCTACATCTGCTTCTTTTTACTCTTCTTGGGCTTCTAAAAATCACCTCCAACTTGGTGATGTTCTTGGTTTACTTCCTTCCTTACTTTCTACCGAGTACTTCTTTTCTTTTCTCACTATGTTACGTTTTTAGGCATGCTTCTCACCTCCTTATATCCAACCATCTTACTAAATCTAATCTACTAATGTACGGACTACTGCACTACTTGATCAAATCTTTATGTTTTTGGTTACATATATTTCTCAGTTTGCATAATTGGAGTTTCAAATTTACAGCAAACTACGGAGTAGTATATTATGGAGTAGCTAAAATGCTGACTACAAGTTTCTTGGCTACAGCTTCATTGTGGTGGCTGCATGTATTCACGCAGGTTTGTGCACCAAATGATAAACTTTCTCCTTTAATTTATCAAGTTTACAATTGATATACATGAAATTTATGGCACTCTCAGCTCCTCCGCCTCCTCTAATCCGTCTCAGCTCCTCCACCTCAAGCACTCTCAACAACCGCACGTCTCCGAGCCACCACCTCAATTGAATTAGGGTAAATTTCTGAATTAGGGTTTGTTTGTGTGTTCAATTAATTGATGTTCAATTGAAACATTTTTGATACTCCGTATTGTGTGTTCAATTATATGTCAAATTGAATTAGGGTTTGTTTGTGTGTTCAGTTCCCGTATGTTCTACTCCATATTGTGTCTATCTCGTTTGCGACAACACAGGGTTTAAGTCTCTCATGGTGTCGTGTGGGTGTCGTGTTTTGTTGGCAGTCATTTCATTTTGGGTTGATGGTGGTTTCAATTATTGCTATTTTGTTAGTTTATGATTCGACTGTGGTTTTGGCAATGTCCCGTCTATTTTACTATCAAAATTGGGCAGAATCGATGGCCTGAATGACCTTTTGTTTTGCTGAAATACTCATAAGGACAGACTTTCCTCGTCTTATTTTTTCTTAATTTATCACGCTTCAGAAAATTTCTAGGAACTTAAGACAACTTCAGTTGACTTTAGAAAACTTGAACTACTTATAAGTTATAATATCTTGAACTTGAAAACTTATGATGACTTGGATTATCTATACGTGTTGAGGAGTTACGATTCATGCGTGATGCATGTTAGTCTTAGAGTTAGTGGAGTATAGGGACATAGGGTTTGTTGATATTTGTTCCGTGACATGTTAGGGAAATTTGTGTTGGTGTTTGTTATGAATTCCATTGCCGACTATTTTCTTGTTTCTTTTGATGCACGTGCACACACACGCATATACACGCGCACATATACACACACTTGTGGAATCGCTCGCTTCTTCCATCTTTGAGTGTCACGATATAGTGATATCATGATGGTTGATCGATTCACGTAAGTGCGGTTCTCAATGTATCATGCGCTTTACGTACAACTAGTCTCCTGACTCGAAGAAACCATTTAAAGTTAATTGAAACTATGTTGTTTGTTCTTTATAATGATATTTGAGTGATGATTATCTTAAGCATGGTTAAGAATTGTACTCAGATAATATTTTGAGAGTAAGTACTTTGTGGTAAAAAGCTTCACACGAAGAAATCGCTTTATCTTTGAAAATTCACCCATCTTAACTTAATTTGTTTCGATTCAAATTGTTCACTTTGTTAACCTTGGCTCAACCGTAATTTACCATTCTGCTTGTAGTCATTTGTCATAAGTTTCTGATCGACTTTTTGAGTGATAATTGTTGATCTTTTTTCTGAAATGTTGTTAACGATGATCCTTTGTCTACATGCAAGATCCATCTCATCATAGCTTTCTTTGAAATGCTCAATATTTCGGGGTTGCAGAATCGATAATTTGTGGGTGTCGTGTTTTGTTTTGTTTGCGTCAACACGGGGTTTAAGTCTCTTGGTGATTTGTACTCGTATCAAAGTAGAGAGTAACCGCAGTGTGTGTAAGACTCACTCGGTTAATGCGACTTAAACTAAGGTATTCCCTTCACTTGTATTCAATTCATTTCTTCTTTCATTTACCCACCTCTTGATTTTATTTTATTTCTAATCAAAAGTCCATTGATTTTGAATTCCAAGCATTAATCTTTCACTAAGTTGGAGTATTTATCAATTCCAATTCCAATTTGTGATTTTTACTTTGAATTTTAGGTGTTTATTTGCTTTTCTACGGTGGTTTTTGTTTAATTGGCAGTAATATTTTTGATGTGATTGTTCTGTTTTTGCCATGATTTTACTAATCATTTGATAACTTCTTTGATGTAATTACCCATCTTTGATTGATTTAGGAATCATTTAGTGCACATTTTGCTGATAATTAAGCTAAGGTAAACAGTGGATTGTTGTAAAAATGTTGTGGTTGAGTTGATGTACTTTTTTACAGCTTGCACTTGAATTTGATTAAAGACGTCTCTATTTTGTGAATTTGATTAAAGACGTCTCTGTTCTCATGGGGGTTGCTACGTAAATTATTGTGCTATCGTATTCCTCTTGTTACTTTTAATTGTTTTTTTAAATTTAAAATTGTCCGCTTGCAATTTCTTACATGATCTCATTTAAACTTTTTGCAGGTGCATTATATTATACCCAAGGTGACGATATGTGTAGGTGATTTTAAAGAGTTTAACCAGCTCAAACCAGGTTGTTTGTAGGTGTAGCGTAATAGAGAGCTGACTTAGTTAATTCAGTCTAACTTGTTTTTGTGATAGTTACACTATTATTTATGTGTATTTGATCTACATTGAGCATTGACGTTTTCTTATCATTTATATTAGTACTTTGGGAGATTGTGGTTATAATGTTTGCATTTTTTTGTTTGGATATTGTGAATTGATGTTTTTAGGAATTACGAATATAGGCTACGAAATAATTAAATATATTTTTAAAAAAAAAAAAAATCCCTTGTGGCGGTTGTAAGCAAAAGCGACATAATAGACAACTTTCATTAGATCTATAGTGGCGGTTTTAACAAAAACAGTCATTTTATTTAACCTTTTTGGTGTCGGTTTATAATAAAACCGCCATTGTATGTTTAATCTATAGTGGCGGTTCTAACTCAAACAGCCATTGTATGTTTAGTCTATGGTGTCGGTTTGGTTAAAAACCGCCATTGTATGTGTAGTCTATGGTGTCGGTTTGGTTAAAAACCGCCATTGTATGTGTAGTCTATGGTGTCGGTTTGGTTAAAAACCGCCATTGTATGTGTAGTCTATGGTGTCGGTTTGGGTAAAAACCGCCATTGTATGTGTAGTCTATGGTGTCGGTTTGGTTAAAAACCGCCATTGTATGTTCATTCTATGGTGTCGGTTTTCGAACCGACACGAATACCATACACGTCCCCTCTATATACGTCATACCATAACCGCCACTATAGGGTCCTTTGAACCGCCACTATAGGGGTTTTTTCCACTCGTGTTAACAATGAATTCGACATTAACTGTACCGTTTTCGTTAACAAGTTTTAGCATGCATTAACTGAGGGTTTTTAACAATCTTTTTGCATATCCATTCATACATTCTTCTTGCATTCAATATCGCACTTGTACGTAGCGAATTACTTAGGCTCAAATATCTCCAATGGATTGTTTTTCGGCTAGTAGTTTTCACAATAGGCTTTTCTAAAAGGTTTTCATAAAACAACTGGAATTAATATTTAGAAGAGTAGTCTCACCCCGAATCCAATCTGGTTTCACAAACCTAGATCTAGGGGTGTCGACGTGCTCAAAAATCTAGGACGTGTTCTACAACTTATGACATGTTTGCAGGTTCCTAGTTACCGCGTTAATTAGGTGGCGACTCCAAAACAGTTTTAAAGGTTTTTCTAACTTAATCATTTTAACTTTAAACGCCCTTAAGCAAGACGTCGAGTTGGGTCTCCGCACCCCGGGTTCCATAATTTGGCGACTCCGCTGGGGATATTTTATTTTTAAAATTAAAACTAGCATTTTCTTTTAGAAATAAAGAGGTGAAACTCGAAAACCTAAGACTAATCCTACATTGATATATTTGAGCTAAGCAAATTCGTTATTGAGTCGAATCCATGTAGGTTCAAAAGCACAACACCACGAGAGGTGGTTCCAAACGCCTTACTTGTCCACCTGATAAAGCACGTTCTGGGCTAACTTTCCTCTCACCCCCACCACGGCTTGCCGTAGCAGACTGCCCTAGGGCTTCCACTGATCCTCGCGTTTCGCCGCGACGGTTTGGTGGGCTCAAGCACCTACCAAAGCGTACTCAGAACTGTTGGAGGCGTATGAGACCGACCAAACGACCTGAGTCATACGTACAAGTGCGAAGCTATACACTATGACCTTTTTCAAAAACACATACATTGCATGTCTTCGAAAATGCCGCTTAAATTTTGTGATATAAAATGAACCTAACAAACTAACACTTTTCAAACAAAACTCTCGCGAATTTTTGAAACAAACATTTTTCAAAATTTCCTTTTGCAAAACAAACAAAAATCCGAGCAAGGTTCTAAACCTGAGCTCGCGGACTTTTCCTCTTTAGGTCCCACGGCCTAATCATTTTAACATCCTCGACTCGACTGGCTAACCGCCCTTGAGTCGAATCCTTTTTACACGCCCAAGCTCGAGCCCTTTAACGACATACCGTTCACATGGGCTCGATTGGTTTACGACAAAGCATTTAACATCGAGACGAGCTGCGCGCACGCACTCTCGCCTCAAAAACCTTCATAGCTCAAAACCCGAGCAAGGTTCAAAATCCGAGCTCGTGGACTTTTCTCCTTAGGTCACGCAGCCTAATCCTTTTAGCATCCTCGACTCGACTTGCTATTCGCTCTCGAGTCGAATCCTTTTTCACACATCCAAGCTCGAACCTTTAAAAACACACCGTTAAAATGGGCTCGACAGATACAAAACAAAAGCATTTTAACATCCAGGCATATGCGCGCATGCATTAACGCTTCAAAAGCATTTCGAAACAAAACTTTTTCATTTTTGAAATAATCTCTTTTCAAAAACTCATCTTTTTACACAAGCACAGCAAAAAGAATTTTTGTCGATTTTTGAAATAAAACACTTTTCGAGAATCTCAAGTCGAACCAAATACCCCTTTCACTATTTCAGTTTGACCCTTTAAGCATTATTTTCAACCACTTGGGAATAACCGCTACATTCCCGCGGCTTTTCAAAACATAAATGGATTACATAACCCACGGTTAACTTAACCCATTTATCGTAGCATATTCTTGGCGAGTCTACAAAGCAAACTCGCTGTCCATGGCCTTTTCAAAATCTTCAAAACAAACTCTTTTTTAAAGCTCATTGGACCAACCGACTCATAGTCAAGCCGGCCCAACAAGCAGCTGCAGATACACGTATCCGTACCCCCCAAAAACAAACCCGATGACGAAAAGGACTTTTCATGCATGTTTTAAATAAGACAAAACGGTACAAAAGTGTCTAAAACGTTTTAGTCATCTTTAACGTATTAATTTGAATTTGCATACTTCGTAAAAATGAATATTAATTTAGTCATTTTTTATTCTTAAGTCGACACAATACGCACAAGCACGACACAAAAACGCCTCACAAAAACGGCCCCAAGAACACAAAAACGACCCAAACACAAAAAACGGCCCAAAACAAGCTGAAAGGCCCAAGCACCCGAAACGGACCAAAGCACGTCCCGGGTCACATTTTTACAGAACAAAACTTCACAACGTCGCAAAGTAATATATTACAATATTATTTTATTTCGAGCCAAAATCGAAAAACACGACGAAAAACCGAAACACGAAATGCGAAAACGGAGCCGAGAAATCAACTGACTCAAGTTGATCCTCGACCCCTAAAGTCAACAACAATAAAACATAATCATGCACACCTACGAAAACATGTCATGCGAAATACGGCGCTACAAAATCAATTACAGAACACCCAAAAAATCGCCTGTGCACAGGCGATTCCCCCCCTCCTTGCTGCACACTGGCGATTTCTTGATTAATCGCTGGTTCACTGGCGATTTTCTGAGCAACTATACATGAAACACGGATCAATTGCTATAAATAACAGCCCTTATTCAACACAATTTTCATCATCAATCAACACAATCATAAATCATATACACACACTTACAATACACTTATAAATCTCCATTCTATAAACCGTTTTCGCATTTCAAAGTAAAAACTTTACCTTCGGATTGGACGTTTGAGACTTGGACAAAAAGAGTTACCTTAACCTATCTCGATATTGGTTTTAACGAACCCGTATTCGTAATACGGTTGTAGTAATTCGAATTTAAGATTCGTCTAAACCTGTAGATACCCGTATCCGTACCCCCCAAAAACAAACCCGATGATGAAAAGGACTTTCATGCATGCTTTTAAAAGAGTCGAAACGGTAAAAAAGTGTCTAAAACGTATTTAGTCATTTTTAGCGTATTAATTTGGATTTGCATAATCATAAAAATGAATGTCACTCTTAGTCATTGTAAGCGATCTGAGGAGCGTCTTATTAAGCCAAGCCGGAAAAAGCAACTAGCTACAAAACGGCCCAAACTTACAAACACGACCCAAAACGCACACTAAGACAACACCCAAAGCGGGCCAAAGTGCGTCCCGTGTCACATTTTCACAAAACAAGACTCCACGATACCATAAAATAATATAACCTAATATTATTTTATTTCGAGCCAAAACCGAAAAACACGACAAAAACCGAAGCACGAAAATCAAGATTGTGCCAAAAACTAATTTGGCCCAAAATATCCAAATAAAACACCATCATTACCCCCTAATACGTCACATAACAAGGGCGGCTTATAACAGCCCGCCAAAACAAAAATAAACTCGCGAGTTGCCGGGCGATTAAAAATTTAGACGCCTGTCACCAGGCGATTATGTTTTTGTTTTGTACCAAATTACTTTGATTTTTCTTAAACAATATCCCCCTCAAACAAAATTAGACGCCTGTACACAGGCGATTTAATTTTGTGCACCCACAAAAACCAGCCAACCTCTATAAATACCAACCCACTTCATTCATTTCTAAACATCGGTTTTTCAACACACATACACTATTCACGAAATCCACTCAAAAATACCGTCTTTACATTTTCGAAAGGTTAACATTTTACCTACGGGCTGGACGTTTGAGACTCGGACAATGGGGTTACATTAACCCCAAACCCGATATAATATTGGCACTAGCGAAGCCGTATTCGTAATACTGCCAGTAGCAATCTGATTCATAATCCGTCTAAACCCCGCCAATATCGCATAAATAAACGACTCATTATCACTAAAGCAAACCGACGTCACTTTTATAATTATGCAAGTCCTCATTCATGCATTAAATAACGACTAGAATCACGGATCCAACACTAAATTGTACCGTTTCATAGAGTCTTTTGGCATGTCAAAACTGAGGGTTTTTCTGTACAAATTCTAATACGAGGTCGGAAAATAACGTCTATAGTAATAATTTAGTCAATAAATTATTATTTAACGTACATTTCCTATAGCAATATGTCATTATTTTGACAATTTACATTATTTATGCATTTTAATCGAGTCATACTTATTCGCACTTGTAAGTAGCGTGACTTTTTAGCCCAAATATCGAAATTAAGCAAATGTTTTCAAATTAGTAGAGACTACTCTTATGTAGGCTTTTTTATTACTGTTTTCAAAATACATTTTGTCAAAACTTTGAAAAGTAACCTCGCTCAGAACCCCTTCTGCGGTTTCAAACCTCGATTGATAGGTATCGGCGCACCTTGAAATGAGACACTCGTCTTGTATTCCAAGACGCGTTGAATAGGTTCCAAATTCCTTTAATATTTGGTGGCGACACCGAAAATACATTTTCAAAAAGGATCTTCTACTTTTTTTTTGGTCACAAATTCATGCAATGATCTCCCCCATTTTTACAAAACTTGCACTTTTTCTGCGGCGCATTCATTCCGCCCCTACTTGCAGTGAGGCGAGTATTGGCGTCGATAGGTTTTCCTCTCTTCCGGTACGCCGGTGGCGACTCATTGGGACGAGCATGATTTTTATTATTTTTGAAAACTTGTTTTTCTTTATTTTAAAAACATAAAGAAGTGAAGCTTGAGACTTTGAAAACATTTACGCTTTCGATATTTGGGCAAAATACGTTGAGTCGAATCCTCCGATTCAAACCACACCCTTTGAGGAACGGCCCCAGAACTCTCGCTTCATAAGCGAGGTAACTCGGACACACCGTTCTCACCCTCCACGATTACAAGTACGGCATCCGTACAAACGATCGTAACAGTCAAACTTCGAACGCTCTAGGGCCAGTCTTGAATTCACACCTAAGACGTGTGTAGTCTTGCGGGTGCCCCTACCTAAACGTTACATGGGAATGGCGGGAGGAACCTTACCCTATAAACCAAAAACCTGTGTTTATATGTACAAGTGTGAAGCTATAGTACCCTCACTATAGTAGTCTTTCAAAACTTTACGCATGTGAAAACTTTTCCTAGGCATTATACTTTTAAAATACGTCCATCTTTGAAATTGCTTTTCCAAACTTTTTTCAAAAAAGGTCATACTTTTTAAAACACGCCGTTAGGCTCTTTGACCTATAGTCATTTGAGTTTAATAAATAAAATGCCACTACATTTAAAACCGACCCAGGATAACCACTATGTCCCAGGTCTTTTTTAAAACGTAAATGAATTATGCGACTGACGTATCGTCATAATACATTTATAGCTAAAGGTTTTTTCACAAAGCAAAAACCCGAATATGTCAATTCATTTCGGAGATTTTAAACGAAATTAACTTTTAGAACTTTAGGATTAGCTCTAAGTCGAGTGACTCTTTAGTCATCCCGATTTAATCTTTTTCTTTTCAAAAACAAAAACACGGGCTCGTTCAGATGCGAACCCGTTGATTTACTCATTGAATCAAGTGACATATCGTCATTTTTGATTTAAATCCCTGAGTCACACGTAAAAGGTGAACAAGTGATCGCCTCTTACCCAATTTTAACATCCTCAGATCGGTTAGCCTATCGCTACTTCGGTCTGATCCTTTTTTTATCGTAATCCAATGGTAAACCCCTGGCAACATACCGCCGAACTGGGTTAATCAGATTTTGATCATACAAATTTTCCTTCCTCGAGAATAGGGACGTGTTAACACGCCTCTATCTCAAAAGCTTCCCGTGTCCTTTTAAAAGCTAAAAACACGAGTCAAGTCAAGTCACCCACTTTTTACGCTTTTGTGTCTTCCTTTGGTCGTGAATGCGATTTTTCATTTGAGTCTTTTCCTTCTCTTTTAGAATCACTAAAGATTTGAAAACTTTGTCAGGTCCGCTCATTGAAAAACCCTGGATACACGCATTTAACTAAGAACCGCCACTTGAACCCACCCCCGCCTCCAAAGAGGCGCTCCTACAACAGATCAAAACCAAAACCTGTCATGGCCTTTCAACACGATGAAGGTCTCGGAGGACCACCGCCCCCCCCCCCCCCCCCCCCCCGGAGGTAACTGCCGAACAAGTCCGACAGCTCAATGATAGGATAGCTAGCCTCACTACGACGATCGAGCAAATGGCTATCATGCAAAAGTTTGAAGCAGAGAAAAACGCCGCGGCGCTGGCCGAGAATCCGAACGGAATGCAAAGGATTCGAACCATGGAAGAGCGTCTCACGAACTCAAGGGGTTACTCCATACACCAAGAAAACGAGCACATCCCAAAGAACGCCAGGTCCATGCTACTGCACAAGCTTAGCGCTCGGCCGATCTTCCCGTCTTCAAAGGTCACGAGAGCCTGCTCGTTCACGTCAAAGCTTTCAAAGCCAAAATGGCCATCATGGGTGTCGAACCCCCTGCATGGGCTACCTTATTCCCTCACTCATTGGACGCGCAACCCAGGGCATGGTTCTATGCTCTAGAGCCACATAAAACGGGTAGTTTCGAGGACATAACGGTTGCGTTCGATCTACAGTATCGGGACAACAATGATATCCAAGTCTCGCTACGTACCTTGGAGGTCCTGACTCAGAGGGACAATGAAGGGTTTACCGAGTACCTGACGCGCTGGAAGAAACTGTGTGCCCAAATACCTAACCGTCCAAGGGACACTGATTTAATCACTAAGTTCATCAACAACCTCACCCCCGCATACCAACAACACCTACGGTACGGAAATTTTGACAACTTCTCAACCCTCAGCGTCGTCGGCGAGCTCATCGAGGACGACCTCCGCAAAGAAAACAGGAATAAGAGTACGGGTCGCGGATATCAAGGAAGCTCATCTCGAGCCACTGCCAAAGTCGAGCCCATCCATGCCATCAACGCACTAGACGCGTTAGAGGCACCACCGGTGTTTACGACACCACCAAGGCCTGCCATGCCTCCGCCAAAAGCATCATACTCACCTCCTGGTCCCTGTTCGATGAAGGCACGACGAAACTTTGACCCAATATACATGACTTACTCAAAGGCACTACAGAAGCTTGTGAGCCGCAATGTACTTCAACTCATAGGACCTACTAGCGAGCCTCCCCCGGACAAGAAGCCAAAGTCGTGGGATCAGAACGCATACTGCGAGTTCCACAGAGGAAAGGGGCATGACACCGAGCAATGCTTTCGCCTGAAGAACATAGTTCAGGACTTGATCGGCGACAATACCATCGTGAAGCCCAGCCCAAGCCCTAAACCTTCAAACCAGCTCAATCCTTTACATAATAATGCTGTATTTGTAGGGACACATCCCATCATCGACTGCTCAGATTTGATCGTCTCAAGTGATCACGAAGTCAACGGCGTCTGGAATACTTCTAAGGATGAAGTCGACAATGATGACATCCGCATATGTCTCCAAGATGAGCCCTACGAGGAAGAGGCTCAACCCCGTCGCCCGCCAGGCAAGTACGGAGAGTTACGTCACAAGTACCCATTCAGGCTATCGGACAGTGATGACGAAGTAGCCTACCTAACACGTTCTGGACGTCCGTACCAAGCTTCTCTAAAGTTACTTGAACCTCAAAGCCACCCGCCAAGGTTGACTGCTCAAGAGAAGAACAAGGGAATAATCATAGACGAAGATACACCGCCTACTTCGCCTACCTCCGCAACCTCACCTGCGAGCATTGCTCCTACGCCGCCAGCCAGCAAAGTGTCATTACCTGACACTAATCCTGTACCTGTCTTGCCAGTTAACAAGGTAGCATCACCAAGTGCTACCCCAACACCCTTACCCGCACCTGAAATCGGAGACACGCTCCATAAACAGCTCAACAAGACGAAAGCAGACATTTCAATTTGGCAGCTCTTAAGGGACTCAATGGGACATCGTGAAGCCCTCTACCAAGCATTACAGGTCACCCCAATGACATCGGAAATGTCTCCAGAGAAGCTTATCGGTAACATTACACGCGAATGGCAAGCCAACGCCGTCACCTTCTCGGATAAAGACCTCCCTCCATTCGGTGGCACGCATAACCTACCTCTCTACATCAACGTGGAATGCCATGGCATGACATTACCAGTCGTCCTCATCGACAATGGATCCGCAGTCAATGTCTTGCCCCTTGAGACAGCCAGGAAACTGGGAATCAAGAAAAACGACTTCATCCCATGTACGGACGGTGTCAGGGCCTACGATGGAACACGTCGCAGCATAAAGGGAACCATCTCCTTCCCCATTATGACGGGACCAGTCATGAGAGAAACCAAATTTCAAATCATCGACATACCCCCTACCTACAACATGCTACTAGGAAGACCTTGGATCCACGCCACCAAGGCCGTCACCTCAACCCTACATCAAAAGGTCAGGATACCTCTTGATGACGAGATCGTCACCATCGACGCCTCGAACTTTCGGGCTACCCTCAAGCAGCAAAAGGCCAATGATAGTACTGCAGAGATAAACGCCGATCCAGCCGACGACATGTGTGGATTCGACTTCGACTTCAACATCTGTACTTTGACTCGTAGAGAAGAAGTCGCTACACTCTACGCCAAGGACGACGATAACAAATGGCCCACCATGGGTCTATCTTACGTACCATGGTCATACGAAGTCTCTCAAGGTTGGGAAGCATACAATGATCGCAAAAAATATCATGACTTCCACATACAACCATACCACATCCTCCCCAGCCACTACTTCGTCAAAGAGGGCACTAGCAAGATTCCTAAGGACACAACTACGTACACCATTGCCGGGATTGAGCTCATTTCCGACATCGTACGCAACAACAACTTCAACCCTACCAACCTAATCATCCCTTACGAAGAAAAAACACACGACGGATGGTCAAAAACCCTCGAATGGACCGACGGACAAGGCCGCACTTTCAAGATCACCACGGGTCAGGGCTACACCTTCGAAGATTCCGACTCCGACGAAGATGAAAACAACACCCCGAACAAAAAGACTGTCTTAAAGTTTAAACTCCCTCGTCGTCATTTCAAATCTCTTACCCCAACCAAGCCCCCGGGCTATATCCCTGATGTAGTCAATCTAGCTAAAGAACTAGAGTCATTAAGGTTATCCAAAGCTCCCTCGTCTGAGCTATCTTCAAATGTAACCGCTTTTGATAACATTAATAACATGAAAGTTTCTGGTTACTCTTTGCCTCATTTAAAATCTACTCTTTCTAATGATTGCGATAATTTTAAACTAAATAACATTGCATTATATAGATACATTGCGAGCATTGTCTCCAAACCCGAACAGGAGCCCATTATTGAAGACACAACAACCATCAACATAGGCACGCCCGAAGAGCCTCAAGAACTGCAGCTGGGGGCTTCCCTAAGCACAGAAGAAAGGGCCACGTATACCAAGCTTCTCGCAGAGTTTAAGGACGTCCTTGCCTGGTCATATAAGGATATGCCCGGCATCGACCGCGAGATAGCTGAACACCGCATCCCGATCAAGCAAGGTAGCATCGATCAGCGAAGCTCAGACGCATCAAGCCGTAATGGTCTCTCATGGTCAAAGAAGAGATTGAAAGCCTACAAGTCGGGTTCATCCAAGTCATCGAATACTCGACCGGGTCTCCAATATGGTACCGGTTATGTAGAAAACCGGCAAAGTACGAGTATGTGCCGACTTCCGACACGAACAAAGCACGCCTAAAAGATGATTTCCCACTACCTCACATGGACATCCTAATCGACAACACAAAGCCAGACCACGCCATCGCTATTCATGGATGGATATGCAGGATACCACCAAATCAAGATGCCAGCAGACGACATGCCAAAAACAACTTTTGTAATCCCCTGGGGAACGTACTGCTACACAGTCATGCCATTTGGGCTCATCAACGCCGGCGCTACCTACCAACGCACTGCTACCACCTTGCTCCACGACATGATGCATAAGGAAGTTGAGGTATACGTCGACGACATGATCGTAAAATCAAAGGGAAGGGACGACCACGTCACCAACCTCCGGAAATTCTTCACCAGAATCAGGCAATACAAGATGCGATTAAACCCACAGAAATGCACCTTTGGGGTCACGTCAGGCAAGTTGTTAGGCCACATAGTAAGCCAACGCGGGATCGAAATAGACCCGACAAAAATCAAAGCAATAATGGATATGAAACCGCCAAGCAACATCGACGAAATAAGGAGCTTTTTGGGACAAGTCCAATATATCTCCCGATTTATCGGCAAACTCACCATGATTTGCGAGCCAATCTTCAAGAAGCTGAAGAAAGAAGAGCACACGAAATGGGACGATGACTGCCAACAAGCATTCGACAAAGTCAAAAGCCTGCTTACAAACCCACCTGTTCTGGTACCCCCGCTAAAAGACTTGCCACTGTCGCTATACTTAACGACTACGCCAAACGCCATGGGTGCCATGCTCGCCCAAGAAGTCAACAACGAAGAACGGGCCATCTACTACATCAGCAAGAAGTTTCACGATTACGAAACTCGGTATGAACCAGTCGAGAAAAGCTGCCTCTCACTGGTCTGGGCAACCAAAAAGCTCAGGCACTACCTTCTCACTAGCACAACAAGAGTCTACTCCCTAATGGACCCCCTCAAATACCTATTTGAAAAACCAGTCCTGAACGGACGTATGGCCAGGTGGACTCTGCTTCTCGCCGAGTACGAACTCAAGTACCTCCCTCTGAAAGTAATCAAAGGAAGAGCGGTTTCGGACTTCCTCGCAGAAAATGCTATCATCGAACAACCCATGATCGATACAATGTCATTTCCGGACGATGGGATCTTCGCCATGTAAAGCGGAGTATCGGGCAATTATACTGACTGAAAGGCCAAATTACCGCGGCTAAGGAGTCGGAATACTCCTAATATCCCCAAACGGCGATCATACTCCACTCTCAATCAAGCTCGACTTTAGCGTTACAAACTACGCCGCAGAATACGAAGCCTGCATTTACGGCCTGCAAGCCGCCATCGCCCTCAAAATAAAGAACCTACGGGTGCATGGAGATTCATTCCTCATCATAAACCAAGTGACCGGGGCATGGAAGATCATGAGTGAAACCCTCACCAAATACCACACAAAAGTACAAAACTCCTAACCAACTTTGATCGCATCGAATTTTACCACCTCCCAAGGGAAGAAACCGGTTTGCCGACGACCGCCAAAACTCTCATCCCTCCTCAACATGCCACGGACATGAAGTTACTACCCATCATCGCCGAAAGACGAACGAACCAAAGATACATCCATACCATTGACCTGGACGACGCCGAGCGCATCGAGCCTTGGTATCAAGCCATAATCAACTACAAAGCATAACACTTACCCACCCGACAATCGATAAACGTGGGCGAGAGCTATCGACTCCTAGCTTCCCAATTTGTACTAGAAATAGGACAATTGCTCAAGAAAACACCACAAGGGGACGCCGCTCATATGTGTCGACTACAAGAAGGGGCAGAAATCGCCACACAAGTCCATGGCCGAATCGCGGACCCCACATGAACGCTCGAGCACTCTGCAAACAGATTCTACTGGCTAGGATGGTATTGGGCGACCATGGAAGCAGCATCAGATCCAATACGCCAAGCACCGCCACAACCGCCAAATTTTCAAAGAATGTCCAACATGTACCACCTTCACCACTATACACCTAACCTCACCTGGCCCTTTTCAACCTGGGGCATCGGCGTGATAGGAAAAGTCCACCCCATCTGAGCAGGAGGTCAGCTTTCGTGCTAGTGGCAATCGACTACTTTACAAAATGGGTAGAATAAAGATCCTTTCGAACCCTCGGCCCAAAGAAGTCGCCAAGTTCATACAGACAAACATTATATGCCGATATGGCATACCCCATGAGTTCATCAATGATCAAGGCTCGTGACTTTCAGCCATGAGACTAAGCTATACTCACAAAATACAACATCCAACATCACAAGTCCTCACCCTATCGACCCCAAACCAATGGAGCCGTTGAAGCAGCAAACAAGACAGTCGTCACCATACTCGAGAAAATGATCGACAGCTGCAAAGATTGGCCTAACAAGATACCATATGCACTCTGGGGATATCGTACTACCATCCGAACCCCTACAGGCATGACCCCCTATTTCTCACCTATGGCATGGAAGCCGTCCAACCAGTGGAAATAGAAATACAGTCTCTACGCATACTAATGGAAAGTAGCATCCCGGAAGCAGAATGGGCCCGTGAACGGTACGAACAACTCATGCTCCTGGATGAACGCCGACTGCATTCCCTGAGTACCGTACGAATGTACCAAGCCCGACTACAACGAGCATTCAACAAACGAGTTAAGCCACGACACATAAAAGTAGGCGATCTCGTGCTAAAGTCAGTCCGAGCACCACTTCCAGTCGACCCACGAGGAAAATTCAAGCCTAACTGGGCTGGACCCTACCTCGTCAAGGAAATCTTCACAGGCGGAGCAGTAAAACTAACCGACTTGGACGGTCAAGAGTTTAACCTAGCAACGAACCTCGACCAGCTCAAGAAATACTACCCTTAAAAATGCCTTGCAATGTATCTGTAAAATGTAAAATTTTCTAAAAAAAAATACAACTATGGACCGGCAGGTCCTTAAACATGCTCATGGACCGGCAGGTCCTTAAACATGCTCATGGGCCGGCATGCCCCTAAACGTGCACATTCACCACAAAAAAAGCAAACACAACTCATGGGCCGGTATGCCCCTAAACGTACACTTCCCGAACTACGCCGGTTTGATTCCATTTTCCATGGATACGTAGGCAGCTTTGCAAAAAGCGCAACCGATATTCAACACAAAAATGACACGTCCAAAGCTTAAAAAAGCCAAGGACATAGTCAACACAAAAACCGTCTCGTAACCTAATGGGTTAACATAAGGCGATATTCAACACAAAAATGACACGTCTAAAAGCTTAAAAAGGCTAAGGACATAGTCAGCACAAAAGCGTTCCACAGCCCAAAGGGTAAGGGGAACAACATTCAACAATACATGACACGTCCAAAGCTTAAAAAGGCTAAGGACATAGTCAACATAAAAATTCGTCTTTTAAAACTTCAGGGTGAAAAGAACGACATTCAACACAAAACGACAAACCCAAAGCTTAAAAAAGTCGAGGGAATAGTCAATACAAAAATTTCCTAAAAACCATGCTTGCATTCTAAACCTTTGAAAAGAGATTAGAGCCAAGGAATTTCACACAAAATAACAAGCAAAATGAGGCAGAGTCGTAAATAAAAACCTGATTTTTATTAATCTTAAAAAGAACGGTTACATTTTGGATTTTCCAGACGTAGGAGCATAAACTACACTAACAAACACTACAATATATTACAATACAGATCCCGGCATGTACATCGGGTTTAGGATAGATAATATATTACATAATACAACATAGTATGAACATAATACTAACAAAAAATACATAAAACTACATCAGGTTCCCTTCATTATCCGGCTGATTTGACGACTTTCAGCTGAACAGGAGAGCACCGACCCTCAACCCCAACGGCGATCACCAACATTGCCATAACAACCTTGATTACCTGACCCTGGAATATGCCGACGGCCGAACACACTTTCAGCGGCCGAGGGTAGCTCCGGACTCGAACCCTCGCCATCACCACTGATACGTCCAAAGCCACGGTCACAAGGCAGACATCCGAGAAAGTCTGGCTTGAGCTCAGGGCACGGCGTGACCTCTTGTGGGGGCCCCGGGCAACAGCCCACCTAGCATAGGCCTGTGATACCCGAGTCGTCCTAGGAATACTAGCCACAGGCCACTTGGGGCGCATAATCCATCCTCTCGCCCAGGCATCGGCTATATCACTAGTCAACATAAGCATGCCCTGCACCTTAGTATCCTGACCAGGAATCAACTGTGCCCACCCTATCTGTCGCCTCACTCGCAAAGGATGGATGTAGACACCCATGTCAAACCCGTAAAGGAGGACTCCAGAGGAACCATCACCAGCCGCACTAGCCGTCACATCAACTATCCCCCACCATGGTACCGACCAGCGAATGGCCGACGACCTCACAAATTCGGGAAAGTAGTCGTCAGAACGATAGTTCGGATCCAACCACCTAATGTAGCGATTAGTCACACCCCGGGCATATTCCGACCCGTCAAAACCAATATCGCCAAGCACACTCAGACGCTCCATCAACCACACCTGGAGGATCAGGGGACACCCTCGGTATGGACGCTCCCTATTGCAAGCACGGTCATCCAAGCCCAGGATCGTCTCAGCCAAGATGACGGCGGAAGGATTGCAACCATACTCCATCTGTTGGACGATAGTGATTAAGCGAGGATCACCAAGCACTCGCATACAAGGAGTGCGGGAACATATAGCGGTGGACTAAATGTAATGCCAACGCTCTTTCCTAGCACCAAAGGAAATCGTCTCATTTTCGCTGCTCATAAACCGCACAAAGCCGCTGAGTTTGATACGACTCCCAACAAATAGCTCCTCCGTCTCCACGCGAGTCATCTGAAGATAGTTCTGCACATGCCTCTTATACCCAGGCTCCGGTCTAACACACACAGGCATGTTGGTTCGCAACCAACCACCAATGGCCCCAAATTCCTCGACCAATGGACAAACCTCCCCGCCAGGAAAGTGGAACACGTGGAAGCTCAAATCCCAATAGTCGAGACACGCATCCAGGAACTCAGGCTCCATTTGAACTTGCCTCAGCCAAAGGAATACCCCGATACCGCAATCTTTCAAGTCCTTCTCCTCGATACCCGACAAGGAGGCACACCAACGACGCAAGTTTCCTTCAAAATTCTCCATAACTCGATTTAATGTTCGTAAATATTACGAATATTTTGGAAATTCGAGAATAGAAGACGAGAGGATGAGTGAAATGAACTAACTTAGCCCTCCTTTTATAGCCGAGATTTGCAAAACGAAATACAACACAAAAACTTAAACGCTAGTGAACAAGCGATTAAAATAAATCAAAGAAAAATCACAAAACAAAATTAATCGCTCAGAACAAAGCGATTAAAAATGAAATCGCTCGCTTACAGCGATTTTCTTTTTCTTTCTGACAAAATTATTCGATTTTCTTACAACTCTTACACACCTACGCCCTAAAACCTTTAACTTATTACCCTATTTACCCTTTTACCGACCTCAAGCCGACCCTTACGGTCCCGATGCGTCGTCTCGATTTGCGTAATCGGCTCCCGTCTTTTATATTTTTCTTTTTCACAAAACATGATAATCGCACAAAAATCAAAAACAACACAAAATATGAATTTCGCATTCACAATTTTCGTCTCAAAACGTCGTTTTAGCTCACATTTTTACTATGTCAAAAACGTCTTTTTCACGAGTCTAAAATATTTTTCTAAACGGCATTTTTCAAAACTCTTCATTTTTCATTTAAATGGGTCATTAGCAAGTCAGTCTCAATCGAGGCGTATATATATATGCTTTTACGACTAACAATGTTTTACAGGTACGCTCGGCAAGCAAATACGCAAGGATTTCAGACCCGGCAACGACGCAGGAATGCATTTTTCGCAACAAGACAATATAACCAAGTTATACCCATAAACACCCACAAAACCAAAAAAAATCAACCCCACACAAGTCCTGATAAATAAACCATACAAACAAATACTAATACTCCTAATACAAATCCAAAATACACAAGTCCAAGCCTACTACGACTGGTCACGACGCTGTAAGACAGCACGCAGGGAATCAATCTCAGCGCGCGCCCTATCCAGCTCCCCTGCGTACTGACCCTCTAGCTCTGCCCGGACCCTCGCCAACTCCTCAGCATTAGCAGCCTCGGCTCGACGCGATCTCGCCTCCTCACCCGACCTGGCTAACTCAAGTCGAGCCTCTACTGCTCTCTCTGCGCTCGCAGCATCAACCACCTTCTCATTCACGACCGCCGCCACCGGCTCACGCCCGCCACGACCTCCCGTGGCACCTCACCCACCCGCCACAAAACGACGGATACATTTAGCTTTCCAACCTGGGGGCTACATCCAAAAACCTGCTTCAACAGAGTTTGACTAATGATTTTACAATAAAATCTTACTCAAACTGGGGGCTACAATCAAAAACCTGCTTCAACAGAGTTTGACTAATGATTTTACAATAAAATTTTACTCAAACTGGGGGCTACAACCAAAAACCTGCTTCAACAGAGTTTGACTAATGATTTTACAATAAAATCTTACTCAAACTGGGGGCTACAATCAAAAACCTGTTTCAACAGAGTTTGACTAATGATTTTACAATAAAATCTTACTCAAACTGGGGGCTACAACCAAAAACCTGCTTCAACAGAGTTTGAATAATGATTTTACAATAAAATCTAATTCAAATCAGGCTATCTCGCATAATACTCATGCTGTACAAAGAAGAAGGTGAATACCTTTCTCACGCGCAGATCCCAACTCTCGAGACCCGCATCGGTGACCACAGACAGACAAGGTGGCAGCACGATCGAATGAGAGCAGCCCTCGTGAACAACCAGCAGATCCTCGACGAACGGAGGAGGCTGGAACTCAAGATCAGGATCACGTCGCTACAAAACAAAAATAGGGTAAATTTTTGCTTCCTGGAACAAAAACATATACAAGTTTAAAAGGATAATCAAGCATACCTCGATCACGCACAAGAAGGGCATGTTGTGCCCAAGTCACGTAATCCTCATCCCGCCGCAAAGAAGGAGTCGGACTCACCCTCGTGATACACGCCACGACGCCATTAGCGTCGGCGCCTCCACGAACAAAACCGAGGGCGGAGGAGCAGGTACGATGAAGCCGCCGCGACCCGTCTGCGCAGACAAACGCTCACCCAAGTACCAGTACGAGCCGTACTGAGTCTCAATGTATAGCCGCCGTCCGTCAAGGGGACCAAAGCGAGCTGCAATCGTCGGAGGGACGTCGGTAAAATTCCTCCAAGGGTCGCGAACAAACTAGAAAACAAAACCAAATTATAAACCACAAAAACAAACACAAACTCAAAAACAAGTTACAAAAGACCAAAGTACAAAACACAAATACCAAATACCCTTACCTTATCCACGGTCATTCCGTTAAAGCGCACACGAGCCGCGTCGTAATTTAGGCCAATACCCTTCCGGTCCGCTGTCGCGTAGGCATGGAAAGCCGGATACTACGCCTCAACCTTGAACGTATCCGGGAGCAGAGAGGGGTAGTGAGCATAGCACCAAGCCTGCAAGCAATCAGAACACACGTTACAGAAGAAAAGCAGAAACAAGACAACAAAAAACTACAAAAATCAAACCTTACCTCCATCAGAAGACCAGGGCCCACGAGCGACACATCTGATTTCTCGTTGATCCGGTCAGGACGCACCGCATCCCTCAAGTATCGGATCAACAGACCCAGAGCAGGAGTGACCCAGTCAAAGTCACCTAGACGCGTCATGTCCGACAGCGCCATCAACACAGCCGTCGGCCTTTCGGCTCCCCGCCTTGTCGCCAAAGTGGGTGGCGTCGGGGAACCACCACGACCACGGTAAGACCTGCGCTTTCGGCTTCGCTCGAGTAGACCCCTTCTGTTGGAGTAAGTGTCCTCCACAATAGTGCGATTACTTAATAAATCTCAATTAAGGAATACATGGGGATAATCCTGTATTATTGTCAATTGATTAACGTAAATCAATAACGGTTGGCTGACTAGAGTTTGACGTTATTGTCGTGAGAACGGCGGTAATCAATTGATCCCTTTAAGTCACACCTATAGGAACATACTCAAATATTTAAGCTAATTAATTGTATGAGATACGATTAGATTAGTAACCTGATAAATTGACTAACGGTTAGTCATTAAATTAATTTAGAGAGAAATCGAGTTGTGAACTCGGATGATTGAATTTTATATCGATAAAATTATTAGAGGAGATGAGAATTAGTGATTAATCGTTAATTCACTAATCATGTATATTTTACTAATGAGATTAGTAAAAGTACAATTTTGATATGTATGTAAGTGTACATATATATATTAAGGAAGAGTGAAGAGTTAAATTTTACAATTTATACTTTATCATATTAGATGATTAAGTGATAAATTATAAGTATTTGTGGGACAAATATTGAAAAACAAAATAGACCCGAAAAGGTCCATTTGGACCGTCCAAATTAGAAGAGGAATAAGATTCCCTTGTCTAAATTGGTTTGTCTTATTTGTTTGTTCTTTTTACTTTAGACAAAGCATGCACCAACATCATGATTGCCATGCTAACAATTACTCTTCACAAGAAAAGCACTTCCTCTCTTTTCTTCTCCTTGAGGCCGGCCATGCATTGGCTTGGATGGTCCTTGATTTGTCTTGTTTTTCCTATAAAACAAAGCAAAGGAAAAATGAGAGAATGGTGTGCATTTTTCTTACACTATCTCTCAAAACTCTCTCTAAATAATACTCCTAATATTACTAAGAGTTAGTAAGTGTTAGTAGTAATAATATACATATTATCAAGCTACTATTAGTGATTTCTAGATCAAAATCACTAGTAGTATTTGGAGTTGTTCTTGGGTGCAACTAAGAGGAGGTTTCCTATTATGGAAACTCGGGTTTGGAGGATCATCCATGTTGTTAGCTCAAGAAACAAAACTAGAAAGGAGTTCTAGTTTTGTGCCCATATTTCCCTTTGAGAAAGGTATAAAATTTCTATAAACTTATAACAAAGTCTATTTGTAACTACATAGATCTTGCTCATCAAATTAGAGTAATTTGATTTACACTAATACTTGATTAGTGAATGGGATCCGATCCCTACACCTTCTTCTTCCTCTTCCCCTCAAAGAAGTCGGCAAACCATATAGTCCGGGGCTGAAACGTGTGCTCCTCACCTATCCCACACCTAACCCCATCACCGATCAACCGTACCACACGTGGGCTATCGATGGGAGGACGCTCACGTCCCCAGTCAAGCACGTCCTCACCATGAGGCAGCCCCGTGACAGCAGCCCACGAAGAAGGAGTCACGCCCACCTCGTAACCAGGCATGTGGAAGGTGTTGGTCGTATCCCAAAACCTATCCAGCAACGCCCGGAGCACAGTAAGGCGCGAGTTCACCCGCTTACCCCGCACCTCTCTCCATTTCTGCACCAAGGGACCAAAAGCTGTCCCAAGCACTATATCCCACTCCTCCTGGGTGAGCCTACCCTCAAAAACGTCAAACACCGTCCGGAACCCAGAGAAGGTCCTCATCGAGCCTAACGGAAAGCCGACCTTTACTCGGATCGACAAGTGCTCCAGGGGACTCCAAACCAGAGTCACGCCATCCCAGTCCATGGCCACCTGCGACCACAAACGCGGACCGTGAGGATAGTCAGGCCTCGCGCCACCGGCCGACCATCCCCATGAAAACCTCCGCGGCCTCAAAGTCGCCGCCAGACTCAGATCCTGGGCTCGATCCTCGGCCGCTTCACCTCGCCGCTTCACCTCGGCCTCGCCTCACCAACCTCTCATCCCGAGCTCGCCTCAACCTCGCACGACTCGACCCGCCACACAAAAGTACTTCCGCAAGAATAACAAAGAAGAAATCGAGCAAATACAAGAAGAATGGAAGAAGAAGAAATGCAGCTCGCCAAGAATCTCAACCTCGACAGCAGCCTCACCATAGCCTCGCCAGAGCTCCCTCCTCGCCACTCAAGACTCTCCGACTGGCGGGCCCTCAGAACCGGCTCCCGACCGAGCACGACCACGCCTCGCGTGACCTCCACAGGTCTCCCCGCCCAACCTCTCAAGAACACCGGCGACCTCACCTGCCCTTGCCGTCACCTCGCAGCGAAGACGAGCTCGACGTCGTGGGCTCATCGCTACCTCACCGTAAGCCTCCTCCACCTTACGCTTCTTCCTCGTTCCTCCGACCGCGACCACGGCCTAACCTGGCCCTCAAGGAACCGCAGCGCGCTCGGGCAACGCTGCGGCCACGCCCTCGCGAAACCCCTACCGCAGCACCACGACCTCTGCCTCGCCCCCCTCCTGGAACCACAGGCGTCCCTCCAGCACCGCCATGGCCACGCCCCTGCAAAGACCCTGCAGCTACGCCCCGACCTCCACCACGGCCTCCCCCCGGAGCCCCACACGTCTCCACAGCAGCGCCACGCCCACGCCCCCGCAAAGACTCTGAGACGACACTGAGCCTGACCTCGCCACCAACAGGAGACCTCGACGACCCAAAGAAGCCATCGCCGCTAGTATCACCAGAAGACCGCTGGCCTGGCCGACGGCCTCCTCGCCAGACTACATTAGCCGAAAAGCAGGTCACTCAAGAAGAACGCCACGACCCACACCACTAATCGACGGCTCGGGCCACCAGAACAAAGACCACGCCCACCACTCGCAGAAGGCCCAGACGACGACCGACAAAGACTAGCGCCACTAGCGTAAAAAGCGCAGAGACTCCACGGCGCTTCTAGAACTCACTCCTGGCGTCGTAGAAACCCCTGGCGTCGAGCAAAGGCTCTCAAGACATCCGACCGAGGCGGACCCTCGAAACCTCCAGAGGCGCCAGATACCCGGCAGAGTATGCTCGCCCCGAGCAATGAAAGTCAACACCACCAATACCCGATCCATGTCACGGAAGTAGGCGGCTGAGGCGTAGGGATCACCTACACAAGATTCAAAAAGCATACCGCAGCGACAACAACAAATCACTCAAGAAAGCAGAAGCACGCGGAAATAACAGAAAACAAGCACTAAGGCCTACGTTATCTGCAGATAAGGCCAAAACAGGGCGAAAGCACAAAAAATCAAAGTCCATGAGACGTATACGATATATACGTCCTACTGAGTCAAGTTAAAGAGCAAGCACGCGCAAAAGCAGCAGAGAATTGGCCAAAGCAGCAGAAAGCAGGCCTTTTTAACCCAAAAATAGCAGAAAAGGGAAAAACGCTACAGAAAGCCAGAAACCCATATTTACTGACACAGACCCAACCCATAAATCACAATAAGCTCATGCAAAAAATTTCATGCGAAAGCGATGTCCCGAACACCTCGACTGAATAGCTTTTGCAAAACACCTCCAAACTACAAAAACAGCCTTTTCTTGACCATAACTCAACCCAAAAAGCCCCCACTTCCCACAAAACAACCCCCTAGCCAACACAGACGACATACATTACCATACATTCCATAAACGGGGCACGAAAAGCGAGGAAAAGCGATTTTTGTAAACCTAGCCTAAACTACAAAAAACCCACCAAAATACCCCCAAATAACACATTCCCTACAAAACAAAGCCAAATATGTACCATGCTAGCCATAACAATGCAATACAGAGAATTCGGGCAAGTTTCGGAACCGAAAAATTTCGACCAAAATCGGCCCCTATACCAAAACGCACGAAAATGACGTTTTTTCGAGCCGTTCTCCGCATACAAGCCACCCAAACCTTCACACTAGCACACTACAACCCTGCCAAGGCAACCAAGCCAATCGGGATCGTTTTGAGTAACGAAAACAGAGCAAAACCCCGACTTTACCCCCTACTACACGGTTTTTTACCCAAACGAACCGCTTTTCGCGACCATTTCAACAAACCGAACTCACCAACACGATATACTACTAATGGGTAAGCTACACTGAAGTTTTGAGCCATTTTCGAGACGTTTTCAAAAATGACCAAAATGCCCCTACACTACAAAACGCACGAAAATCGAGACCACGAGCCGGATTTTCACACAACGACAGCAAGACAAGCAACGCAAGCACGATACCAACCAGGGCTAACGTTTTCAAGCCAAGACGAGAGCTAAACTCGAATCAAACCGACATTTTCGGCCTAAACCCTAGAAAACGGTATTTCGAGTTAAAACCAACTCAAACAAACTTCAAAACCCGAAAAACCAAGTGAGTTGACTACATACCTTGGTCCATGATGAAGTGTAGGTGTCGGAAAATCGAATTTTGGTCTAGAAAATCGCCGGATTGAATTTTAGGGTTATCGATTTAGTTTTTATTTTAGAAACAAAATAAACTCTCCTCTCTTCTCTTCCCCGATTTTTATACAAATTCACAAAACAAAAAGAAAATCGCCAGTTTACAGGCGATTTTATTTTTGTTCTGAGACTGTTTACATTTTGTTTGTTTTCCTCGGCCCAATACACTATCAACCCATTTCAAACACAATTCTAACCCAATACAAAAACGCGTAGCCTCCTTAAGAGACGTTCATAAAAACCTAGCCCTTTTTATGAGAAACCAAAAACACGTAGCCTCCTCACGAGACGTTCATAAAAACCTAACCTTTTATGAGAAAAACGCGTAGCCTCCTTAAGAGACGTTCATAAAAACCTAGCCCTTTTTATGAGAAACCAAAAACGCGTAGCCTCCTTAAGAGACGTTCATAAAAACCTAACCTTTTTATGAGAAATACAAAAACGCGTAGCCTCCTCACGAGACGTTCATAAAAACCTAGCCCTTTTTATGAGAAACCAAAAACACGTAGCCTCCTCACGAGACGTTCATAAAAACCTAACTTTTTATGAGAAAAACACGTAGCCTCCCCACGAGACGTTCGCAAAAACCTAAACCACTCTTATAGACCAAACCCCAAAACGCGTAGCCTCCTCACGAGACGTTCATAAAAACCTAACCTTTTTATGAGAAATACAAAAATGCGTAGCCTCCTCACGAGACGTTCATAAAAACCTAACCCTTTTTATGAGAAATACAAAAACCCGTAGCCTCCTCACGAGACGTTCATAAAAACCTAACCTTTTATGAGAGAAACACGTAGCCTCCTCACGAGACGTTCATAAAAACCTAACCCTTTTTATGAGAAATACAAAAACACGTAACCTCCTCACGAGACGTTCATAAAAACCTAATTTTTTATGAGAAAAACCCGTAGCCTCCTCACGAGACGTTCATAAAAACCTAACCTTTTATGAGAAAAACGCGTAGCCTCCTTACGAGACGTTCACAAAAACCTAAACCACTCCCATGAACCAAACCCAGAAGCGCGTAACCTCTTCTACGAGACGTCCAGCCAGGAGCGCAAGCCAGAAGCGCAAGCAAAGCACAGCCAGGAGCGCAAGCCAGAAGCGCAAGCAGAAGCACAAGCAAGGCGCCAGCTGGGAGTACTCAGGCCACATGCAGGCCGACATGCCCTTAAACATGTAGGACCGTCATGTCCTTAAAAACATGTCGTCCCTCCCCGCATTTCCCGACGCTAAGTCCTCGTCTCTCCCATAAGACACATGCTTAGCGCCGCCAGGTAGTATCGAGACTGTAATGGTCCGGATACTATCTTTAAGTTTGACTAACGCTTTGTCCAAGCTCAGTCAAACTGGGCTCAGAGATACACGATCCGCACTTCCCCCAAAAACAAACCCGATGATGAAAAGGACTTTCATGCATGCTTTTAAAAGAGTCGAAACGGTACAAAAGTGTCTAAAACGTATTTAGTTATTTTTAGCGTGACACTTGGATTTGCATAATCATAAAAATGAATGTCACTCTTAGTCATCAGAAGCGCGATACAGAACGCCTTATTAAGCCAAGCCACAAAACAGCCCAATTAGCTACAAACGGCCCAAACTTACAAAAGCGACTCCAAAACGCACACTAACACAACACTCAAACGGGCCAAAAGGCCCCCGTGTCACATTTTCACAAAACAAGACTCCACGATACCATAAAATAATATAACCTAATATTATTTTATTTCGAGCCAAAACCAAAAAAACACGACAAAAACCGAAGCACGAAAATCAAGATTGAGCCAAAAACTAATTTGGCCCAAAATATCCAAATAAAACACCATCATTACCCCCTAATACGTCACTTAACAAAGGCGACTTATAACAAATTTCACCAAAACAAAAATAAATCCGCCAGATGACAGGCGATAAAAAATTTAAACGCCTGTCAACAGGCGATTATGTTTTTGTTTTGTACCAGCCGCCTTTTTGATTTTTCTTAAAAAATATCCAACTCAAACAAAATTAAACGCTCAGACACAAAGCGATTTAATTTTGTGCACCCACAAAAACCAGCCAACCTCTATAAATACCAACCCACTTCATTCATTTCTAAACATCGGTTTTTCAACACACATACACTATTCACGAAATCCACTCAAAAATACCATCTTTACATTTTCGAAAGGTAAACATTTTACCTACGGGCTGGACGTTTGAGACTCGGACAATGGGGTTACATTAACCCCAAACCCGATATAATATTGGCACTAGCGAAGCCGTATTCGTAATACGGTTGTAGCAATTCGGATTCATAATCCGTCTAAACCCCGCCAATATCGCATAAATAAACGACTCATTATCACTAAAGCAAACCGACGTCACTTTTATAATTATGCAAGTCCTCATTCATGCATTAAATAACGACTAGAATCACGGATCCAACACTAAATTGTACCGTTTCATAGAGTCTTTTGGCATGTCAAAACTGAGGGTTTTTCTGTACAAATTCTAATACGAGGTCGGAAAATAACGTCTATAGTAATAATTTAGTCAATAAATTATTATTTAACGTACATTTCCTATAGCAATATGTCATTATTTTGACAATTTACATTATTTATGCATTTTAATCGAGTCATACTTATTCGCACTTGCACGTAGCGTGACTTTTTAGCCCAAATATCGAAATTAAGCAAATGTTTTCAAATTAGTAGAGACTACTCTTATGTAGGCTTTTTTATTACTGTTTTCAAAATACATTTTGTCAAAACTTTCGAAAAGTAACCTCACTCCGAACCCCTTCTCTGGTTTCAAACCTCAGATTGATAGGTATCGACGCACCTTGAAATCTGAGATACTCGTGTCTTGTATTTCAAGACGCGTTGAATAGGTTCCAAATTCCTTTAATATTTGGTGGCGACTCCGAAAATACATTTTCAAAAAGGGTCTTCTACTTTTCTTTTTGGTCACAAATTCATGCAATGATCTCCCCCATTTTTACAAAACTTCGCACTTTTTTCCTGCGAGGCGCATTCCGCTTCCCGGCGCCCCCGCACGGGGCGAGGGCGGGCGCGCGCAGGGCGTCGATAGGTTTTCCTCCCTTCCCGGTACCTTCAAAACCTCGCCAATATCGCATAAATAAACGACTCAAAATCACTAAATTAAACACCACTTTTACATTATGCCAATTCTCGATTCATGCATTAAATTACGACTAAAATACAGATTCGATATTAAATTGTACCGTTTCAACAAGTCTTTTAAACATGCAAAAACCAAGGGTTTTTACAAAATTTTAGAACTGAATACGAGTAGGAAAATAACGTTTATTTAGTAATTCAAATACAATGAATTATTAATCGTACGTATATTTCCTATAACAAATCGTCATAGCTTTGATGGCTTACATTCATTTTACATATTTGTTGAGTCACATATTTGCATTTGTACGTAGCGTCCTATTAGCCCAAATATCGAAATTGAAGCATTTGTTTTCAAATTAGTAAAGACTACTTTTACGTAGGCTTTTTTTATTACAGTTTTCATAACACATTTTGTCAAAACTTTCGAAAAGTAACCTCAGTCCGAATCCTCTCTGGTTTCACAATAACCTCAGAAGGATAGGTATCGACGCACCTTGAAATCTGAGACCCCCGCGTCTTATGATTTAAGACGTGCTGAAGAGGTTTCAAATTTCTTTAATATTTGGTGGCGACTCCGAAAATACATTTCAAAAGGATTTTCTATATTTCTTTTGTCACAATTTCATGCAATGACATTCCCCCAAAGTAAAAGAATCTCGAGCGAGCAGGCTCTGCGAGCGCGCATTTTTTTCCCGCGCCGTGCATTCCGCCCTAAGACATCCGAGGGCGGGCGCGCGCGGGGCGTCGAGAGGTAGCACGTTTATTTCCCGGTACCTTCAATTGGCGACTCCGCTGGGGACGAGCATGTGAGTCGAATCCTCCTGATTCACAACCACACCCCTCTAGGGACGGCCCCTAGTAAACGCTTGCTTCTTAAGTGAGATTACTCTGGACACGTCGATCTCTCAAGTACGGCATCCGTACAAACGATCGTAGCAGTCAAACTCGGACGCTCTAGGCCCCGTATTGAATTCACACTCAAACGTGTGCAATCTTGCGGATAACCCTACACAAACGTTGCGGGAATGACCGGAGGGAACCTTAACCTGAAAGCCAAAAACTAGTGTCTATACGTACACAAACCTATAGTACCCTCATTATAGTCGTCTTCTAAACAAATGCATGCAAAAACATTTCCAAGGCATTACACATTCAAAAGACGTCTATTTTTGACCAGGGCAGCTCGTCACTAGCCGTCACCAAAACTGAACCAGTTCACTCCATCAATGCATTGGATACACTAGCGGTATCCCCAGTTTTCACAACACCGACAAAGTACGCTGCGCCACCTGCAAAGGCGTCGTACTCATTTGCAGGTCAGACTTCGTCAAAACCACTACGAAATTTCGACCCAATATACATCACCTACTCCAAAGCACTGCAAAGACATGTGAACTGCAACGTGCTTCAACTCCTGGGACCTACTAGCGAGCCTCCCCAGGATAAAAAGCCCAAATCATGGGATCAAAACGCCTACTGCGAGTTCCACAGAGGAAAAGGACATGACACTGAACAGTGCTTCCGCTTAAAGAACATAGTTCAGGACCTAATCGATGACAAGACCATCGAGAAGCCCAGTCTGGATCCTATACCCTCAAATCAGCTCAACCCCCTGCATACCCACGCCATCTTCGTGGGTACACACCCCATCATCGACTGTTCTCACTTAATCATCTCAAACGACCACGAGATCAATGGTGTCTGGGACAGCTCTGATGAGGAGGACAATCACATAGAAAACAACGGCTATCTATCCCCTCTAGAAGAGATTGAAGATCGCCGACCCACGGGGATATACGGGAAATTTCCCCATAAATACCCAATCAGGCTATCCGACAGCGACGATGAGATAGCCTATTTAACACGTTCCGGACGTCCATACTAAGCCCCACTAAGTTTGCTTGAACCCCCAAGTTTTCCATCAAAAGCAACAAGCCATGACAAAAACATGAGCATAGTCATAAATGAGGCTACGCCACCGCCTCCAATGGCTACACCGCCACTTCCAGTCGCTACACCACCACCTGCAATTACTACGCCGAGTCAGCCACAGACTGACATTGCGTCATCAAGTACCACTCCGGTGCCTATACCTGAAATTGGGGTCACGCTTCAAAAGCAGCTTCACAAAATAAAAGCAGATATCTCAATCTGGCAGCTCCTAAAGGAATTGCTGGGACACCGCGAGGCCCTTTACCGAGCCCTGCAAATCACCCCAATAACAACAGAGATGTCTCTAGAAAAGCTCATCAGTCACATTACACGTGAATGGCAAGCTAGCGCCATCACTTTCTCTGACAAACACCTCCCGCCATTCGGAGGTACACAATCTGGCACTCTACATTAACGTAGAATGTCATGGCATGACACTACCTGTCGTCCTCATCGACAATGGATCTGCAGTCAACGTTGTGCCCCTCGAGACGGATAAAAAGCTGGGGATCAAAGAGAACGACTTCATCCCCTGCGCAGACGGCGTCAGAGCCTACGATGGTACCCGCCGCAGTATAAAAGGGACAATCTCTTTTCGTATCATGACAAGTCCTGTCATGAGAGAAACTGAATTCCAGATAATTGACATATCCCCCGCATACAACATGTTATTGGGTAGACCCTGGATCCACGCCACCAAAGCCGTCACCTCGAGCTTACACCAGAAAGTTAAGCTCCGCTTGGATGACGAGGTCGTCACTATCCACGCATCGAACTATCGAGCTTCCTTGCAGCAGCAAAAGATCGATAATGACACTGCAAGAATAAGCACTGAAACCCCAGACATCACGTGTGGTTTTAATTTTCACTTCGACATCTGCACGTTAACTCGTGAGGAAGAAATCGTTGCAATCTACATGAAGGACAACGACAGCAAGTGGCCTACCATGGGTTTAGGTAACGTGCCGTGGTCCTACGAAGTCGCTCGCGGTTTGGAAGCGCTCGATGACCGTAAGAAATGTCACGACTTTCGCATGGAGCCATACCACATTTTCACTAACAAATACTTTGTCAAGGAAGGGTGTTGGCAAAATGCCCAAAGACATTTTCTCTTGCACCATCGTTGGGATTGAACTCGTCTCAGACATTCTGCGCAACCACAACTTCAACCCCACCAACTTGATCGTCCCGTATGAAGAAAAGACACACGACGGATGGTCAAAGACTCTTCAGTGGACAGATGAGCAAGGTCGCACCATCAAAATCACTACTGGGGAAGGCTACACCTTCGAAAACTCTGACTCGGAAGAGGAAGAAGACAACAACCCCAACAACAAATCTCTCATAGAGTTTAGGCTCCCGCGTCATCATTTCAAGTCTTTCACCCCAACTAACCCTCCGGGCTATATTCCTGATGTGATAGACCTAGCTAAAGAATTAGAGTCTTTAAGGTTGTCCAAAGCTCCTCCGTCTGAGCTATCTTCAAATGTAACCGCTTTTGAAAACATTAATAATACGAACGTTTCTGGCTACTCATTGCCTTGTTTTCCTTTAAAATCTGCATTTTCTAGTGCTTGCGATAACATTAAACAAAACAACATTGCATTATTTAAATACATTGCAAACATCGTTTCATAACCTGAACATGACCCCATCATTGAGGACACAATAATCGTCAATGTAGGAACACCTGAAGAACCTCAGGAACTACAGCTAGGAGCTTCCTTAAGCACGGAAGAAAAGGCTACATACATCGAACTACTCACAGAATTCAAAGACGACTTTGCTTGGTCCTACAGTGACATGCCTGGCATCAACCGCGAAATTGCCGAACACCGCATCCCACTCAAACCAGGTGCCAAACCTGTTAAACAAAAACTACGACGCATTAAACCAGATTGGTCTCTCATGGTCAAAAGAGAGATCGAAAAGCAACTACAAGTAGGTTTCATCCAAGTCATCTAATACTCAGACTGGGTATCAAACATTATCCCAGTCATGAAGAATAACGGGAAAATACGAGTATGCACCGACTTTCGCGACCTAAACAAAGCATGTCCGAAATACGACTTCCTATTACCCCACATGGACATACTTGGGGACAACACTGCTGACCGCGCATTACTGTCATTCATGGATGAGTATGCAGGATACAACCAAATCAAAATGGCAACAGACGACATGTCAAAGACGACCTTAGTGACGCCATGGGGCACATACTATTACACTGTCATGCCATTCGGACTCATTAATGCAGGCGCCACATATCAACGTACCACAACTACTCTGCTGCACGACATGATGCATAAAGAAGTAGAAGTCTACGTCGACGACATGATTGTAAAATCAAAGCAAAGGGAGGATCACATCGCCAACCTTCAAAAATTCTTCACCAGAATCAGGCAATACAAAATGCGACTAAACCCATAGAAATGCACATTTAGAGTTACGTTAGGAAAATTACTGGGTCACATCGTAAGCCAACGTGGAATCGAGATCGACCCTGTCAAAATCAAAGCAATAATGGAGATGAAACCTCCAAGCAACATTGACGAAATCAGGAGCTTCTTGGGACAAGTCCAATACATCTCTCGATTCATCAGCAAGCTTACAATGGTCTGCGAAACAATCTTCAAGAAACTAAAAAAGAAAGAGCACACAAAATGGGACGACAACTGTCAACAACCATTCGACAAAGTCCAAGTCCTACTCACAAATCCACCCGTTCTGGTGCCACCCCAGAAGGACCTACCACTTTTACCATACCTAACAACTACACCAACCGCCATGGGCGCCATGCTCGCCTAGGAGGTTAACAACGAAGAACGAGCAATTTACTACATTAGTAAAAAGTTCCAAGATTATGAAACTCGATACGAGCCTGTGGAGAAGAGCTGCCTCGCTCTAGTTTGGGCCACCAAAAAACTCAGACACTACCTCCTCGCACACACAACAAGGGTATACTCCCTAATGGATCCCCTCAAGTACTTGTTCGAAAAACCAGTACTAAACGGCCGCATGGCCAGATGGCCGCTACTGCTAGCCAAATACGAGCTCAAATACTTGCCTTTGAAAGTCATTAAGGGAAGAGCGGTCTCGGATTTCCTTGCAGAGAGAATGCCATCGTCGAACAACCTAAAATCGACACAACGTCATTCCCTGACGACGGAATTTTCGCCGGTCGGCCGAAGATCGGGCAACTCTACTTCGATGGAGCCTCAAACTACCGCGGCTACGGCGTAGGGATACTGCTAATATCCCCTAGCGGCGATCACACACCCATCTCAATCATACTCGACTTTAACGTCACCAACAATGCTGCAGAATACGAAACCTGCATTTACGGCTTACAGGCAGCCATGGCCCTCAACATAAAGCACCTACGGATACATGGGGACTCCTTCCTCATCATAAATCAAGTAACAGGGGCATGGAAAATCATGAACGAAACCCTCACAAAATACCAAGAAAAAGTACAAAAGCTCCTGACAGAATTCGACTTCGTGGAATTCAATCATCTCCCAAGGGAAGAAAACCAATTTCCCGACGCATTGTCGAAGCTTTCCTCCCTTCTCACATAAATATTTGGGACTAAAAATATAAATATTTGGGGTTTTTTTTTTTTTTAAGTTGATACAATATTATTAAATTTGATTTGTTTCAAGTACGTGGTATTAATTTTAACAAAACTTTATATATCAAGTTGTCAATTTCAATCCAATGAGTCGCCCAACATCACCGTAGAATGGAATTTAGAATTAAAATGCGACATTTCATATTTTACAATTGAATTAAAGTACCTCAAATCATTATAAGTTCTCAAATGCAACTTTAGGTTAAATGACTCAAAATATTAAATCCATAAAAAGACATGTCATCAAATAGATATTAAAATTTCCTATTGAAAAACTAAAGCAATCATAAATCTGAGTAGCTCACAAACTTATCGTTTAAACCAATTACTTTGAGAGAAGTTAATAATAATAATAATAATAATAATAATAATAATAATAATAATAATAATAATAATAAAAATAATAATAATAATAATAATAATAAAAATAATAATAATAATAATAATAATAATAATAATAATAATAATAATAATAATAATAATAATAATAATAATAATAATAATAATAATAATAATAATAATAATCTCAAGGATTCAATCAATGACAACAAAACAAAACAACAACGTACCATACATCCTTTCCTATTGCATTTTCAAATTATATAACTATGCTTTTAATTTAAAATGATTAAATATAAAGGCTTGTAAAGATATCCTCTCAATTCATAAGTAATCGTACAATGTGTAAATTATATAATAATGCAGTGTGCAAGATTAATCTTGTAGAGTGACATACCAGGGTCAACTGTAATAGTCGCAAGAGGCGTAACATTTCCTTTTCAAAGGAAACTTCTGTCTCAAATGCTCACTAAACCGCTGAAAAATCAAGATCTTGTTGAATAATGTTTATTTGCATCTACAATTTTGAATTTTTAAAGTAATCAGGCCCAAATTAAAAAAAGAATCATAAAATCTAAATTGAGACAACTCTGGCACATACAGGAAAGAAGATTGAGAACTAGTAAATATTGCGGAATATAAAATTAGCAAGGTAATATCTCATTGAATTGAAATTAATGAAAAATAGTTCAACGAACATCAGAATATACCGAAAATAAACAATCAAAAAAGGTTAATGACAACTATTACCTCACAATGCAGCGTAAAATCAATAAAATTTCATCAGATTACAAAGCAGAAACGACGATAATTTTGTCAAAAATCAAACCTCGGCCTCAATAACTTGTTTCCTGAACCCAGATTCACCAACATCCAAACCACTGTTGGCATCGCCTATCGACAAACGCTGTCAAAATTAGTGAACAAAAGTGAACCCCAAATTCGACAAAATACGTGGTGATTTTCACAACTCAAATAAAAGTGAACAAAAAGAAACACTTAGTGTCTTTGACTAAGTTGATTATATTACTAACCAGTTTATGTTAAATTAACCGTACAGCCTAAGCAATCTACACGGTAATTGCACTAACACTAGATTAGATAAAATATGATATAAAATTAGTATCCTTCGAAGCAAAAATAATAACCATTACGCGCAACGTCAATTAGTTGGGATTCTCAATTGATATTGGAAGCCAATTGATTTAGGGCTCAATTGACTTTAACAATTAAATATTTTAGAAATTGAACTTACAGACCGTAAAATAAAGTACGAAATGCAAGGACTGGGATAAAGATTATGGTTTGAACTCTGATTTTTGGAGTGATTGAGTAATGACTTATACATGAGTGTAACTGATAAACAAAATCAAAACATAACCATTGAAATAGAAATCAACATTATACATGGTAAATTAGTAAACTAACAACATACATCTGAAACCAAAGTAATCTAATTAGCTAATCGAACAACACATACATTACTTTTCCACTGAGTTAAAACAAAAGCATACCTAAGCAATGGTGGGCTGGAATTTGTTCGTAGGGGCAAGCACGAGCCAATGACGGAGGCCGTTTCGGTGCAAGTGCGAGTATCATGGGGCCGCGACGATGAAGATGGCTTCAATTGTTTAATTACCCCTCCTATATTGATATGTGATTTGAATGAAACCATTAACTGAATTGAATAATGAGAATTAATTGCAATAAAGTTGAATGGAGGGCATTTCGTTTTCTCCAAAGAAGACGGTTTCGTGCGTCGTTGACGTGGCAAGGTACGCTGACGTGACAGCACGAGACTTCAAAAGTAATTTGATTTTGCAAGTTATTGTTTCAAGGATTTTCTTTTAATAATATATATAGATAATATATATATATATATATATATATATACATATATATATATATATATATACATACATATATATATATATATATATATATATATATATATATATATATATATACATATATATGTATATACATATATATATATATATATATATATACATCTATATATATATATATATATACATATATATATATATATATATATATACATATATATATATATATATATATATATATATATATATATATATATATATATATATATATATATATATATATATTTATATATATATATATAGGGTTGAGTTCCCATGAGAAATACCCCTTATATGAGAAATATGAGAAATCATCATAACCATTCATTATTTTAATCTAAGGGTTGAGATTTATAGTTTTTTGGTGAGGGAGATTTATTTTTTATTTTTTATTTTTTTTTTTTAATGTGAGAGGAGATTTATTTATTTATTTTTTTTTTATGAGGGTGGATTTATTTTTTTTAATTTTTTTTTTGTTTCTTTATGAGGGGGGATTTTTTTTTTTTTTTTTTTTTTTTTTTGTTTTTTTCCTTTCATATTTTTCCTTTCTTTTTTTTTTTTTCAATTTATTTTTTTAATTTTTTTAATTTTTTTTTCAATTTATTTTTTTTTTTTTTTTTTTTTCAATTATTTTTTGTTTCTTTGTTTTGGTATGAACCTCGTATGTAAATGAAATGAACCTCGTATGTAAATGAAATGGACCTCGTATGTAAATGTAATGGACCTCGTTTGTAAATGTAATAAACCTCGTATGTAATCAAAATGAACCTCATTTGTTCTCAAATGAATCTCGTATGTAAATGAAATGAATCTCGTATGTAAATGAAATGAACCTCGTATTTGAATGAAATGAATCTCGTATGTAAATGAAATGAATCTCGTATGTAAATGTAATGAACCTCGTTTGTAAATGTAATGAACCTCATATGTTACTGAAATGAACCTCGTATGTAAATGAAATGAACCTCGTATGTAAATGAAATGAATCTCGTATGTAAATGTAATGAACCTCGTTTGTAAATGAAATGAACCTCGTATTTGAATGAAATGAATCTCGTATGTAAATGAAATGAATCTCGAATGTAAATGTAATGAACCTCGTTTGTAAATGTAATGAACCTCGTATGTAACTAAAATGAACCTCATTTGTTACTGCAATGAACCTCGTATTTATCTGAAATGAACCTCGTATGTAAATGAAATGAACCTCATTTGTTACTGAAATGAACCTCGTATGTAAATGAAATGAACCTCGTATGTAAATGAAATGAATCTCGTATGTAAACGTAATGAACCTCGTTTGTAAATGAAATGAACCTCGTATTTGAATGAAATGAATCTCGTATGTAAATGAAATAAATCTCGTATGTAAATGTAATGAACCACGTTTGTAAATGTAATGAATCTCGTATGTAACTGAAATGAACGTCATTTGTTACTGAAATGAACCTCGTATGTAATTGAAATAAACCTCGTATGTAAATGAAATGAATCTCGTATGTAAATATAATGAAGCTCGTTTGTAAATGAAATGAACCTCGTATTTGAATGAAATGAATCTCGTATGTAAATGAAATGAATCTCGTATGTAAATGTAATGAACCTCATTTGTAAATGTAATGAACCTCGTATGTAACTAAAATGAACCTCATTTGTTACTGAAATGAACCTCGTATGTAACTGAAATGAACTTCATTTGTTATCAAATGAACCTCGTATGTAAATGAAATGAACCTCGTATGTAAATGAAATGAACCTCGTATGTAAATGAAATGAACCTCGTATATAAATGTAATGAACCTATTTTTAAATGTAATGAACCTCGTATTAAAAATCAAAAAGAAAAATTTAAAAAAACAAAAAAATAGAAAAACAAAAATGAAATTAAAAAAATAATTTGAAAAAAAAAAGAAAAAAAAAACAAATCACCCCTCAAAAAAAAAAAAAAAAAAAAAGCTTTCCTCACAAAAAAAAAAAAAAAAAAAAAAAAAAAAAAAACAAAACTCCCATCACAAAAAAAAAAGAAAAAAATCTCCCCTCAAAAAAAAAAAAAAAAAAAAACTCCCCTCACAAAAAAAAAAAAGAAAAAAAAAAAACAAATCTCCCCTCACATAAGAAAGAAAAGGAAAAAAAAAAAAAAAAAAAAAAAAAAACTCCCAACAAAAAAAAAAAAAAAAAAAAATGTATATCAACCCTTAGATTAAAACAATCAATGGTTATGATTATTTCTCATATTTCTCACCTAAGCCCTATTTCTCATATGAACCTAAATCTATATATATATATTTATATATATATATATATAAATAAATATATATATATATATATATATACATATATATATATATATATATATATATATATATATGTATATACATATATATGTATATATATATATATATATAGAATGTGACTATGAAAAACTTGTGATAATCAGTCAAGTTTAACGTCAATTTCAAATTAAAAAACCATTTCAATATCTTAAGGTATAACTCAAATCAACAATATAAACAACCTGACATTTCAACAAAAATTCCGTAATTTCAATAAAATATTTAGAATTCTATCTCTGTTCAAAAGAATTTCAACAAATGTTTATATTGTAGAAAACGGTTTTTTCATTGACACTTACAAATTTCTGCCCAACATAAGGCTAGCTTGAAGTCTTTTTCAAAATTCTCGCACAAATCTAATTCATTTATGCCTCTTAAATCAACACCTTCAATGGAGCATCAGCCATGAATAACCACCTTTAATTATGAAAAACCAACAATATTAAAGGCAAAAAAAAGGCAAATTATAAACGATTAAAACAGTGGTACAAATACCTTCATCAAAACTTACTTCTCGCATATCACCCATAATCAAAATCGTAACCAAATTATGCTACAATTGAATGATAAAATCTTAGTAGAGAAAAAGGAAAATAAAATCTGTCAAAACCTTAAACTTACAAATACGAATTTTCAACACCCAAAAATGTAATTTCAACACCCAAATACAAATATGAGCAACCACAACGCCAAAGAAACAACACAAATTATGGTTTTGCGTTGTTTATAGTATTAAAAATAACGAACAATAAATATCTGTTGTTAAAAGTAAGGGCGCCAAATCAAACTCCTCATAAAAAACAACGCAATTTTTAAAAAAATAACGGTTTTACAAAATATAACAGTTTTTGTAAAAAATGCGTTGTTTTTAATTTGGACTTTAAATAACGGTTTTTCCAAATAAACCGTTATTTTTGATTAAAACTAAAAATAACGGTTTTTGTAAAAAATGCGTTGTTTTTATGTGGACTTTAAATAACGGTTTTTCCAAATAAACCGTTATTTTGATTAAAAACTAAAAATAACGGTTTTTGTAAAAAATGCGTTGTTTTAAATGTGGACTTTAAATAACGGTTTTCTTTTTAACCGTTATTGTTGATTTTTGATTAAAAACAAACAAGAGAGAAAGAGTAGGAGAGCACTTAAGATCAGAAATTCAGAAGACCCGAAAGAGAATAGGGAGAGAAGGGAGAGAAGAATTTGTCGACCACTGTCCCCACGCCACCACCACCACCTCGGCCATCATCACAACCGCACACCACCACCGCCTTAACGCCACCAGTGTACCAACCACTGTCCCCACGCCACCACCGTCGTATGTCGTTGTCTGGGCAAGGTTTTGAGCAAGGTTTTTGTCGGATTTACGAGTCTACCTTAATTCCTCATCTAATTGAAGGTATAATCCCGATTTAATTGATGTATTTTGGATATTTCGTTTTACCCTAACCCTAGAAATTTGGGGATCGTTTTTAGGTCAAAATTGATGTTTCAAAGTGTCGATTAGATGAGTTTCACATGAGTCTAATAATAGAAATTTGGCTGCTATCAAGGAATTTCAGATTCGAGTTTCAGTCTGTTGATTTTCGAGTTCAGATTCGTTTTCGAGTACTTGATTGTGAAGAAGTTGATTTCTACTTAATTGTATCACTTTATGCGTTTTGATTTTGTATCGATTGTTGATTGTTGCTTGATTAATTGTAGAGTAGTTTGTCATTAAAGATGTAGAAATACAAATGCAAGGAATCCACTCCCGATTATAGCTGCTTGATTAACTCCTGAATTCTTCTGATATATGACAATGAAAGTGCATTTCTTTGTTTCCATTCTTCTGCGCCTTCTTTACAACCTTCAACGAGGCGTAGACTATTCCCGTCCAAAATGCTGGTGATCTGCCTCATGCTCGGTCGTAGCAAAGGGTCGGAATGCGTACAAGCTACTCCCAACTTCAGCATTCTAACAAACTCCTGGCGGTCATAATTCCCTTCCATTTGAGGGTCAGCAAATTCTTCTAATGGCCTCAACGTGCCCTCGAATTCACGCAGCCTTTTAACTAGAAGGACCTCGGGATGCCTATAGTCGATTGCCATTTGTCCCGTTAACACTTCAAGAACAACCACCCCAAAGCCGTACACATCAGCTGCTGTGTTGGCTTCTCCGGAATTCATGTACTCAGGAGACATATACCCCAAAATCCCCAAAACTGAGTTTGTGCTCTCGGTTGTCACGTGATGGCCATGCTCATTTCGAGTCAAGAACTCGGCTAGAGCAAAGCTGCTGAGCCTAGGGTTCATGTCTGGGTCGACTACAATAGAGGAAGATGTGATATTCTTGTGAATGACTTGTTCGTCCCATTGTTCGTGAAGGTATTATTGTCTGTCCATGTGATTATCTCTTGATTCTGTCACCATATTATTGCCTTCCTATTAACAGGCTGTACAATTTATAAGCTTCTAAATGAAAAAACTTATCTGGCTAATCTTATATTTCTCTGATTTGCAACTTGTTTTCTGAGGCGTACTTGTCTGATTTGGTATTTTCGATGTCCTTTGATGGCACGTTTATTTTTCCACAAGCCTAAATTTGCTGTGTCTCGACGAGTGTACAAAGTAAATCTTCGCTTTTGTTAAACTTAGTTTCCGTGATCCTTGATCGAAAGAAGCTTTTTTTTTTTTTTTTTTAATTTACTGTGAGTGCGTGTTAATGAGAGCTCCTCTCTACAATCGACAAAGGCTACTAGTGTTGATGTGGAAGAGCACTTGTATACGCTTGCGGTCGAATTTGGCATCACAGTTGTAACTTCATCATAGGTATGAAGTATTTTTCCTACTACCTTCAAGCATGAAATTAATTATGCTTTCGAGAAAAACCCGTACTTCCAGCTCTTTAAATGAGGCTTTCCTGTCTTCTTTGGAGAGGATGAAGGGTGGGGGTTTGTGCATTGAAGGGATTTGTGATCTCCCTTATGGTCAACATGAACTGCGTTTGAAAATCTAAATTCAATCAAATTCATTGTTTGGCAAACCACAATATTTGGATATGAATGTTTATGATTTTATTGAATACAGTCTCTTAGAAATACAACTTCTGCCCCTTCTCATTTTCCTAATTTTATATCTCAAATGCAAATTTATACAAAACTAAGTGAGACACCTAAACCATCTCAGGGAGACTCATGTGTAATTCTATTATTAGACGATAATATTAATTCCTCATTCTAATTGAAAATATTATCATTATTTGTAGTTTGGTTTACTAGGTGAAGAATTGGAGACGGTTTCGAGCTTGATACTCCGTGAAACCGCTTGGCTCAAAGGTAAGGGCCTAACCCTTAGTTTGTATGAACATCAGTGCTCCAGCTTCAATGCCTGACACTTTTTTCGACACATCGTGTTTCAATGTAAGTCCTCTTAGCTTGGGTGTGACTGTTTCTCACTTTGGTTTCAACTTACAATATAAGAAGTCAGTCAGCAGCTATTATTAAACTACTCTTCATTCATTCATTCATTCATTCATTCATTCATTCATTCATTCATTCATTCATTCATTCATTCATTCATTCATTCATTCATTCATTCATTTGTGTGAGGAGAGTGAGAGAGATAGATGGATAGAGAGCCTAGAGGGGTTGTGTAGTCGCATAAACCCTAGCAATCAAAAATGGTCAAATACTCTCGTGAACCCGATAATCCTACCAAATGTACTTTTTTTTTTCCTTTTTTTTAATTCTTTAGTTGTCGTTTTTTTCTTGCTGTCTTTGCAGTATTTCTGATTTTATTTCGTTTAATTTTCAGCTTGCAAAGCTAGAGGTTCAGATCTTAGGGTTCATTTCAAGGTAATTTAATTGTTCTGTTGATCTATTCAATTGAATTGTTTTTGTTCAATTTGTGGTGTGTGAATGTGAAACCTGATGAAAAAAAGCAGTGGTCTATTGCCTTAAGTGAATAGGTCCCTTGTAAACTCCAGGAATATCAATCACTTTTCATTGTTATTGGGTGAACCTCTTGATTTTTTCCATGATGTGAAGGTTCAGTAAACCATGATGTGAAGGTTCAGTAAACTCGTCTTTTCTGTAAATTTATGGCGTTGTACGCGGCTGTCTTGCTGCTGTGATTTATTGATGTATGTGTCGAGTTAGAAGGCTTTGGCATTGTTGATTTGGGCTGGTAAGTTGTTGTGTAAATGAAGGTCAGTCGAGTGCGATAAGTTTCCCAAGGAACTCTTCCCGTGAAACAGTTAGATCACTCGCATGTCGGGATCTAAAAGACACTGAAACGAGGTACTCCTTATATCTCATCGAGTTTTTTGTGTACTAATTTCATACATATTTCAACGATACTAGGTTTTATTTGTATTGTTTGAGATTTCAGCTCAATGAAAGCATTGAATCGTTTTATATATTATTTATATGCAGATTATGAGAACTTACGGAGGAGATTGAACATGGAAAAACAGCAGCACGAGATCGAAGTTTACAAATTGGTTTTGTATATTATTTAGGACAACATGAGATCGAAGTATGTACATGAATATCGTTATTGGTGGATCGAAGACGCTAGTTACGATTATTGTATTATTTGTAGGAATTTTTGTTTCGCTGTTAGGAAATGCTAATTCAAATTTTTTGTGGAATATTTCAGATTGTGCTTCTAATGAACTGCTTGAATCTAATTGTATTTATGCGAAAATATAGTAATTACATAAAATTTTAAAAAAATAATAAAAATCATACTTTTAACAACGGTTAATTAAGAAAACATCGCAACAAAATTTGTAAGCTCGGTATTGAAAGAGACTTTTAAAAACGGGTTCTATACCAAAAATAAGGGTTTTTTCAAAAAATCCTTATTTTTGATAGACCAAAAATAAGGGTTCTTTCAAAAAAACCCTTATTTTTGATAGACCAAAAATAAGGGTTCTTTAAAAAAACCGTTATTTTTAATAGACCAAAAATAAGGGTTCTTTCAAAAAACCGTTATTTTTAATAGACCAAAAATAAGGGTTCTTTCAAAAAACCGTTATTTTTAATAGACCAAAAATAAGGGTTTTTTCAAAAACCGTTATTTTTAATAGACCAAAAATAACGGTTTTTTTAAATAACCGTTATTTTTTATAGACCAAAAATAACGGTTTTCCCTATTTAATTGCGTTGTTTTTATTTTAAACAACGGTCGACAATAAACCGGAGCAAGCTTTTTATTTAAAACGGTATAGACCCGTTTTTAGAAGTGATATTTGTAGTGGTGATTTTTAAAACTCTAACCAACATTCTTCCGATTGCACGAACTTTTATTTTCATGTCGCTTCTCTCAGACTGCCGTCTTCCCCATTTGCTTTCTTCGATTTATAATGTCCTTCCCTATTGTATACACCAAAACACCAGAAAAATCAAAAACAAGTTAAAATTAACGCTATTTTAATTAAAGATAACAAATTTATCGAATACATTTATAATTTCTTCTGTTTCAAATAACAAATTGAATAACATGAAATTCTGGAACTTTTGAAAATGTATAATAACAAATTTCTTGCATCTTCATCTTCTATATTGTCAAAAAAATAATTAATAGAAAAAATACACTTTACCATTAAAAAAACACTTACCGTCATAATACTTCTCAATTTGCAAAATCTTCCCTGTTTAATACGAAAACCAACTTCAAATCTCACAATTTGAACGATGCCCATTAAAAAAAAAACTCTCACAGAAATAAGGAAAATCTTAGATTTGAAAAGAAAAAAAAAGAGCATCAGAAAAATATATTTTGTGGGAGTAGAAGAGGCCCAATTTTTTAATGAAATGGTTTGGGATGAAGAAGTGGATGATATGAAAGAGTGAAATTAATTAGCATTGAAAAGATAAACTTTTCTCTCTCTCATCTCTCTCTCTCTCTCTCTCTCTCTCTCTCACTCTCTATATATATATATATATATATATATATAAACAAGTTCAAACGAGACACCTAAATATTGCAAGACACAAACGAGACACAGCATTTTAGCCTTTTTGGTGAAACTTTAACATAGTTTCATGAAACTTCAAAAATTGTGAAACTTTAATGTCTTAAAGTTTCACAATTTTGTTAAAGTTTCACAATTTTTGAAGTTTCATAAAACTATGTTAAAGTTTCACAAAAAAGGCTAAAATGTCATGTCTGCTTTGTGTCTCATAATATTTGTCATTGCCTTGATATAACTTTACTCTACTATATATATATATATATATATATATATATATATATATATATATATATATATATAAGTATGTTCAATTAAGTCTCATCATATTTGTTAAGTCCCTAAGTCTCCATCCTAACCATTAGATCAAAATAAATCAAGGGTCAAGATTAAATCAAATGGAAGGCTGAGATTAAAGGATTAAAACCTACCTCCCCTTCATTCTCAGCCACTTTCTCTCCATTTCTCTAACCATTCTTCTCCTCTCTAAAAATTCACTCTTTCTAAACTCTCAATATCATCCTCCTCTATATTCAATCACCACCACCACCCTCCACCATTACCACACCACCGCACCACCTACACCACCTCAAACCACCAACACCACCACGAGCACTATCGCCGCCCAACGCAGTGCTACCACAAAAGCACCTCCAAATCGCCTTGCAACCACCACGAACCGCTCTCTCCTGACACCGTTCCACCACCACCGTCGCCGCCATCACTAGATTTGTCATCTCCACCGTCAATCGTCACCATTAATTCATCATTTCGTCGATTTTATTACTTTCAATGATTTAAATTTTTATGTATGTAAAAGTCAGATCTATTTTTTTTTTTTTTTTAAATCTTACTTGAATGGTGGTGGTGGCTGGTGGAGAAGGCCATGGTGGGTGGTTGGAAGAGTTTCGTGGACTGAAATTTCAATTTCTGGGTTTTAAAGTTTCACTCGTAAAGTACTACAGTTTCACTCGTAAAGAACTACAGTTTTACTCATAATATACAGCAGTTACATTTCTATGATTATTTTTTAAAATCTTTCATTGTTTTTTTTTCCAGATCTGGTATTTTCAGATTTGGTTTTTTCAGATTTGAGATGTGGTGGTGATAGGTGGCCTATGGTGGTAAGAGTGAGGATGTGGTGGTGTCGTCAGATTTGATGGTGGTGGTCAAATAGGTTGGCGGTGGTTGTAGTTTTGATGGTGGTGATCAATTTTTTTTTTTGGTAATTTGTGGTGGCGATGGAACAACATCTGGTAGGTGGGTGGATGGGGCATCAATGTTGTTTTTCGGTGGACTGAAATTTCAACTTACGAGTATTAAAGTTTCACTTGTAAAGAACTAGAATTTCACTGGTAGTATACAACAGTTACGATTATTAGTATACAGCAGTTACAATTCGTAAAACACTAAGATTATATAAATTCAAATACTTGTATACAAGTACAATCTAAAATATTATAGTTACATTCGTAAAGCATAAAGTTACATTCGTAAAAAATCTTAAATTACATAAATTTATCTCAAAATTACATAAATTCAATTTATTTATTAAGTATCACATTTTATTTATCAAAAATCACATTTTAGTATATAGTTACGAAATTGATGGTTAAAGTTACAATTGTAAAACAGTAAAGTTACATTCATTAAATTTCGAAATTTAAAAAATATGTCTTCAAATAAAATAAATTCAAATTTCTTTAATAAATTTTTTATTTTTATGTGAAATTACACTATAAAAATCATAAAAATCTAATTAAATTATATTTACAAGTCCCTAAATCTCTTTCATCATTTTCTTTTAATCTTGACCCTACATCTTAACTTTTGATCTAATGGTTAAGATAAGGACTTAGGGACTTAACATATATGAGGGACTTAATAGAACTTGTCTCTCTATATATATATATATATATATATATATATATATATATATATATATATATATATATAGTCAAGTTCAAGTTCAATTAAGTTGACTAATATTGGTAAGCTGGCTGCGGTGGTGAAACTGTTATTAATGTTTTGTGAAACTGTTGTTGTTAGTAAATGAGACTGTAAATTTAATACCAGACTAATAAAGAGAGAAATACAGTTTCATTTACAAAGAACAAATAGCTTTCACAAAATATTAATAACAGTTTCACCACCGTAGCCAGCGTACCAATATTTGTCAACTTAATTGATCTTGTTTCTATATATATATATATATATATATAGAGAGAGAGTAAAGTTATATCAAGACAGCAAATATTGCGAGACACAAACGAGACACAGCATTTTAGCCTTTTTTTGTGAAACTTTAACATAGTTTTATGAAACTTCAAAAATTGTGAAACTTTAACAAAATTGTGAAACTTTAAGACATTAAAGTTCCACTATTTTTGAAGTTTCATGAAACTATGTTAAAGTTTCACCAAAAAGGCTAAAATGTCAGTGTCTCGCTTGTGTCTACTTAATATTTAGGTGTCTCGCTTGAACTTGTTTCTATATATATATATATATATATATATATATATATATATATATATATATATATATATATATATATATATATAGTAAAGTTATATCAAGACAATGAAATATTATGAGACACAAACGAGACACAGCATTTTAGCCTTTTTTTGTGAAACTTTAACATAGTTTTATGAAACTTCAAAAATTGTGAAACTTTAACAAAATTGTGAAACTTTAAGACATTAAAGTTTCACAATTTTTGAAGTTTCATGAAACTATGTTAAAGTTTCACCAAGAAGGCTAAAATGTCATGGTCTCTGCTTTGTGTCTACTTAATATTTATGTGTCTCGTTTGAACTTGATTCCATATATATATATATATATATATATATATATATATATATATATATATATATATATATATATATATATATATATATATATATATATATATAAATTTTGTAGTATTTCGCTAAAAGGTCAAACGCAACAACATATATGCCGCAAGAAATCGATGAGGTACGCGATTTGTGGGCAAAATTTGTGCTTAACCATCCACAGGAAGAGATGGTCAGCTAATGAGCTCTTGTAAACAATTTGCGGTGATATATCGATTATGTTGTAGAAACCGTTTTTTGATTGCAGTGTATATATTGTTGATAAAGGAGTATGAATTGTGGGGTATTTTTGCATATTGTTGAATGAGCTAGTATATATGGATTGAATTTTGTGCAGCAATAATATTTTGTATTTTCGTATTGATGTGTGCAGCAATAATATTTTGTAGTTTCGTATTGACGAGAAATTAACCAATTTCGTAAACTAAAAAAAAAACATATAAAAAATAACGGTTTTAGTCTCATGATGAAGTTAAGTCGTATCGCCTCAATCAAAGGTAAACCTACAAACAACTAACTAGGTAACTAGTAGCAAGTAGGGTCGAATCCACATAAAAACGGTGTAGTCAAGGCTTACTTAGCTAAACTTAGGTTATTTCTAAGGTAACCAAATCGTGGGTGAAGGAGGACTAAAACAAGACTAAAAGTAAAGCGAGGGTAAAACGATATAGGGAGAAGACTAGGGGTCGGGTTCATCGTGACTACAATTCGAGAACTCAAGGTCATAAGAATAAAGACCAAATAAAATCATGCAAGGTCGATTAGGGCACAAATACGCTCTCTCGAATCAATATTAACCTTAAGTTGATTTAGCGGGCTCTCACTACGTACTAAACCTAACTTATCAATTACGCGTGAGTCTAGTTTTGATTAGGCATTCGATCTTAAACCAAAACTACCAAGGTTCAATTCAATTTAGGCGTCCCTAGATTCAATTGATAATATAAACGCGTAGGAAGACATCGGTTAAGCACAATTCATTCAATTAAACAATTAAAGCATGTTCCCGGGATTGAAATCACAAATCCCCCTAAACCCTAGCGGGGAAATTAGCTATTCATGATGATAATTAAATAAGGGCAATAAATTAAAGAGTATATGATAAATAAATAGAAGAACAATTGAAATTAAATTAAAACCTGAATGAATCCTTGCAAAAACGGAGTATAAATTAATCTAGAGAGTAAAATAAAACTAAACCTAATATTATTTGAAAGTTGAATGAAAGCGAGAAAACCAAAACTAAAATCGAATAAAAAGATGTGTGTTTGAGCTTTAAGTATACATATATAGGCCTCAACTTAATGGGCCCAAAACAAACAATCCATTTTGTCGACATAACTGGGCAGGATTTTGCACAAATCCGGTCGGATTCTTAAGAAATCCGACCCAGGTGTATTTGGCAAGTTTCTTCGTTTCTTGGCTTATATGCTTCGTTCGTCTCTTTTAGCTTGAATCCTCAACGTCGCCACTGGTATCTCGAGCTCCCGTGCTGGCTCGAGCTTGGTCTCGTAGTCTCGGTACTTGTGCTTGCTTCATTTGACTCGGTATTTGGCTCATGATGAGTCGGTTTTAGTATAGGTTAGTAAGATGATTTTGAGCTCCTTTAGTTGAGTTTAGACGTGGTTTTACGAAGGTTTTGTGACTTGTGATCGATTGCGAGATGCTTTGCACATGCGAAGTTTTGTTGCGGTTTGACGTTAGTGGGGACAGTCACAAGACTTGGACGAGATTTGAAGGAGCTTGGAGAAAGAGTTGGTGAAATTGGCGACCCACAGGCGACCTAGAGGCAAGCAAGCAGGTCACGATCAAAAGGGAGAAAGTAAAGAAAATTGACAGATGAAAATTGGCGACTTGGAAGCAACCAACTGGCAACCCAGGCGCAAGCTGAACTCAGTTGAAGATTAGGGACAGTGCGTTTTTGGCAACCAACTGGCAAGCTACTGGCAACCTAGGCGCAAGCTGATTTTCCTATTCCGGATTTTATTGTAATTTTAGGAAACTTATTATTATTTAACATAAGACTTAACCTAGTTGTTTATCTATCTTTTTCATTATCGTTAGCTTTAGTTTTGGATCTAGTTTAACTTTTCTTTGGAATTGGGAGATTGAAGATTGAACTTTTTGAAGAATTTGTAATCGCCGGTATGAGTAACTAATTTCCCTTTTCTCAATTCAAGTGATTGAAACGGTTTGGCTTTAATTGTGAGTTTGAAAGTTCATTGCTTTATTCTTGGCTATTGACTATTGCTTAATTATTATTGTTATTTGCGAGATTGATTGTGATTGCTAGGTGTACAACTAGTCTTCTTATTGATCGCGTAATTGTTAGTTTCGTTGATTTAACTGGATTGTGATTAACATAACACTAGTAACAACCTAGGTTTAACTGGATTGTATGTGTTATTTATTCCTTATCGATTCTCTCGTTATTAAAGCTGCTAATTGATTAAATCTTTAACTGGATTGTGAGATTGTCTTTTGGTTAGGTTTAGTTAAAGAACGGGATACGTTTTAATTAACTAAACTTACGGAGAATTAGAATTATTTGATTCACGATAAGGTAGTCAAGAATATAAGTTTGAACCGGATAACTATGATCGATTGTCTCTAAACCGCGGATATTAACTTGAATTGGGACCTTTAGTCTATTATATTTCATCCTCATATTTGCTTTTATTGCTTATTTTTAGATTTTCGTTTAGTTTAATCATCCTACAAAACCCCCCCTTTTGGTTACTTGTTACCCTGTTACTTTATATTTGCTTTTCATCTAGCACTTAGCCTTGATTCGATTAGCCTTTTCCCTGTGGTTCGACCCCTTACTTCCGCTTTACTATTTGTTTAGTATTAGGATTTAAGTGTTATAAATTGTTAATTTGCGGCATACGACTTAGGACCGTCAAATTTTGGCGCCGTTGCCGGGGATTAGGCGTTAATCGTGTTTTATAGTGTAGTGTACATAGTCCTTATTTTTTATTTTTTAGTTTTTAGTTTTAGTTTTGTTTTTGTTTTCTTTTAGGTTAGATGGCTTTTAAATATTTTCCACAGTATGAGAATGAATTGTTTTATAAATACTTTAATAGGCTTCATGAATATGTCATTCGTTGTCGTCATCCTTATCAAACTTCGGAGCTTTGTCATGTGATATTTAACGGTTTGAATGAGGAAACTACAGAACATGTTTATACTATGACTGAAGGGAGGTTCCTTTATGAGATGAGCTATGACGAAAAGTGGGACTTTTTTCTTTATTTAGCTCACGACACTGAACAATGGGAGTCAGACAATTCATCTCTTAGGAGACCTCAACCGAGGCCGAGTGAAAATTTTAACACCCCACCTAGTTCATCGATGTCTACGGAAGAAATGATTAGAGCCCTTACGGTTAATGTGATGCATATCCAACAAGAGACTAGGGCTAGTATCGAAAACCTTGAGTGTAAGGCTACGCAAATAACGGAAGCTATAGCTAGACTTGAGGCACGAGATAATCATGTTCATAATTTTGATGAATCTGAATTGGAGTATGAGCTTGAATTTGACACTCCCCCTCCCGTTGAACCTGAAGTTAGTGATTCGCATAAAACTTGTCATGTTGATAGCGATGACGGTTTTTGGGATGATGATGAGGAGGTGGAGGATAGTGACTCGAGTTTTTGTGTTCCCTCTCCTGTTTTGAGTGATAATATGATTCTAGAGGACTCATCTAGTGCGATTGTGGAGGATGAGCAAGAGGAGGAGGATTGTGACACGAATTTTTGTGCTCCCTCTCTCGATTTGAGTGATAATGTGATTCTGGAGGACTCATCTAGTGTGTTTGTGGAGGATGAGGAAGAGGAGGAGGAATGTGAGGAGATAAGGGAAAAGGAAGAGCAAATTGAGCGAATTGACGTGTCCGTATCAACTGATATACCAATTCTAAATCCATTATGGGATTCACCAGAGCTGATACCTAAGGTTTCTTTCCAGTCTTTGTTTAGTCGACCTGTTTCTTCTACATGTGATTCATCCTATAGAGCACCATTTTGTGACATAGAGCCTACTTTTAGGAGCCCCGAGAAATATGTGACTTGTGCTTATAATATGTTTGACCATGCATGCTTGAATTTGATTTGTATTTGTTATTATCACTTTTACGGTGTGTTTGCTAGCATGTTTGACAGGTTACTACGAGCATTGAGTTGTTCCGCTTTTGACTTGACACTTGAATTATGATGTTTGAAAAAGGCGTCGAGCGAACGACGTTAAACAAAAGCGCTATCGGGGAGGCAACCCTTGATTTATCGTTTTCATTTTTGCATTTTTCGTTTAGTTTATTTCGTAAATGGGTGCTTATGACGGTTTGTTCGTTGTTTCAGGAAATTTGAGCTTGAGAGTGAAGACCCGAAGACCCTTGTACTTAGAGTGTGTAAAAAAACTACAAAATAAAAAAAAATAAAAATAAATAAAAACGTGGTAAGTACAACTTCCGCGGGCACGGGGCGAGCATCCCGCGGACCATAAAACTTCCCCTTTCTTTGTATTCATTCAGTCAACTTCCAAAAAAAAAAAAAAACAAAAAAAATAATAATAAAAACCAGTGAGGTAGAGAGAGAACGAAAGAGCAGAGCAACGAAGCAGCACCACCACCCTCGACGACCACTCACCTGCGCCGCCGCCCTCACGCCGAACTCCACCGGAGCACCACCAAACACTGCCCCACTCGTCGGAGCCCCGGCCACCTTCTCCATCAAAACCTAATTTCAGAAATTTTGGGGTTTTTTTCTCATTTAATTTCGAGTCGATATTGAGGTGCAATAAGTTCGATTTTGGGCTCCCCTCGCGTTCCAAGTGAACACATCAGTCTCCTTGCTCAGTTTCGGAAGGGCCATCGATTCTCCTTCGATTTTTGGTCCGTGTTTGATCTATACTCGGCGGAGCTGCATTTTATTGATATTACCCCAATTGTTGCTGTCATTGAGTCGGATTTTGGGTTTGTAATCGGTTTCTCACGCATCTAACGAAGTTTGTGCATCGCTTTTGCCCGGTGAGTACTATATACTTTGTTGTTGGTGTAAAAACGTCGACCATCTAGAGCTACTGCTATGTTTTACCTATTATTTCGGTCGATTTCTGGTGTATGTCGGGCTTCTACAGTGTTTAAGCAGCGTTGTGTCTCGATTATTCTAGTTTTCCATTGGTCGATAGAGGAAATCACTATTTGCTGTTAGTATTGTTGGATATGGAGTTTGACAGTGTTCTGTAATCACCACTGCTGTTATGGCTGCTTGATGATGATTTTGAATTGGGTTCTCCGGCATTTTCCATGGTAAACTATTGAGTGAGTATAGTTACTGAATGCATTGTGAAGCTGAGTCTGCTAGCGTTGAGTTTGAGTTGTAAACTGTCTTTGCTGTTGACAGCGACTTCAAGTGAGGAAGTATGTGTTGCCTCTGTGATTTTGCCCCCGTTTTGTGTCCTCTATTTCATCACATTGAGGACAATGTGTCGATTAAGTGTGGGGGAGTGAATAATTGTGATGTGTATATTTTTGCCTTTGTATAATTCTTTTATTTCAAAAAAAAAGGAAAAAAAAAATGAAAAAAAAAAGAAGAGAAAAAGAACAAAAATACGAATAAAGTGAATCCCGGCTAGGTGAAAACCCGAAAGGGTGCCTAGGCAAAATTGGGATATGTGGCCGAGGGCGGAGTGAAACCCACAAGCGTGGGCGCTCCGAGTAAAATGAAGAAACGAGTTGCGAGCCACAAGCGTAGAAGTGAGGTGAATAAGCTAGAGTGAAACCCGCAAGGGCAGGCACTCTAGGCAAAATGAGAGATTTAGGAAAAAAAATGTTGTAATACTTCCAATTTTACCGGCGTGGCGACATAAGAAGGGTGACAAAGAAGGTCGGAAGGGTAGGTTAGAGGCTACGGTGAGGCGTAATCGCGGTGCACGGAGTGTAGGCACCACATCTTGCGATTGGGTTTGTTTCGATTTGCGGAGTAGAGGCGGTTAGGAGCTCCCTTGTGTGGGTTGTATGTGTGTGACATACTCTTTTTGTCACTGGAGAACGTTAGTAGCACAAGCGAGTGGGCTAGGATGGAGAAATAAGGGGCGTAGCTGGGCTTCTGTCTTCACTGTCACGTTTGTCGTTAAGTCGATGGGTATGTGTTTCCTAAATTTCGAGAGTTGTTGTCATGAGCATGAGAGAGTGAGTACGAATGGCCATCACTTGAGCCATTAGAGGGAGTAGGAGTTTGGAGTTGAGAGCACGACTTATCTTGTCATTGTGTCCCTTGCGTTTCCTTGTGAGCTAGTGTAGGTTTGATTTGTATGGCGTTCGTTGAGTTTACTCGAGGACGAGCAAAAGCTTAAGCGTGGGGGAATTTGATGAGTCGGTTTTAGTATAGGTTAGTAAGATGATTTCAAAGTCCTTTAGTGGAGTTTTGACGTGGTTTTACGAAGGTTTTGTGACTTGTGATCGATTGCGAGATGCTTTGCACATGCGAAGTTTTGTTGCGGTTTGACGTTAGTGGGGACAGTTACGAGGCTTGGACGAGATTTGAAGGAGCTTGGAGAAAGAGTCGGGGAAATTGGCGACCCACAGGCGACCTAGAGGCAAGCAGGTCACGAGCAAAAGGGAGAAAGCAAAGAACATTGACAGATGAAAATTGGCGACCTGGAAGCAACCAACTGGCAACCCAGGCGCAAGCTGAACTCAGTTGAAGATTAGGGATGTATGCTTTTAGCAACCAACTGGCAAGCTACTGGCAACCTAGGCGTAAGCTGATTTTCCTATTTCGGATTTTATTGTAATTTTAGGAAACATATTCTTATTTAACCTAAGACTTAACCTAGTTGTTTATCTATCTTTTTCATTATCATTAGCTTTAGTTTTGGATCTAGTTTAACTTTTCTTTGGAATTGGGAGATTGAAGATTGAACTTTTTGAAGAATTTGTAACCGCCGGTATGAGTAACTAATTTCCCTTTTCTCAATTCAAGTGATTGAAACGGTTTGGCTTTAATTGTGAGTTTGAAAGTTCATTGCTTTATTCTTGGCTATTGATTATTGCTTAATTATTATTGTTATTTGCGAGATTGATTGTGATTGCTAGGTGTACAACTAGTCTTATTATTGATCGCGTAATTGTTAGTTTCGTTGATTTAACTGGATTGTGATTAACGTAACACTAGTAACAACCTAGGTTTAATTATTGTACGGGATTCGTGATAATTATTCTTAGAAGCAATTTTCATAATACCTAAAATACAACTGGATTGTATGTGTTATTTATTCCATATCGATTCTCTCATTATTAAAGCAGCTAATTGATTAAATCTTTAACTGGATTGTGAGATTGTCTTTTGGTTAGGTTTAGTTAAAGAACGGGATTCGTTTTAATTAACTAAACTTACGGAGAATTAGAATTATTTGATTCACGATAAGGTAGTCAAGAATATAAGTTTAAAGCGGATAACTATGATCGATTGTCTCTAAACCGCGGATATTAACTTGAATTGGGACCTTTAGTCTATTATATTTCATCCTCATATTTGCTTTTATTGCTTATTTTTATATTTTCGTTTAGTTTAATCATGCTACAAAACCCCCCCTTTTGGTTACTTGTTACCCTGTTACTTTATATTTGCTTTTCATCTGCACTTAGCTTTGATTCGATTAGCCTTTTCCCTGTGGTTCGACCCCTTACTTCCGCTTTACTATTTGTTTAGTATTAGGATTTAAGTGTTATAAATTGTTAATTTGCGGCATACGACTTAGGACGGTCAGCTCAGGACCGCCAAAACCTGCAAAATATAACCAGAAAGAAGCAGTACCGCAATACATTGCAAATAGCTCGTAATAACATAGGAAATAACACTAAATGTGAGCTAAAATGCGACTAACCGGGGGAATAAAAACTATATAAAATGCACATATCATCTCAAAACTGTTTTTCAAACTGTAACTTTTAGAAACGGTTACAAGCAAAAAAACCGTTTTGTAAAAGTTTCTCGTAAATAAAATATCAATTATGTTTTTGCTTTAAATAATTAAAAACAACGGTTTTTAATCAGAAAAATGTTTTTTTAATTATTAAAAAATAACGGTTATAGGCGAAAAACCGTTTTTAAAAGTTTCTCGTAAATAAAATATCAATTACTATTGTTCCGGGTATAAAGTTAGGAACTAAATACCAAAACTAAATACGAACGATTACAAGTTGAATGTGGATTCCGAACTAAATAAACTAAGTCCTGAGCGGTCCTTAGCTCGTGGTTGTCCCTTCCCTTCCTCTCGCCCTGAAATCACGTAACAAACCTAGCCCCGGGGCCTTCCGGGTGATGGCCCTCCGACGCTCAAGTTAGCTATGAAAACAAATGAACTTAGAGAGAGAAAAGAGAGAGAAAAACCTTTTGTGTAGTGTTTTGTGTTATGTGTGTGTGTATAGTTTTAGGGTTTTGCTTTCCATTTATACTCAACCTAGATTTGTCCTCTTGTGTCTTCAGGCCGTACGGTACGGACCTGGGTGGGCCATGCTTGCCCCAGACCCGGGTGGACCAATGGGCCCCTTGATACAGGAGATGCCCCGGTCTGTAATCCTCCCGGCCCTATGTTGTCAGACCCAGGAGATATTGATAGGTCAGTGGGTGCATGGGCATGCTCCGGTCCACGGTCCCACCGGTCCGGGAGTGTCGGACCCGGGAGAAGCCACCCCCAACAACTGCCCCCATACAGGGGAAGCTCCAAGCTTGTCCTGTATGTCCCTGCTTTTCGTGGATGGCCGTTCTTCCTCCGTGGCTCAAGCTTACCAAACTTCCTTGCGTTCTCGTGGAACTTCTTCGCAACCTTCCTCTCTCGCCAGGGGGTAGTGTGTTGGAGACACTTCTAGTTTTTGGCGCAATTTTTGAATTCCAAAACTCGAGGAGGCGACGTTTCATCTCCCTCGGTTGACACGTGTCATACGAAGGGTGGGAGTGTACTATTCACACCTTTCTCTATATATACCCCCTTAATTCAGCCATTTCTCCCTTTAATTACCCCTAATACACTCCAAATTCTCACAAAAACTTCTCAGATTTCATCAAACTTTGTTTCCATTTCGTCCCTGCTTCGTCCTGCCTTTATACCCGTCCTTGCTCGCGTTTTTACAAGACGTAATTCTCGTGTTTGATTTTAGATTTTATAAGTTTTAATTACTCCGTAGAGAACAATGAGTGCCTCCGCTGATTCATCCTCTAGAACCGCTTCGGATTATGATATAGTTTCGGATTCCGAGGTAGAACCTGAAATAGCGAATTTGACCCGAGGCCGTGAGGGTGAGACGAACGTAGAGGCCCAGGCCGGGCCCTCCCCGGCTGGACCCTCCCATGCCGAATCTCTTCCCGTGCGAATATTAGAGCTGGCGGTATTCCAGATTCCTATGGATACCAGGATACACATAGGGTATAGGGACTTCCTGAACGAACATAACTGCCCCGGGCTTGCGTCTGATCATTATCATCTGCCTGAGGGTTGGGAATTTGTCGTGCCGGGGCGACACCAACACGTGGTCCAACCTCCGGATCTGCACACAGCCGTATATATCAAGAACTTAGAGCACGGGCTCCGGTTCCCACTTCATCCCTTCATCGAGTCAGTACTCGACCGGGCAAACATTGCAATCTGTCAAAAGACAGCCTTCGGTATTAGGGTCATAGTTGCCTTCGCCTGGACCTGCCTGTATTTGGGGTTCCCTCTGACGGTGAACCTGTTTCGTCGCCTTCACCATTTTCAACCTTGTTCCACTCCCTCAATGAAAGGGTGGTGGTCCCTTCACACCGAGACTGGCTATCTGACCCATTTCCCCATCAAGACTTCGATGAAAGGGGTGGAACGAGAGGTGGATCTTTTTAAAATCTTCAGAGCCCTTCAACCACCCCCGATGCTTTCACAACGACGTTAGATGTCGTTTGGAGACTCAGGAGGAATGGGTCCCGGGGAAAATCCTTTCCTGGAAGGATGTCCCCTTGACCAAAGATGAATCCGCCGCCGTGTCGTACTTTGAGGCGTACATGAGGGGCAAACAAATATTCCTTAGGAATTGGATTCCTCCAGCGGAGACGATCTCTCAGGACAAGTTTCTGAGCGTGGTGGGCTTAGTCCCGGCCCTTGAGGCAGGTAAGCAGGGGCCGGGTGGCTGAGTGTTTGGCGTCTTGATTGCTTTTACTTGTGTTTATTTTGCATCTTTTTATTCTTTCCGGGTCTGAATGCTATGGTTTTGTCTGTTGCAGGTTCTCTGGGTTATCTGACGGAGGAGGATCTCGCTTCTATCGGTCTTGATAAAGACAACAATCCCCTCAGCGAGCCTGTTGACGTAGACTTCGAACACCGCAAACCTACGCTCAAAGAGTTGGTTAAGATGCAAGGCGAGATTCCTAAGAGACCGAAGGGAAAGAAACGGCCAGCCTTCAAGCCTCCCCGGGAAAGGAAGCCCGAACAAGCTGCTTCTGTCTCCTCCCCTGGCCCCAACATGGAGGAGGCTCTTAGGGATGCCGCCATGCCCTTCCTTCCTCCTAGCCCCTCGAGGTCGCCCTCCCAAGCGACCTCCGCCAAGGCCCAAAGCTCCGGCAGTGGAGGTGCAGACAATAGACTCTGAGCCTTCCGAGGAGGAGGCGAGGCCGCCCAAGAAACACAAAGGGCAACAGGTTAGCTTTGTTCTCTCGTGGGGGAGCCTTTCTGAGGGACGTCCCCTGGACGTTCCCTCAGATGGTCTTTCTTCAGTATTTCCCATCAGCGAGCAGGATGTGTTTGACCAGTTGTCGTTTTCTGTTCAGGGCTCCTCCTCCCAGGCCCGAGCTGACGAGCTAAAGGTGACTGTGGCCGTCTCGGGCAAAGAGAGTCCCAGCTGATCGCCCGGCTGACTAGGCGCGGGATGACGCTGTGTTGGAAACCACTCCTCTCGCCAGCGTCGGCGGATTGTCCGTCAGTGCTGTGGAGTTGGTCGTGAAGGCCAACCGTGCGCTCAAGGGTCTCTCCACTGCGCTCACGGATCTCTCCAAGTTCACGGACGATACCGCTCGTGAGCTTGATAGTCTGAGACGTTCATCCGGTTCCTCGTCTGTGCAAGGGCTACAGCGTGACCTGGCCCGTCTGACAAAAGATAGGGCGGCCCGGGACAAAACTATTTCCGACCTTAGGGCTGAGGTCAAGCATTTTTCCTCCCAGCTGCGGGAGAGGGAGGGCCAGCTTTCTGCCTTGGCTAAGGAGAAAAAAACTTTGGTCCTTCAATACGCTGAGGCTTCCCAGGCCCGGGACTCTGCCATGGCGAGGGCAGGAACTGCCGAGGACAGAGCAACGGAGGCCGAGATTAAGGCCACTCGCAACGCCATCGACATAGCCGAGCTGAAGGCGAAGCACCAAGAGGAGCTGGAGCAGGTCCAGGCCGACGTCTTCTACAACGGGTCGGATTTTGGGGCCAACGAAACCAAGGAGGTCGTGGCTGTTATCGAGCCTGGTTTCGACTTTGCCCGCCTGGCTGAGTTGGAGGCGGCGAGGGACAAGGCCCGAGAAGAGGGGAACGAAGCGGACCCGAAAGCGGGGCCGTCCGCGGCTGGCGGCGTGGCCGGTTGCTAGGAATTCGGGCTGTCGTCTTTTGAATCCTCTTGCTCGGGATGACCTATATTTTGTTTAGTTTTATTTCAATAAGACTCACGTACCATAGTCTGCAGTAGGCGGGCCTTTTGTAACAACCCGGATTTTCCAATAAAATAAAATAAAGGAATAAAAAGGATTTAAAGAATAAAAGAAAATAAAAGCGAGCCACGGTGGCGGAAACACCGTGGAATCCGGATCATTACTCACTAAACCAGCTAAACGATGATAAAAAGGTAGGCCTTGAGGCCTAGAAATGGGGAGTAAATACCCCTTACAAAACAAACTCCAAATGAAAGTAAGATAACAATAATAAATCTAAACATCCTAACCAGTCTAATCCAAAATCACTTCAAGGCTAGCTATAGGTCATCCTCACGGCATCCTCACTTGATAAACTCGATCCCGCGCTAACCTGCCACAAAGAATGTAACAGGCACAATCAGTGAGGAGTAACTAGGTGCTCCCCAGTCGTATTTCAACGTAACCAAAATAGGCAACAATACAACAAACAACCCAAAGGTATAGTAACCATAATGCAACCTCAAGCCAACTCATTAGCTACCAAACTCAACCAACTGTCACCCAACAACCTGTAAACATGTATAACCAATACAACTCGACAATAACTAGTCCACTGACATACAAGCTCAAACTGTCAACAACAAGATGACAGACAACAATCAACAACCTGCAAGGTAAGCACGGAGCACTGGGTGAAGCAATAAGAATCACCCCGGATGAAGCAACAAGAATCATCCAAACCCTATGGCGGAACAGCAACAAGAAGTTCCTCAAATTCATTAGTCTAAATTTGGCCAAATTCCACTGAGCAACAAGAACGATGACGACATTATATAAACCATAGTCTCTAACCAACATGGTTGAGAACCCATAGTCGCTCTAACTAAGCAACAAGAATAGCCGAGGGGATCATGGGCGGTATCCGTCCACAAAAGATGTCGTAGCTCCTCACGTACGTGCCAGAACAGTACCCGTACGCACACTCAACTCAAGCAATCAAACAAGTCAATTCAATAACCTGAATCAACTCACAATCAACATTAAACCAATCATCCTTTACTCAAAATCATCACAATGTCCATCATATACACAACTACAACATAATTGACCCCTTTTGTAAGCAATCTCAACACTAACCATAATCAACATATTAAATACGGAGTAATAACCATAAGAACTCAAGAGTAGCCATAGTAAACCATTATAATTCCCAAAGTTATCATCTTTCATCAACTTAATAACAATATAACCCAAATTCAAAGTAAACAAACATCCCAAATCGCATTATTAGACATAAGAGTGTGAGACCAACTCAAACAAGACTAAAGACCGCAACTTTACATCTCAAACATCCCAAAGGTAACACCTTTTCATTCATATCAACAATCAAGACATCCTCAATCAATTATATGGTCTCACACAACTCAAAATATCACTAAGGCTACACCTAGTTACTATTTCCAAACAAGCCAAAGAAAAGCAATGTTTTCACCCCTTCTGTCCATACGCGATAACAGACGATCCAAAGCTCCAAATAAAAACCTGAACGGTGAAAAGGTAGCCCCAAGAGTCAGGAACATGCTGTCAAAATTTCAGTAAAATTAGACGGTCGGATCTCCGGCGATCTTCCGTTTAGCGAACCTGGGTCAGAGAAATCCGAACTTGGGTTTTCTCTCCAATTCCCTCCTTCTGATTAGGGCACACATAAATCATTCAATACATAAGTACACCACAATAAACACATATAAGAGTATTAAAAACTATAAAGAATAAACCTAGAACGAAAGGGATGAAAGGATTACCGTAGGAGAATGATAGGAATGAATTTAGGATGAAAAAGCGATAATCTTTGACTGAAATTAATAGAGGATTTAATGAGGATGAGATTATGAGATTTAGAGAGGATGAAGGAAGATAGAAATCAGAACTTAAAGTTGCTAGGCTAGGAGTTAATAAGATATTTAATGTCTTGATCAAAAAGCTACACAAGAAACCCTAAACCTAACCCGAGCTGGGGGGTTCGGCTCGGCCCAGGGTGGACCGGTTCAAACTGACTCCTAAAAATTTGGCAGTTGCGACGGCGTCGAAAAAATACGCAGTTTAGCCTTTTGAATCACCTGAATCGGAGTTCGTATGAGAAAATTACACCGTTTTTAAGCAAATTACTCCGTTTTTAAGTTCTGACTACAGGGTAGCTTAATCAACGCGACATGTGAACTGATTTTCTTGAGCTAAAATTGAGAAAATCAAGAGAACGGGATACGTTTTAATTAACTAAACTTACGGAGAATTAGAATTATTTGATTCACGATAAGGTAGTCGATCAAGAATATAAGTTTGAACCGGATAACTATGATCGATTGTCTCTAAACCGCGGATATTAACTTGAATTGGGACCTTTAGTCTATTATATTTCATCCTCATATTTGCTTTTATTGCTTATTTTTAGATTTTCGTTTAGTTTAATCATCCTACAAAACCCCCCCTTTTGGTTACTTGTTACCCTGTTACTTTATATTTGCTTTTCATCTGCACTTAGCTTTGATTCGATTAGCCTTTTCCCTGTGGTTCGACCCCTTACTTCCGCTTTACTATTTGTTTAGTATTAGGATTTAAGTGTTATAAATTGTTAAATTGCGGCATACGACTTAGGACCGTCAGCTCAGGACCGCCAAAACCTGCAAAATATAACCAGAAAGAAGCAGTACCGCAATACATAGCAAATAGCTCGTAATAACATAGGAAATAACACTAAATGTGAGCTAAAATGCGACTAATCGGGGGAATAAAAACTATATAAAATGCACATATCATCTCAAAACTGTTTTTCAAACTGTAACTTTTAGAAACGGTTACAAGCAAAAAAACCGTTTTGTAAAAGTTTCTTGTAAATAAAATATCAATTATGTTTTTGCTTTAAATAATTAAAAACAACGGTTTTTAATCAGAAAAAAGTTTTTTTTAATTATTCAAAAATAACGGTTATAGGCAAAAAACCGTTTTTAAAAGTTTCTCGTAAATAAAATATCAATTACTATTGTTTCGGGTATAAAGTTAGGAACTAAATACCAAAACTAAATACGAACGATTACAAGTTGAATGTGGATTGCGAACTAAATAAACTAAGTCCTGAGCGGTCCTTAGCTCGTGGCTGTCCCTTCCCTTCCTCTCGCCCTGAAATCACGTAACAAACCTAGCCCCGGGGCCTTCCGGGTGATGGCCCTCCGACGCTCAACTCAGCTATGAAAACAAATGAACTTAGAGAGAGAAAAGAGAGAGAAAACCCTTTTGTGTAGTGTTTTGTGTTATGTGTGTGTGTATAGTTTTAGGGTTTTGCTTTCCATTTATACTCAACCTAGATTTGTCCTCTTGTGTCTTCAGGCCGTACGGTACGGACCTGGGTGGGCCATGCTTGCCCCAGACCCGGGTGGACCAATGGGCCCCTTGATACAGGAGATGCCCCGGTCTGTAATCCTCCCGGCCATATGCTGTCAGACCCGGGAGATATTGATAGGTCAGTGGGTGCATGGGCATGCTCCGGTCCACGGTCCCACCGGTCCGGGAGTGTCGGACCCGGGAGAAGCCACCCCCAACAACTGCCCCCATACAGGGGAAGCTCCAAGCTTGTCCTGTATGTCCCTGCTTTTCGTGGATGGCCGTCTTTCCTCTGTGGCTCAAGCTTACCAAACTTCCTTGCGTTCTCGTGGAACTTCTTCGCAACCTTCCTCTCTCGCCAGGGGGTAGTGTGTTGGAGACACTTCTAGTTTTTGGCGCAATTTTTGAATTCCAAAACGCGAGAAGGCGACGTTTCATCTCCCTCGGTTGACACGTGTCATACGAAGGGTGGGAGTGTACTATTCACACCTTTCTCTATATATACCCCCTTAATTCACCCATTTCTCCGTTTATTCACCCCTAATACACTCCAAATTCTCGCAAAAACTTCTCAGATTTCATCAAACTTTGTTTCCATTTCGTCCCTGCTTCGTCCTGCCTTTATACCCGTCCTTGCTCGCGTTTTTACAAGAGGTAATTCTCGTGTTTGATTTTAGATTTTATAAGTTTTAATTACTCCGTAGAGAACAATGAGTGCCTCCGCTGATTCATCCTCTAGAACCGCTTCGGATTATGATATAGTTTCGGATTCCGAGGTAGAACCTGAAATAGCGAATTTGACCCGAGGCCGTGAGGGTGAGACGAACGTAGAGGCCCAGGCCGGGTCCTCCCCGGCTGGACCCTCCCATGCCGAATCTCTTCCCGTGCGAATATTAGAGCCGGCGGTATTCCGGATTCCTATGGATACCAGGATACACATAGGGTATAGGGACTTCCTGAATGAACATAATTGCCCCGGGCTTGCGTCTGATCATTATCATCTGCCTGAGGGTTGGGAATTTGTCGTGCCGGGGCGACACCAACACGTGGTCCAACCTCCGGATCTGCACACAGCCGTATATATCAAGAACTTAGAGCACGGGCTCCGGTTCCCACTTCATCCCTTCATCGAGTCAGTACTCGACCGGGCAAACATTGCAATCTGTCAAATGACAGCCTTCGGTATTAGGGTCATAGTTGCCTTCGCCTGGACCTGCCTGTATTTGGGGTTCCCTCTGACGGTGAACCTGTTTCGTCGCCTTCACCATTTTCAACCTTGTTCCACTCCCTCAATGAAAGGGTGGTGGTCCCTTCAGACCGAGACTGGCAATCTGACCCATTTCCCCATCAAGACTTCGATGAAGGGGTGAAACGAGAGTTGGTTCTTTTTAAAATCTTCAGAGCCCTTCAACCACCCCCGATGCTTTCACAACGACGTTAGATGTCGTTTGGAGACTCAGGAGGAATGGGTCCCGGGGAAAATCCTTTCCTGGAAGGATGTCCCCTTGACCAAAGATGAATCCGCCGCCGTGTCGTACTTTGAGGCGTACAAGAAGGGCAAACAAATATTCCCTAGGAATTGGCTTCCTCCGGCGGAGACGATCTCTCAGGACAAGTTTCTGAGCGTGGTGGGCTTAGTCCCGGCCCTTGAGGCAGGTAAGCAGGTGCCGGGTGGCTGAGTGTTCGGCGTCTTGATTGCTTTTACTTGTGTTTATTTTGCATCTTTTTATTCTTTCCGGGTCTGAATGCTATGGTTTTGTCTGTTGCAGGTTCTCTGGGTTATCTGACGGAGGAGGATCTCGCTTCTATCGGTCTTGATAAAGACAACAATCCCCTCAGCGAGCCTGTTGACGTAGACTTCGAACGCCGCAAACCTACGCTCAAAGAGTTGGTTAAGATGCAAGGCGAGATTCCTAAGAGACCGAAGGGAAAGAAACGGCCAGCCTTCAAGCCTCCCCGGGAAAGGAAGCCCGAACAAGCTGCTTCTGTCTCCTCCCCTGGCCCCAACATGGAGGAGGCTCTTAGGGATGCCGCCATGCCCTTCCTTCCTCCTAGCCCCCCCCGGAGGCCGGGCCCTCCCAGCAGCCTCCGCCTGCGTCCAAAGCTCCGGCAGTGGAGGTGCAGACAATAGACTCTGAGCCTTCCGAGGAGGAGGCGAGGCCACCTAAGAAACACAAAGGGCAACAGGTTAGTTCTGTTCTCTCGTGGGGGAGCCTTTCTGAGGGACGTCCCCTGGACGTTCCCTCAGATGGTCTTTCTTCAGTATTTCCCATCAGCGAGCAGGATGTGTTTGACCAGTTGTCGTTTTCTGTTCAGGGCTCCTCCTCCCAGGCCCGAGCTGACGAGCTGAAGGTGACTGTGGCCGTCTCGGGCAAAGAGAGTCCCACTGGTACCGGCCCAGCTAGGCCGCGGGATGACGCTGTGTTGGAAACCACTCCTCTCGCCAGCGTCGGCGGATTGTCCGTCAGTGCTGTGGAGTTGGTCGTGAAGGCCAACCGTGCGCTCAAGGGTCTCTCCACTACGCTCACGGATCTCTCCAAGTTCACGGACGATACCGCTCGTTAGCTTGATAGTCTGACACGTTCATCCGGTTCCTCGTCTGTGCAAGGGCTACAGCGTGACCTGGCCCGTCTGACAAAAGATAGGGCGGCCCGGGACAAAATTATTTCCGACCTTAGGGCTGAGGTCAAGCATTTTTCCTCCCAGCTGCGGGAGAGGGAGGACCAGCTTTCTGCCTTGGCTAAGGAGAAAAAAACTTTGGTCCTTCAATACGCTGAGGCTTCCCAGGCCCGGGACTCTGCCATGGCGAGGGCAGGAACTGCCGAGGACAGAGCAACGGAGGCCGAGATTAAGGCCACTCGCTTCGCCATGGACATAGCCGAGCTGAAGGCGAAGCACCAAGAGGAGCTGGAGCAGGTCCGGGCCGACGTCTTCTACAACGGGTCGGATTTTGGGGCCAACGAAACCAAGGAGCTCGTGGCTATTATCGAGCCTGGTTTCGACTTTGCCCGCCTGGCTGAGTTGGAGGAGGCGAGGTACAAGGCCCGAGAAGAGGGGAACGAAGCGGACCCGAAAGCGGGGCCGTCCGCGGCTGGCGGCGAGGCCGGTTGCTAGAAATTCGGGCTGTCGTCTTCTGAATCCTCTTGCTCGGGATGACCTGCGAGGTCTCCCCTTAGCCTACATTTTGTTTAGTTTTATTTCAATAAGACTCACCATAGTCTGCAGTAGGCGGGCCTTTTGTAACAACCCGGATTTTCCATTAAAATAAAATAAAGGAATAAGAAGGATTTAAAGAATAAAAGAAAATAAAAGCGAGCCACGGTGGCGGAAACACCGTGGAATCCGGATCATTACTCACTAAACCAGCTAAATGACGATAAAAAGGTAGGCCTTGAGGCCTAGAAATGGGGAGTAAATACCCCTTACAAAACAAACTCCAAATGAAAGTAAGATAACAATAATAAATCTAAACATCCTAACCAGTCTAATCCAAAATCACTTCAAGGCTAGTTATAGGTCATCCTCACGGCATCCTCACTTGATAAACCCGATCCCGCGCTAACCTGCCACAAAGAATGTAACAGCAACAATCAGCGGGGAGTAACTAGGTGCTCCCCAGTCATATTTCAACGTAACCAAAATAGACAACAATACAACAAACAACCCAAAGGTATAGTAACCATAATGCAACCTCAAGCCAACTCATTAGCTACCAAACTCAACCAACTGTCACCCAACAACCAGTAAACATGTATAACCAATACAACTCGACAATAACTAGTCCACTGACATACAAGCTCAAACTGTCAACAACAAGATGACAGACAACAATCAACAACCTGCAAGGTAAGCACGAGCAATCGGGTGAAGCAACAAGAATCACCCCGGATGAAGCAACAAGAATCATCCAAACCCTATGGCGGAACAGCAACAAGAAGTTCCTCAAACTCATTAGTCTAAATTTGGCCAAATTCCACCGAGCAACAAGAACGGTGACAACATTATATAAACCATAGTCTCTAACCAACATGGTTGAGAACCCATAGTCGCTCTAACTAAGCAACAAGAATAGCCGAGGGAATCATGGGCGGTATCCGTCCACAAAAGACGTCGTAGCTCCTCACGTACGTGCGATGCGATGCCGTGACGCACACTCAACTCAAGCAATCAAACAAGTCAATTCAATAACCTGAATCAACTCACAATCAACAATAAACCAATCATCCTTTACTCAAAATCATCACAATCTCCATCATATACACAACTACAACATCATTGACCCCTTTTGTAAGCAATCTCAACACTAACCATAATCAACATATTAAATACGGAGTAATAACCATAAGAACTCAAGAGTAGCCATAGTAAACCATTATAATTCCCAAAGTTATCATCTTTCATCAACTTAATAACAATATAACCCAAATTCAAAGTAAACAAACATCCCAAATCGCATTATTAGACATAAGAGTGTGAGACCAACTCAAACAAGACTAAAGACCGCAACTTTACATCTCAAACATCCCAAAGGTAACACCTTTTCATTCATATCAACAATCAAGACATCCTCAATCAATTATATGGTCTCACACAACTCAAAATATCACTAAGGCTACACCTAGTTACCATTTCCAAACAAGCCAAAGAAAAGCACAGTTTTCACCCCTTATGTCCATACGCAATAACAGACGATCCAGAGCTCCAAATAAAAAATAGAACAGTGAAAAGGTAGCCCCAAGAGTCAGGAACATGCTGTCACAAGTTCGGCAAAATCGGACGGTCGGATCTCCGGCGATCTTCCGTTTAGCGAACCTGGGTCAGAGAAATCCGAACTTGGGTTTTCTCTCCAATTCCCCCCTTCTGATTAGAGCACACATAAATCATTCAATACATAAGTACACCACAATAAACACATATAAGAGTATAAAAACTATAAAGAATAAACCTAGAACGAATGGGATGAAAGGATTACCGTTGGAGAATGATAGGAATGAATTTAGGATGAAAAAGCGATAATCTTTGACTGAAATTAATAGAGGATTTAATGAGGATGAGATTATGAGATTTAGAGAGGATGAAGGAAGATAGAAATCAGATCTTAAGGTTGCTAGGCTAGGAGTTAATAAGATATTTAATGTCTTGATCAAAAAGTTACACAAGAAACCCTAAACCTAACCCGAGCTGGGGGGTTCGGCTCGGCCCAGGGTGGACCGGTTCAAACTGACTCCTGAAAATTTGGCAGTTGCGACGGCGTCGAAAAAATACGCAGTTTAGCCTTTTGAATCACCTGAATCGGAGTTCGTATGAGGAAATTACACCGTTTTTTAGCAAATTACTCCGTTTTTAAGTTCTGACTACAGGGTAGCTTAATCAACGCGACAAGTGAACTGATTTTCTTGAGCTAAAAATGAGAAAATCAAGAGAAATGAATCACGAATATGATTGAGACGAATAATTAATATTAGGAAAAGTCGGGGTGTTACACCTTTTGTGGTAGACGGCCGCCGACTCCGGTAGGTCTTTAGTTTGTAGGTTTTCCTTTTATTCTAATCAACCTGCTCTCAGCCCGGTTAGTGGGTGTAGGGGCAGGAACCTTGTAATATACTCTTTGTCATTTCAAGCGTTCTTTCCTTTCATCAGTGCTGCTGTCTCGTCTTTTTGTTTTTCCATACTTAGCTTATTTATTTCGTTCTCACTCGTACAATTTTATCCGAGGCCGGGTGATTTTTCCATACTTAACTTATTTTTCTTTCAACGTTCATGTTATTTTTCGTTGCTTGTGCCGGGGTCGGATGATGTTGTTTAGCCCCACCATCTCGTTTATACTCAGCCAAATTTCTAGCTTTTTTCTGTGAATGTTGTCCATACCGGGACCGTGTGTTTACTTGGCGTCCGGTGGTTGTAATCATTCTCGCGTACATTTATGTTTATGCCCCCTATTGCCGGGCGATTGTACTTAGGTTATTTGGTGTATTGAGCGCGTGTTTCACGGGTCTTTCGCGTTCATGATCCGTGGGCGGATGTTATGTTCACGGGGAGTCCGTTTTCACCTACCCGCCTCTTTTACATAAGGGCACCCTCATCCGGGCCCGACGACCACGGATGAGCGTTGTGCAAGGCCATACGTAGGGCGCGAGCCGCGCAGGCCCCGGGCCATGGACTCTCAGGGCGCGATGTTCATCCGTACGTAGGCATGGGAGGTCCGCAGCCGCCACCGGCTACAAGGCCGGCATCAGACACTGCGGTGAGAGCAGCCTAGGCACGTGGGCCATCATAGACATCCCGGCTCTTTTGCATAGAGGCACCCTCATCCGGGCCCGACGACCACGGATGAGCATTGTGCAAGGCCATATGTAGGGCGCGAGCCGCCCAGGCCCCGGGACATGGACTCTCAGGGCGCGATGTTCATCCGTACGTAGGCATGGGAGGTCCGCAGCCGCCACCGGCTAGAAGGCTGGCATCAGACACTGCGGTGAGAGCAGCGTAGGCACGTGGACCATCATAGACAGCCCGGCTCTTTTGCATAGAGGCACCCTCATCCGGGCCCGACGACCACGGATGAGCATTGTGCAAGGCCATACGTAGGGCGCGAGCCGCCCAGGCCCCGGGCCATGGACTCTCAGGGCGCGATGTTCATCCGTACGTAGGCATGGGAGGTCCGCAGCCGCCACCGGCTACAAGGTGGCATCGACATCGTGGTGAGCGGCCTAGCACGGGGGCCATCATAGACATCACGGCTCTTTTGCATAGAGGCACCCTCATCCGGGCCCGACGACCACGGATGAGCATTGTGCAAGCCCATACGTAGGGCGCGAGCCGCCTAGGCCCCGGGCCATGGACTCTCAGGGCGCGATGTTCATCCGTACGTAGGCATGGGGGAGCCTGCCTGGCGGGTGCCTGGGAGGTCTTACCCTTCTCCGGTCTTTCATGTCTCCTAGCTGCTGCTCTAGGGCCCTTTACGCTTCTTCTGATCCAGGTGGGGTTTGAGGTGTTCATATCCCCCTTCCTGAAAGTGTTAGTAAAATTTTCAAAAATTCCTATTTTTGAATCAGACTATCGTGATTAGCCGGGGTCGGGGGTAGTCCCCCCTCCTTGCCCCCTGGCCAGCGTTTGTGTGATACATGTCTAAACAAATGCTGGTCATAAATTCTACCAAAAGCTCTATCAAGGATTGTACAAAAGCTCGCGGTGTCAACATTCCTGATCACTCGCGTTACAAATGTCTATACGCTGCCTCGTTAAAACCTTCCCTTGGAAAACCCTAATGGGACAAAACCATGGGTAAGGAAAAAGAGTACAGCGCTTACACGTAGTATTTCTTTAACGTGTCAGAATTCCAGTGGGACGGGAGGTCGTGGCCGTTCATATCTCTCAGCATGAAAGTTCCTGGTTGGTTAATTTCTGTGATTTGGTAAGGCCCTTCCCAGGTGGCTGACAACTTCCCGTGAATGTTCCCCTTCCCGGTGGCGGACGCTCTTCTCAGCACCAGATCCCCAAGTTCAAACTCTCTGTGCTTCACCCTTCGATTGTACATCCTTCTCATCCTGTTCTGATATACCGCAGATTCTCCCGAGCCTGGTCCCGGACCTCATCTAGGAGGTCCAATTACTCTCTTCTTGCTTGCTCATTGCTGGCGGGGTCGTGTAGGCTCGCTCGAGGGCTAGGCAGGGCCGCTTCAATTGGGAGTAAAGCTTCAGCCCCGTAAACCATGTTGAACGGTGTGTGGCCGGTAGACTCTTTCGTATTGTTACGATTGACCATAGGACGCTGGGTAGCTCATCAGCCCAGGCACCTTTCAGCTCATCCAGTCGCTTCTTCATGCCGTTCAGCATTTGCTTGTTGGCGGGCTCGGCTTGCCCGTTGCTTTGCGGGTGGCTGACTGATGAGTACGCGACGATTGTTCCATTTCGTTTGAGCCAGTCCCGCATGCTATCATTGTAACACCCCATGAGGTTGGATATCCCACATCGGGGGATTTAAGAGGATTTGATATGTTTATAAGGGATTCCACCTACCACCCAAATAACAAGGCCTTGTACTTTTGGGTTAAGTGAGGACAACCAGCCCAAAAGTGTGTATCTCACCATTAAAGTGTCATGTATTACGACGGTGGTGGGTCGGGCTATTATAAATGGTATCAGAGCAACCCTGCGACCGTGTAGTGAGCCTGTGGTCAGGAGTACCCGGGTCACCCACCTAGCGGGGGAGGATTCTGGGCTTGGCTGCGGTCGGCTCTATGAGGCACAACGAGGACGTTGTGTTCTTTAAGTGGGGGAGTTTGTAACACCCCATGAGGTTGGATATCCCACATCGGGGGATTTAAGAGGATTTGATATGTTTATAAGGGATTCCACCCACCACCCAAATAACAAGGCCTTGTACTTTTGGGCTTAAGTGAGGACAACCAGCCCAAAAGTGTGCATCTCACCATTAAAGTGTCATGTATTACGACGGTGGTGGGTCGGGCTGTTATAATCGTTGTCAAACTGCCTCCCGTGATCAAACACCACCACCTTGGGCACTCCAAATCTTGTGATTACATTCCTCCATATAAACTTCCTCACGGCCTGCTCAGTGATGGTGGGGATGGCCTCTGCTTCAATCCATTTAGTGAAGTAATCGATGGCTGCTACCACATACTTCTCGCCTTGATTCTGGTGCAAACGGCCCCAGGATGTCCATTCCCCATTGGTCAAAAGGTACCGGGCTCAGGACTGGCCTAAGATCTTTGGCGGGAAGGTGTATATCCGGGGCAAAGATCTGGCACTGCCGGCACCGCTTGCTCAACTCTTTGGCATCCTTTAGCATGGTGGGCCAAAAGTAGCCAGCCCTTAATGCTTTGTGGGCCAGTGTGCGACCGGTTACATGATGGCCGCAAATTCCAGAGTGTATGTCGTTCAGGATGAATTCGGCGTCCGTGCCCCCTACACATTTTAGCAGCGGGGCTGAGAATGACCGTCTATAAAGCTCCCCGTCCACAAGGATGAACCAGGGGGCTAGTCTTTTCAGCTTAGCAGCCTCGGTTTTGTCTTCCGGGATTTCTCCCTCTAGCTTATACTTCAATATTGGCCTCATCCAGCCATGGTCCTCAGAGATTGCGTTAATCGCCAACCCTTTCTCGCAGTCGGATGTCGGCGGTGGTATTCGATTTGTTGTTCATCGTTGCCCCGCCAGCTTGGCCAATGCGTCCGCTTTATTGTTCTCGGATCTGGGAATATGGCGAGCCTCGAAAGATTTCAGTCCGGAGGTCAGAGTTTTTGCTTTCTGGAGGTACGACGCCATTCCCTCTTCCCGGGCCTCGTACTCTCCCTTGAGCTGGCTCGCTACCAGCTGCCAGTCCGTTCTAAGTTCAATCTCCTCTGCCCCCATGGCCTTTGCCAGCTCCAGTCCCGCTAAAACCGCCTCGTACTCAGATTCATTGTTTGTGGCCGGGAAGGCAAATTTCAATGCATGCTCAAACTCATGTCCCTCGGGGATGATGATGACCACCCCTGCCCCGGAGCCATGAATGGTGGCCGACCCGTCGGTATACACCTGCCAGACCCCTCTTGGTGCATCTCCCCTAACCGGGTGGGTGCAATCTGCGATGAAGTCAGCCAGGGCTTGGGCTTTAATTGCTGTCCTCCCGGTGTAGGTTATGCCAAAGCCTGAGAGTTCAATCGCCCACTTGAGGAGTCTGCCAAACTTTTCAAATTTCTCGAGGGCTTTCTCCAGCGGTTGGTCGGTGCGCACCTCCACCGGGTGAGCATCAAAATACGGTCTGAGCTTCCGGGTTGCTATGACGACAGCGTACGCGGCCTTTTCAATGATTGGGTAGTTACTTTCTGACTGACCCAAAGCGTGACTAACAAAGTAGATTGGTTGTTGTTGTTTTTCTTCTTCCCGTAGGATTACTGCTGATATTGCGCTCGCGGTCACGGCGATGTACAAGATTAACGTTTCGCCCGTGACCGGTCTTGCCAAGGTTGGCAATGTTGTCAGGTGTTCTTTTAGCTGTTGAAAAGCCTCGTCTTGTTCCTTTCCCCACACGAACCTCTTGTTTCCTTTTAGTACCTGGAAGAACGATGTGGACTTATCGGCTGACCTGGAGATGAACCTGGAAAGTGCCGCCATCCTCCCGGTCAAAATTTAGATATCCTTAATTGTCCTCGGTGCCGGCAAGTCTAGGATGGCTTTGACCTTCTCAGGGTTGGCGTCGATCCCTCTTGAACTGACCAGGTACCCCAAAAACTTCCCAGACCGGACTCCAAAGGTACACTTCTTCGGATTCAGTTTCATTTGGTATTCTCTGAGCGAGTTAAACGTCTCTTTCAGGTCCTCCAGGTGTTGTTCATCAGACTTGCTTTTCACTATTGCATCATCTACATATACTTCCATGTTCCTTCCCTTCTGCTTTGCAAACACGGCGTCCACCAGACGCTGGTAGGTAGCCCCGGCATTCTTTAGCCCAAACGGCATCATTTTGTACATGTAGACCCCATGGCCCGTGATGAAGGCACATCGGGGTCTATCCTCCTCCGCCAGGTACACCTGGTGGTAACCTGAGAAAGCATCTAGGAAGCTCAGGGTCGAGTGACCGCTGGTGGAGTCTACCAGCTGATCAATCCTCGGCAGCGGGTAGCAATCCTTGGGGCACTGTGGAACCCGGGGATCGACGAGGGACCCAACTCGGCGTCTTGCTTAAGGGCGATTAGGATTAAAGTTAAAAAAGATTAAGTTAGAAAAACCTTTTAGAACTGTTTGGAGTCGCCACCTAATTATCGCGAAAATTAGGAACCTGCTACCATGTTCTAAGCTAAAAACATGTTCTTAGATTTTGGAGCACGCCGACACCCCTAGATCTAAGGCTGTGAAACCAGATTGGATTCGGGGTGAGGGTACTTTCACTACTACAAAATAGAATTATAGCAACACCTAAAATATGTTGCATAATACCCTAAAAATGTTGCCTTATTGTTTATGCAACACTTTTAAATACGCTGCTTAAAGTCTCGTTGCATTAGGTTAATGCAACATTTGTTGCAACATTTTTGGAACAAATGCAACACTTTAAACAAATGTTGCACCTATTTCGTGAATGCAACACTTTTCTTTTATGAGCTATTGCAGCATTTTAATGCAAGCATTGCAACACTTTTCTTATTGCAATTGCAACATTGTTCCCGTCTAAATGCAACACTTTAACATATTATTTCTATCCCTTTTTATTTTACAATAGCAACACATAATTACATATAGTGCAACACTTTAAAATTATTGCTATAAAACCCCAATCAAATTTCATTATATTTATATATAAAGATGTAATATACAATATACAGTATTACCAATTATAAAACATACAATAAAAACAACTATGTAAAAGTACTCGAAAATAAAAGATAATACAAATATGATTGGCAGTATACAATAAACTTTCGACCCATCGTATGAGTTTTCGTCTCAATGATCAATTAAATCCTCCATTTTTCCACGTGTTCTTCAGTTTTTCGTTATTATTACCTGAAACATAACCACATAAGAGTTAGCATGAGTGATAGATGCTACTCTTCGAACATATTTTAAGCAATCACAAAGTTGTAAATTTTTATCACTAGCCCAATAATCATGAACACAAAAAAAGTTATCATGAACACAATAAGACCCCAAAAGGTAACAACAACAACAACTACAAAGACGACAACAATAAGGCCGTACAGCAGCCCCAACACGAGGCTGATCAGCAGCCATACACTACCGACAGGCCTCGACATGGCCGGGTCACCACTCTCACTACGGGCCAACAAACACACACAACTCGATCAGTCGGCCTTCACACAAGAAAGAATCGGGCAAATGTTACGGCTTAGTACACGGCCGCTGCGGTCTAACCCACGGCCAAAGACTCTCGACAAACGTCGACCTTCCCTTGCGACCCTAACTCGATCCCAATTCCTGTCTGCCTCACGGTTTACCAGATACATATACACACATACAACCACTTTCACATCTACACCACGATCAGCGAATAATCACACAAAATCAACACTTCACACACACACACACACTAACACAACATAACGTACTCCTCCAACATCTCACCCAATTTCCATTCTTACTAGGCAACACAATATAATTTCACAATATAAATAACATACGTCACAATAGTAAGAACTTAACACAACCTCGGTCTATTTCACACGCATACACATAGCGACCAATTCAAACATCGTTAAATGCACAAAATGCACTTGAACTCAACACAACTTTCACGAGCTACATAGCGACTTTGCCAGCTACAACGTCTCACCTCTGCTTCGTATTAGGTCCCAATTCACGTCATGTAAGGTAAACATTATCACATCCGCAAGCACGTCTCACCTCTGCTTCGTATTAGGTCCCAATTCACGTCATGTAAGGTAAACATTATCACATCCGCAAGCATTCATCAACACACAGGAATACAATGACACACAACAATAGCGTCAGGGCAACAACAACATACTAGCAGCAGAGTAGTGGCAGCAGTTCAGTAGGAAGGTCACACGATTAGCGATCTCAAGCAATGTTAACACTTCGGCAAGAGCAACAGCAACAACCATGACATAAGCGACAGTAGTAATATCAACTAAATTGACAAAACAGCCAACAAAAGCGTACCAAACAGCAGTACACCCTACGGTAGCAGTTACGGAGCACTAACACACTCAAACGCCATAATTCACATTAAATTCAACACACACATGCAATTAGTAACTACGCATAATATAACGACACCCAAATCGGACTAAGTAAGGGAAAGCCCTTACCTCAAAACGAATCCGTGAACCCGAGCTCCAAACCGTCAAAACGTCAAATTCAGCAAGTCACGAAATCAAACTCTACAATTAACGATTACACTATCAATTACTATTAAAATACGCACTAATCGACAAATAAATTAGTCTAATCGTCCTAACTATGAAAAGCCCCAAAATCTAGGGTTAGCTTATACGAAAATCGAATTAAAACGATTAGATACGAAATATACCTTTAATTAGAAGTAGGATTCCTCTAAAAATCGACAAAGTCGATGAATGTGACCTAAACTCGACGAATTGAGGATTGAGATGGGGAGAACAAATAGAACGGCAGAAATAATTAGCCAAGAAGGAACACACGACGGAAAGACGATGATGCTGCTGATGATGATGATTGCAACGTGATGATGACGGTGATGATAGATGAGGATGATGATGAAGTATGATTTTGAAGAATGAATTTACAAGGATGATGCTGAATGAAGATGAAGATGGTCAAAGAAGTAGTAGGAAAATAAGGAGATGAGTCTCCTGATTTTATTTTAGTCCCTCGTGAAAGAAGAAAAGGGTGGTGGGTTCTATTTCATTTTGGGTCTATTCTAAAAACACTTATTATAATAATTATTATTATTATTAAACTCCGTTTAAGAAATAGAATAAAATCGTATAAGTTCGGCTTAAAATATATGGTTCGCTTATAATAAGGTACAAAAATACGGAGTATTACATTATTATTACGATTATTATTATTATATTAATTATTATAATAATAATAATAATAATAATTATTATTATTATATAAAACTCCACCTAAGAAAAAATAATATAACTCATATAAGCTCGACTTAAAATATGAGACTTGCTTATAACCTAATACGAAAATACGGAGTATTACATCATTCCCGGTGACAATGACAAAACAAAATGATGGAAATTTTTTCGTCTATTGACCATTGATGCTAAATAAGAAATTGATAAGAAACAAGTAAATTAGTGCAATAAAAAAAAATCATAATTGGTTTATTTGATAAGTGTCATTTGAACTTACTCTACAAAATTTTTTAGTCTAAATTATTTGACTATAATATTTACTCTTCCATATAAATATTCATTTTAGTACACAAATTCTCACGTGAGACAGTAGAAATTTTGGCAAAACTTTAATCACCTGATATCTTATCACAATATAGAGTAACATTTAGCTTAATAATATGAAAATAAGCAACATTTCAGATAAGTGTTGCATTATGAATAAAAATAAGCAACATTAGAATAAATATGTTGCATATGGTAGTCAATATGGCAACACTCTTTTAATAATGTTGCAATAAATTGTATAATGCAACACTTTTAATAAAAGTGTTGCAGAGAGTATAGTTTATCTTCAGATTGCAACATATTTTATAAGTGTTGCCCATAAAATGTTGCAATAGGCCATGTTTGTAGTAGTGTTTAGAAAAAGAGTTATTCAAATAATGATTTGTGAAAACCTTTTAGAAAAGCCTATGTAAAAATAGCCTCTACTGACCTAGAACAATCCTTGTAAGATGATATTTGAGCCAATGTTGTCGCTACGTACAAGTGCGAAAAAGATGTAAAAGAATGCAGATGCAAATGCAAAAAGATTGATTAAAACCCTCAGTTTAGCATGTTTAACTTGTTAACGAATACGGTTCAGTTAAAGGTCGAATTCATTGTTTAAGTTGATTTTAATGCAAAATAAGAAGGTGCAAGATGCATGCAAATAAAATAAAGTTCAATTGTCCATTGGTTTATTTTATAGGGTCGGTTGCTTATGCGACTTTGGCGTGTCATCGGATATGGAGTGTACCCGAAGTAAATAGAACACTTGGAGTGCAAGCGCGCTGGGTGCCAAAGCCGGGGGGGATCGCTAAAGTGTAGACCCCTTTGTTAGTCCATAGAAAATAAGAAAAAGCTTTGATCCAAGTGGATCGGTACCTACCTTGTCCTGACGCTTCAGATCTGGGCAGAGCTTCGCTTCTTGAACTAAAAAGGAGGAATTCAGCACGGGATGGTGTGCTGAACTCAAGGATTTGAGTGCTTGAGGCTTTGTGGGTGTTTTGCTGTGTTTTCTGGGTGAAAAAGTTATGTTTCGAGGTCTGATATAGGGGAGTATATATACTAAAAGACCTCGGAGAAATTAGGAAATCGGGGATAAAAACAGGCCTAGGAACCGCATAGCCTTATGCGGTTGCCTGGGGAAACCGCATAGGCTTATGCGGTTGCCTCACCAAACCGCATAAGCTTATGCGGTTCGAGGGTTGGGTTTTTTGTGTAGTTTCCTAGTTTCGGTTGAATTATATCTTAGAAAGATTACGTGATAAACTTAAACGTGTGGCTCAAGAAAACCTCTAGGATATTTCTGAGATATTTTGTGATGCTTAGGGCTTTGGAGTGCGGGCCAAAGGCTGGGTTTGGGCTCGGTTTCGGGCCCGAGACCCGTAAAAATGAAAAGGGTGTGTTTGCATAGTTTTTGTGAGATAAGGTAAGACGTGAAGCCGTATTTTGTGTAAGAGGGGGCTAAAGGTAAGATTTAGCTACCGGGCCTAAATTTAGGAATTTAGGAATGCTGAATTAGACCTTGTTAATGTAAAAGGACTAATTGTAGTGCAAATGCGAAGCTCATGCCAAATGAAGCAGGACAAGGACCTAGTTAGACTCCAAATGGACAAAATGAACGTTTATTTAAGTGTGATGTGAAGCGACCTAAATCATTTTAACATTCAAAACGACTCAAAATGAATTCGACATTAGTTAGAACCGTTTAAGTTAGCGTTAAACATGCGTAATAAAAGTCCGTGTTACATCACAGGGTTTTGTTTGGGAGGGTACGGATATGGGTATCCACAGAGCCCCCAGTTTGACTGAGCTCGGACTAGAGCGTTAGTCAAACTCCTCGACCATATCCGGACCATTACAGTCTCGATATGATCAGCGGAACGAAGCATGTGTCCGTGGGTGAGACGAGGACTTCGAACCGGGCTAAGCGGGGAGGGACGTGTGCATTTTAAGTACTTGGCGGTCCGTGCATGCTATAAGGGCCTGCCGGCCTGCTGAACGTCTTCGTAGTGCTTGCTGTCGTTTGTTGGTGCCTTTGTATATGCTTGGTATCGTCAGATGTTGATGCTGATGCTGATGCTGGTGCTGGTAATGTCTTCGTATTGCATGTGTTGGATGTAAAAGGGCTAGAGTGCAGGGTGCATATGCTTGTGAAATTGAATAAGGGTGTTCGTGTATGTCTCGTGAAAGAGCGTCTGTGTAATGCTTGTGTTTGAACTTGCCGAGGAGCGTCTATGTAGAGTGAAATGCTTGGAGTTAGGTGTATATTGCAGGGTGCTTGTGCTTAGGCTCGCCGAGGAGTGTCTATGTAGTCGTTATTGCGTGCGATGATGTGCTTACTTGTGAAGAGCGTTCGTGCTGCTGCTTCTGTACCGTACATTAAATGCTTAATATACGCGTATGGCGGACTGTAGGTGACGCCTTGACCCAAGCACGGGACGTACTTGGAGTTGTATTAGAGCTAGGATGAATTAGGAATCGAAACGTAGGCGTAAAACGAGAAAAACCCGAGAAAAGCCAGGGGCAGGAACCGCATAAGCTTATGCGGTTCAGGGGACAAACCGCATAAGCCTATGCGGTTTCCCCTGTTGGCTGTTGGGGGCTTATATAGCACGAGTTCAACCGTGAGCATGCCTCATTATAATATTTCGGTTTCTTCACTCTAAAAACGTCATTTTTCGATTTCTCAACCGATTTTGCTCATTTTTCTTGCGTTGCCTTGCTATGGAACGAGGTAATGCTCCATTTTAACTTGCTTTTACGTTATTTGTTGTTGTAATTAGCTAGTTTTGCCTTGAAATGTTGAAAAGACGGGTTTTGAATGAAAACCCGAGTTTTGCTTGAAATTTGCCGTTTGAATGCTTGAAATTGACGTCATTGTGTTGCATTATGCCATGCTAGCATGTGTGTGTGAATTGATTGGGATTTAGACCGTCTTTGCGTGAAAAACGTCCAAATTAGGTTTCGGACCCGAAAACGAACCCGGAATTTCCGACCCGGAATTTCAATTAAACTTCGGTGTAGGACGCCCATAGTGAGTATAGCATGCCTATTACGTTAGTTTTGTGAAAAAGTCGAGTTAAGGCTTTCAAATCGCCGTCTTAAGTCGTAGTTATACGGAGTAATTAAGGCGAATTGGGGGTTTTTGATCGGGGTGACCAAAATGCAATTGCTTGTAATGGGTTGTTGTTGGGGACTATTGTGGCGCGTAGAAACCATAAAGTTGTAATTTTGAAGTGTAGAGAACGGTTTTCGGCTTAATTATGAGTTAGGCCTAGAAATGCTCTGTAGGGCGTATAGTGTAATGTGTTGAGGGATGTATATGTATTATGTGCGTATTATTTGTGTGTATTTGTGTATGTGTATGTATTATAGTTGTATGTATTGGTTACGTTTGGTTGCAGGGGAAGATTCTAGTCGTGTTACGAGATCGAGATCTCGTAAGAGTGCTAGCTCGAGGACCGAGGGAGCCTCTAGCTCGAGTGGCTTGAGGCGTTCACGTAGTGAGAGGGATGCTGATCCTCGGGACCTGCCCACGAGACGTGGTCAGTCACGAGGTAGAGGCCGTGGGAGAAATGTCCCTGTGCGTGATCCTGAGGACGAGCTTGCTCAAGAGCTGGTGGATGAGCTGGAAGCCGAGATGGATGTTGCTGAGGAGGAGGCTGAGGAGGTCGAGGAGGTTGCGCCTAGGGCGAGTAGCTCTAGGCCGCGAAGATCACGTGTGAACAGGGCCTTCGCGAAGGGTTGGGATGGCCACAACCTTCTGCTTGCTCCGGAGAGACACGTTTCCTATCGAGCGACGATGGGTTGGGATAAGGGCTCGATGAGGACTTTCTCGGGCGTTTCGTCCGTAATGTGTGTTTTTGAGGAGAAGCTTTCGCCGAGGGCGCAAGCTTGGGTGTTGCGTAGTGCTTTTGGCCCGTTGGTCGGCCATTGGAGGGAGATTGCAAGGAAAAAGCAGACGGCGAACCTGATGTTGATCAGGGCCTTCTTGGATAGGTATTGGGACACCACGACGACGTTCCATATGCCCGGCTTTGAGGCCGGCATTACCTTGTCTGAGTATGCTGTCATGACGGGGCTGCCGTTTGGAGACCGCGACATGAGTTTTGATTTTGCGCCGTCCGTTGTGGACGATGTTGTGACTGCCGCGGTTGGCGGTGGTTTGGAGGTGATTTGTGAGGGTGCGCCACCTTATACTTTCAAGACGAGCTATATCCTGGAGTACTTTGAGGGGAAGACCGAGTATGGCCCCTCGGAGTGGAGTGACGAGCAGAATGCTCGTATGTGGTTGTGGTGGTTTGTCAGCGCCGTGTACTTCGGCGATAAGGGCGAGCGGGCATCGACATCGGTCCTTATGCATCTCTTGGATTGGGGTGCAATCGGGACGTTTGACTGGGTGACGCCGTCTTTGGGTTTGTGCATTCGTTTCTGCATGGATGCCGTGAGACCGCGGGTCATGGATCGAGGGTCGAGACTGTCCTTAGTCTCGCCTGGTTTCTTGATGGAGGTACGTGTTGATTTTGTTTTTGTCTTAGGTTCATTGTTGTTTGTTTTTGTTGTCTTTGTAACGTGTAACGTGTTTTTGTTTCTTGTGTGTGCAGTCGTGGATTCTTAGCCACTTTCCTTTTCTGCTCCCCCCGCATGCTGTGAGGATCGTGAGGGAGTACCCGGCGGTACGTACTAGGGAATGCGTAACCGCGTCGCGTTTAACTGGTCGTATGATGATGTTCGGGATCGTTTGAACCGGATGCGTTTTGATGAGGTTTGTGCTTGAACCATTTTAAATAGAGTGTATTTAAAATGATTGTATTGTATTTGCATTTATGAGCGTGTTCTGTTTTCTTTGTAGTTCGTGCCATTCCCGTGGGGCCAGTACAGGGATATTCCTGAGGGCATTGGGGCTAGGTTTGCAGAGCGAGAGACCAGGCGCCTGTACCTAGCGACGCCGTACGGATCGGTTTGGTACCTTGGAGAGCGTTTGGTTTACCAGGCAGGGTGGTCGGCTCCGGAGGTACCTAGGGATCCGCCGAGGGTCCTGTTTGAGCGAGGGGTTTCTGCTCAGGATCGGGTGGTGTTGTACGGGGAAGGAGAGTCAGTGAGTCTTCTCCGTCCTGAGGAAGACTATGGCCAGTTTGCGGAGTCTCGACTTGCTTGTGGGCCGATCGAGGTATGCTTGCTTCTTTTGAGGTGCGTAAGGTAATTTTTGCGAAAACATTTCCTTGACGTGTGTGTTTTGTACTTGTTTTGTAGGAGTTTGACCCCGAGATGGCGGAGCAGCCTGGTGACTTCCCTACCACCGTTGAGTACGACGAGTCTGGTGTGCGTCGTACTTTCACTTTACCGTCGTACTTGCCGGTGACCACTGACGCGGGCATGGACAGCTGGACGGGCAGGGTGAAGAAGGTATGTACTTGTCGTGTATATGTGAGTGAGCCCCCCAGTTTGATCGAGGTATGATTTATAGCGATGATCAAACTTGTGAGCGTCGTGTTTTTGTGTTACCCCCTCGAGTTTGGCTTAATTTGAGTGAAATTAAGGCAAAGTGGGGTTGACTGCGTTTGGTTTGAAATTTTCCCCCTAAGTTTGACTTAATTTGAGTGAAATTAAGGCAAAATGGAGAAAAATGTGAACTATTTTTGTGTATCACAGGTGGCTAAGGAGGCGCATAAGAAGCTATGGCGGATAGCCAATACGTGGAGGATGGCTTGGGCCGAGCAGGCAGCTCAGTTGTGTCAGAGCCGGGCTGAGACGGCCCAGATTCGGCGTGAGTTTGACGAGTATCGGCGTCGTCATCCCGAGTGAATTCTGTGTACTAAAAAGTTGCATGAACCTTTATGTACATGTCGTTGTAGTGTAGACTTTGAACTTGATTGTTGTAGCTTGAACTTGATTGTCGTCCAGAAACTTTGTTTGGTAGGCTTGTTTGAAGAAATGATATGATTCCCGAGTGGGATGTATTGATGTTTGATTTTAGATTGTGAAAGTGTTTTTGCAAAAAAGTTCATTTTAAATGTTGAAATGAGCTTGTATGAATGTCGGAAATGTTATGCGGTGACTCGTGGTAAGAATCGTAGTTGCCAAAGTGAAGCGTGATGCTGGTGTATGGGGAACAACGAAAGAATGTCGTAGCTCAAAGTAGGTTGTAGTGTTTTAGGAAAGACGAAATTAGGAAAGTTTGAGGAAAACCAGCCCCTGAAACTGCATAGGCTTACGCGGTTCGTGGGCTAAACCGCATAAGCTTATGCGGTTTGGATTGCAAACCGCATAGACCCATGCGGTTTGCTGGTCTGTCTAGTAGCACTGTATTTCCATATTTCGGACATTGTTTTCCTATATAAGGAGAGGGGTGCGTGCCATAATCTTCATTCACAACTACCCTCTTCTTTTCTTTCGCTTTAGATTTTTGCTTTCATAAATATATTTGGTATATTCATAAAAGTTTTTTTTTTTTTTTTTTTTTTTTTTTTTTTTTTTTTTGTGTTTTAAAAAAATGGAGGAGCATTTTGATGCTCTTTTGAAGAGGTGGACTTCTTCCTTATGCTCGGCAATGAAGAAGGCGGTGTATGATGACGGTGCGGGCGTTTTTATTGGCTTTCGCCAGATGAAAGTCGATCTTGACTTCCTTGATTCGTGCTTAGATTATTGGGATCCTAGATTGCATGTTTTTAGGTTTCCCGGGGGAGAGGTGTGTCCTTTGATGGAGGAGTTCTCGGCCATTGCTGGATGGTCGAAACGGACTACTCCTGTGGTTGTAAGGAGTGAGCTTTGCTATAACGGGATGTTGCGAAACTTCCTTGGGATGACGAATGCTCATGCTGCAGGTTTGTTTGAGGGAGGCAAGGTAAACATGCTTCTTTTGTGTCAACGATACATGAATAAAGTCGATACTAGTATTTCGGACCGTTCTAGGCGGAGGGCCCTTGCTTTTTGTTTGGTTCATCGTTATGCTTTTGCGGGGTCCATGCCAGATGGAGTGTTCGGAAACGCGAGGTATGCTCGTGTTGTCGAAGAGATGGAGAGGGGACATGATCCTTCTGCGTTGATCCTGGCGGAGACCATACTGGGCTTAGACGACCGTTATGCTAATCGTCTGAGCTCGTACAGGGGTTGCGCTAGGATTCTCAACGTTTGGCTCATGGAGAGGCTAAGTGTGTATAAAGCTCTTCCCCTTGGAAGTGTCTTCAAGGCGGCGGGGACGACGTCGCGAAAGATGGAGTGGGCTGATCCTCGGGAGCGTTCGTTAAACTACTACCGGTGGTTTGTGAAAGAGAGCACTATTCGTTGGTACGTGCCTTGGTGGGGTATTACGGCGGTTACGGCGCCGTCTGTTGCGAATGCATCTCGTGGGTTGATGTTGTGCGGGTTTGAACGAGGAGTGTGGATTCATCCTCTTCGCTTGAAGAGGCAAATCGGGCTTGCTCAAACCATACCCGAGCAGGATACTCAGGTTGGAGGGGTTGTTATCCTAAACAACCAAACGATTGATGCTTGGATCCGAGGATGGTCGGACCGTGTTACTTGGGCTGTTCCGGAGCATATAGAGTCTAGCCGTGTTACGGATTTCTATACACGGTGGTACCGCTCCAATGATCCTCGGGAACGGGAGGATCAAAGGAGGAGGGAAAAGAATGGGCCAAGGCCCTCCTTGGCGTATGAGGCGGTGCGCGAAAGGAGGGACTATGGTGATCTTTGTACTGTTAGTGCAGGTGCTTCTACTTCGAGACCGGCGCGGGAAAGGCTGGGACCGAAGGTGACCGTTAAAGATCGTCTAGGGTCAAGGATCGAGGAGCCCTGCTGAGCGGTGATGAGGACCCGATCGAGCCCCCAGGTTTTGAGAGGTCTACTCCCGTCCTTAGGTCGAAAGTTGTGGCGGATCGGCCTCTTGAAGATGAAGAGGTCAACCCGAAGCGTCAGAAAATGACTTGAGTAGTTTGCTTTGTTTAGTTTAGAAAAATTCCTTTATTTAAATGCATGTTTTAGATTTGAATAAAGGGCTTAGGAGTTTTGTTCCTAGCTCATTTCTAAATTGCGAAAAATTCTAAATAAATTAATAAAATAGAACTGATTTGCTTTTGTCTTGTCTCGTTGCTTTCTTTTGTTTTGCTTTAAAATGTTCTCGACCTTTTAAGCTTCGAACATTCGTATTTTTTTTTTAAATCCTCGACCCTTTTTAAGCTTCGGATTTGTTTGGTGTTTTGTTTAAGATCCTCGACCTTTTTAAGCTTTGGACTTGGATTGTTGATTTGTTTTGTGTTGACTGGGCTCTCGACCTTTTTAAGCTTTGAGCGTGTCTTTTGTGAGTGCAACGCCCTTGACCTTTTTAAGCTTTGGGCATGCGTGCTAAGAAGAAGTTCGGTTGTGCTTTTGACAAGCTGCCTACGTATATGCTTTAAATACAGAATCAAACCGGCGTAGTTCGTGTGATTCGGTTGAGCTCTTTGCAAAGCTGCCTACATATCCACAGTGCGTGGAATCAAACCGAGCGTAGTTCACTCATGCGAGAGTGAGTTTTGTTTTTTTTTGAAATACATTGTGAAAGTGTTTGTGTTTAGGGGTAGTATTTCTTGAGTTGATCAAGATTTGCTCTGCATGTCGAAATCCCGACCGTCAAGGTCGATTAGTTTCACGGCTCCTCAGGAAGGATTTCCTTGACCAAATGCGGTCCGCCCAATTGGGTTTGAATTTTCCTCTTGGGTCGACCGTAGTGGTGCTCTGATCGATTTGAGTACTAGGTCACCCACTTTGATGTTTCGTGGCTTGACCCGTTTGTTGTAGGCGCTGGCAAAGTAGATTGGTACATTCGGTGCATTTAGTGAATGTAGCCGTCTTTCGCCTAAAAGGATGAGTTGTTCGTATCGCTCGCGTGCTATTCTGGCCAGGAATGTCGGCTTCCATGAGAATTCGAAGGGATTGCATCTCGATTTCTACAGGTTGAACGACTTCCATCCCGTAGGTTAGGAAATAGGGTGTCATGCCTGTGGGTGTGCGGATGGTTGTACAGTATCCCCATAATGCAAATGGGATTTTGTTGGACCAGTCGTGGCAGGTGTCGATCATCTTTTTGAGGATTGATACGACGATTTTGTTTGTTGCCTCGACCGCGCCGTTAGTTTGTGGTCGGTAGGGTGATGATTTGTGTCGTTGTATCTTGATTTGAGGAGAAGTGGTTCGACCTCTCCTTGGAAGTGTGTGCCTTGGTCGCTTATGAATTCGTGGGGTATGCCATAGCGACAAATGATGTTGTTTTGTATGAATTTTGCAACCACTTTTGTGCCTAGCGTGCGGTATGATGCGGCTTCGACCCATTTGGTGAAATAGTCGATGGCCACGAGGATGAAGCAGTGTCCTCCTGCTCCTACGGGTTGAACTTTGCCTATGACGTCGATTCCCCAGGTTGAGAAAGGCCATGGCGAGGTTAAACTGTATAGTGACGAAGGAGGGATGTGTTGTACGTTTGCGAAAATTTGGCAATTATGGCAATGCTTGACATATTTCGCGCAGTCGGCTTCCATGGTTGTCCAGTACCATCCTAGCCTTATGATTTGCTTGCACATGGCTCGTGCGTTCATGTGTGGTCCGCACTCGCCATCGTGTACTTGGGACATGATTTCGTGTCCCTTTGTGATCGACGACAAGAGTAGTATGCCTTGAGGCGTCTTTTTGAGTAGTTTGCCCATTTCCAGCACGAATTGCGATGATAATAGGCGTAGGGCTCGTTTGGCCCGTTTGTCGGTGTTTGGTGGGTATTCACCGTTTGTTTTGTAGTTGATGATTGCTTGGTACCAAGGGTCGGTTTGTTCTTCCTCGGTTTCAATGTCACATATGTAGGCGGGTTCGTTCCGTCGTTCCACGACAATGGGTAGCGTTTCCATTCCCGGGGGTATGTTGATTAGTGATGCGAGCTTGGATAACGCGTCGGCGAATTGGTTTTCTTCGCGTGGGAGGTGTATGAATTCTACGTGATGGAATTCGCTTATGAGCTCTTGTATTTTGCTTTGGTATAACGCTAGGTTTTCATTGAGTATCTTCCATGCTCCGGATACTTGGTTGATTATGAGGAAGGAGTCCCCATAGACTCTTATGTTGCGGGCGTTGAGTACAAGCGCTGCTTGGAGACCGTGCAAGCATGCTTCAGATTCGCGCGTTGTTTGTTACGTCGAAATCTAGCTTGATTGATAAGGGTGTGTGTTCGCCATTTGGGGATATGAGAAGTATTCCTACTCCACATCCTCGATAGTTGGAGGAGCCATCGAAGTATAACTCCCATTGTTCTTGGTTGATATTGTAAATCCCATCGTCTGCAAGGGATGTTGTGTCGATGATTGGTTCTTCGTTGATTGCATTTTCGGCTAGGAAATCGGAGACTGCTCGTCCCTTGATTGCTTTGAGGGGTACGTACTTAAGATCGAATTCGGCTGGGAGCAATGTCCATCTGGCCATTCGTCCGTTAAGCACAGGTTTCTCGAAAAGGTACTTTACGGGGTCCATTGTGGAATAAACCCTTGTTTGGTGTGCTAACATATAGTGGCGGAGTTTCTTGGATGACCACACCAATGCTAGACAGCTTTTCTCGACGGGTGAATATCGAGTTTCATAATCGAGAAATTTCTTGCTGATGTAATAGATTGCGTGTTCTTCGCCGTTTGTTTCTTGAGCGAGCATGGCGCCCATGGCGGTAGGTGTCGTTGTAAGGTATAAGGATAGTGGTAAATCCGCTCGGGGTGGTCGTAGAACTGGTGGGTTAGTTAGTAATTCTTTGACCTTGTCGAATGCTTTTTGACATTCTTCGTCCCATTCAACATGATCGGTTTTCTTGAACTTCTTGAAAACTGGTTCACATATCATGGTGAGTTTGCTGATGAAGCGCGAGATGTATTGGATTTGGCCCAAGAAACTTCGAATTTCGTCGAGGTTCTCCGGGGGTCGCATTTCGAGGATTGCTTTGACTTTCGAGGGGTCGACCTCGATGCCTCTTTGGCTCACTACATGTCCCAGTAGCTTGCCGGATTTAACTCCAAAAGTACATTTTTGGGGGTTAAGGCGCATTTTGTATTGTCGTAGGCGTGTGAAGAACTTGCGGAGGTTAGTGATATGACCACTTCTCTCCTTTGACTTCACGATCATATCGTCGACGTAAACTTCGACTTCTTTGTGCATCATGTCATGTAAAAGGGTTGTAGCGGTGCGTTGGTATGTTGCGCCAGCATTGATTAGGCCGAAAGGCATAACCGTGTAGCAGTATGTGCCCCACGGTGTAATGAAGGCCGTCTTTGCCATGTCTTCGAGTGACATTTTGATTTGGTTATAGCCTGCGTAGCCGTCCATGAAAGATAGGAGGGCGTGATCAGCGGTGTTGTCAACTAGGACGTCCACATGGGGTAATGGAAAGTCATCTTTGGGACTAGCTTTGTTCAAGTCGCGAAAGTCGACGCATACTCGAATTTTGCCATTCTTTTTCAGGACTGGGACCATGTTTGAGACCCATTCAGGATACTCGATGACTTGGATGAAACCGGCTTGTAGTTGTTTTTCGATTTCTTCCTTGACCATAAGGGACCATTCGGGACGTAATCTTCTTAGCTTTTGCTTGATGGGTTTGTAACCAGGTTTGATGGGGATGCAGTGCTCGGTGATGCTTCGTTCGATGCCGGGCATGTCTTTGTACGACCAAGCGAATACGTCCTTGAATTCGCTTAGGAGTTGTGTGAATTGGGTGCGCTCGTGTTCGTCTAGTGAGGCTCCTAGTTGTAGTTCCCTTGGTTCTTCGGGGGTTCCCACGTTTATGGTTATGGTTTTCTCGATGATTGGGTCTTGTGTTTTTGGGTGTACAATGTTTGCAATGTATTTGTTTAATGATTCGTTCGTTTGTTCATTTTCGCATGAGTTAGTGTCTTTTGTATTTTGTGTTTTGTTGATTGTTTGTTGATTTTTGTTTGTTTGTGTTTTATTAGCTTGAGACAAGACGTAAGCAAATTTATTCATTTCATTATTTTGAAGATAATTATTCGACAAATCAGAAAATTGCTTGGAGCTAGCCTCCGTAAAAAGGAAATCTAAACTAAAGCTAGAGTCTAGGATAGATGGGTCGACAGATGACCCGACACTAAGAGCATTAGAATCTAAAAGAATTTCTTCTTCTTCTTCATCGTCTTCTGTGCCGCTGGAGGTGCTTGAGCTGCTTGAGTTGCTTGAGTTGTGATGTAGATTGCGTCGTTGCTGGGGGAAGGTGTGGTTTTCCTCCGAGGTTTCTTGACTTTTCCTTGATCGATGAGATCTTGGATTGCATGTTTGAGTTTAAGACAACTCTCGGTGCTATGCCCCATGCCCCGGTGGTATGCACAGAAGGCGTTAGGGTCCCATGATTTTAATTTCTTTTTCATGGGTGGCTCGTTAATAGGTCCGATTGGCGTGAGGTAGTCTTTTTCAACCAGTTTTTGTAATGCCACAGCGTAGGGCATATAGAGTTTGTCAAAGTTCCTTGTAGAGCCGTGCGAGTTGCGTATTTTTCGCCCTTTAAGAGTGCGTTCTCGAAGGGTACTTAGGTAAGCAGGATCTTCGTAGCTAGAGGTGAGATCCTTTTCAATGCGAGTGCCAATTTCGATGAGGTGTTCGAAGTTCTGAGCGTGGCAGAAGTGAAAGTAGTATCGCCAAGCGGGTCGTAGGCTGAAGAGGAAAGTGGACATGAGTTCATCTTCGTGCGGGTGATCCGGCACTCGGGAAAGTAGTTTCCTCCATTGTGTAAGATGTTTGACGAAGCCTTCGTTGTCTTTCTGACGAAAAGCTTCGAGGGTGTTGAGCGAGACTGGGTTGCTTAGTTCTTTTTGGACGCGACGCTCCAAACGCTCGACTGCGGTGCGATGCAGAGCTTTCAAGTGGTCGATGTCTTTTGCGAGTTGATTGATGTGGCTTATCACCTCGTCAGTGGGTAGCGAGATTAAATGCGTCCTCGTCATCGCACGAAGAAGCTGCATTGACTTGGTCGTCGGAGGGTGTGATTAGGTAAGAACAATCCAATATGGGAATTGATCCTACGAAGATGGCGTGGTTGCCGAGTGGGTTGTCATTGTTCGATGGCTTGGTGGGTTGAGATGGTTTGCTGAGCTTCCCTTGATCAATCAGATCTTGGATAGCGTTCTTGAGCCTAAAGCAGTTCTCGGTGTCATGCCCCTTGCCTCGGTGGTATGCACAAAAGGCATTGGGGTTCCAAGATTTAGGCTTCTTGTCTTCGGGCGGCTCGCTAGTAGGCCCGATCGGTTGTAGGTAGTTTTTCTCGACCAACCTTTGAAATGCTTTGGAGTAAGACATAAAGAGAGGGTCGAAGTTTCTCTTGGCCTTAGGAGGCGGCGAGAAGGTAGTTGCGAAGGCGTCAAGGGTGTCATCATCAAGGTTACCGACGGTACGGTTTTCGTCGTTCTTGACCGCGCGGGAGGACTTAGAGGAGCTCCCCTGATAGGCATGGCCGGTGTACTTAGCCATGGTGCCGGTCCTAAGGTCATCTTCGATTTGAGTGCCGACCTTAGTTAGTTCTTTGAAGTTCTGAATGTTGTTGTACCTCATGTAAAATTGATACACGGGTCGCAGGTTATTTATGAACTTTGGTACGAGCTCGTCCTCGCGGGGACGGTTGGGGATTTGTGCGCTCAACTTCTTCCAACGAGTAAGATAGTCGGTAAAGCCTTCACTGTCCTTTTGAGATAGGACTTCTAAGGTACGGATTGAGACTTGAGTGTCATCATTGTCTCGATACTGTCGATCGAACTCGATTGTGAGTTCTTCAAAAGTGGGGACCCGTTGTGGGTCGAGTGAATAGAACCATGTCTTTGGCACTGCTGCTAGAGAGTGCGGGAAGAGAGTTAGCCAATGCTTAGAGTCGACCCCTTTGATGGCCATTTGGGATTTGAAAGCTCGGATGTGAATGATCGGGCTCTCATGTCCTTGGAAGATAGGAAGATCACTAAGGGCGAGCTTGTTCGGGAGCTCGTCCTTGATGCTAGCAGGCACATTTTCATTTTCCTTGTGGATGGAGTAAGTGCTCGAGACGTAGAGCCTTTCCTCCATGGCTTGGAGTTTCTTGGCGTGCCTATCGGCCTCTTCCTTGATCTTGGTTTCCATTCGTTCCACCTCGACGGTATGGTGGGTCAAAAGGTTCTCAAGGTCAGCGGTCAGCTTTGCAACTTGATCACGGAGTGCGTTGACATCTTCGTTGTTGCCGGCCATTTTGCGGGTGTAGGTTCGTTTCTTGTAAGGGATTATTACACGATGTTTGGTACGTCGAGTATCCAGCTGAGGCCTGCATTTCACTTTGCATATTAGCGACACGACTCGACCCACTAGACTCACATTCATTTTAGGCATTCATTTTAGCTCATTTCGTTGTTTAGAAAGACCTTTTAAGCTTGAAAAAGGAGGTTTTCGAAGAGGTTTTGCTAAGGGAAGCTTTTGAGGCGAGGATGCATGCGCACATCTCGTCTCGATGTTAAAAGATTTTGCTTTGCATCCGTCGAACTGATATCGGTGATTTGCCGAGGTGAGCTCGAGTCGGATGTGTAAAAGAAGAAGGATTCGGCTCGAGCAAGTCGAGCCGAGGATATTAAAACGGAGTCTAGGCCGTATGACCTAGAGGATTGAAATCCACGAGCTCGGGTCTTAATCCTTGCTCGGGTTTTTGCTTGTTAGTGAAGAAGGAAGTTTTGAAAAAGCTTGTTTCAAAAAATTCGCGATAGTTTTGTTTGAAAAGTGTTAGTTTGTTAGATGTTAGGTTCATTTATCTTTGAAACGTTTAAGCGAGTTTTCGAAGATATGAATCCAAATGCTTGTTTTGAAAAAAGACCATGGAGTGCATGGCCTCGAACTTGTAGGTATGACTCAAAAAGGGTGAAAAATGAGTCGGTCGGGTACACCTCCAACTACCTCGAGTACGCTTTGGCAGATACTTAAACCCCTTCATTTCCTTACGCCGGGGCGATAGGTTTTCTGAAGGGAGCACTGGGGCGGTCGAGATAGCCGTTTACGGCAAGCCGTGGAGGGGCGAGAGGAAAGCTAGTTCGGCATGTGCTTTATCGAGTGGACAAGCCTGCATGTGGGAACCACCTCTCGAGGGTGCAAAGGGTGCCTAGATTCCAAAAGGAATGGACTCTAAACGAATGTGCATAGCTCAAATATGTATACTTGGATTGTTCAAGGCTTTCAAGTTTCACCTCTTTATTTTTAAAAAGAAAACGCTAGTTTTAAGTTTTAAAAATAAGATCTCCCCAGCGGAGTCGCCAAACTGTGGAACCCGGGGATCGACGAGGGACCCAACTCGGCGTCTTGCTTAAGGGCGATTAGGATTAAAGTTAAAAAAGATTAAGTTAGAAAAACCTTTTAGAACTGTTTGGAGTCGCCACCTAATTATCGCGGAAATTAGGAACCTGCTACCATGTTCTAAGCTAAAAACATGTTCTTAGATTTTGGAGCACGCCGACACCCCTAGATCTAAGGCTGTGAAACCAGATTGGATTCGGGGTGAGGGTACTTTAGAAAAAGAGTTATTCAAATAATGATTTGTGAAAACCTTTTAGAAAAGCCTATGTAAAAATAGCCTCTACTGACCTAGAACAATCCTTGTAAGATGATATTTGAGCCAATGTTGTCGCTACGTACAAGTGCGAAAAAGATGTAAAAGAATGCAGATGCAAATGCAAAAAGATTGATTAAAACCCTCAGTTTAGCATGTTTAACTTGTTAACGAATACGGTTCAGTTAAAGGTCGAATTCATTGTTTAAGTTGATTTTAATGCAAAATAAGAAGGTGCAAGATGCATGCAAATAAAATAAAGTTGATTGTCCATTGGTTTATTTTATAGGTCGGTTGCTTATGCGACTTTGGCGTGTCATCGGATATGGAGTGTACGAAGTAAATAGAACACTTGGAGTGCAAGCGCTGGGTGCCAAAGCCGGCGCTAAAGTGTAGACCCCTTTGTTAGTCCATAGAAAATAAGAAAAAGCTTTGATCCAAGTGGATCGGTACCTACCTTGTCCCGACGCTCAGATCTCGAGCAGAGCTTCGCTTGAACTAAAGGAGGAATTCAAAGACGAAATGGTGTCTTTGAACTCAAGGATTTGAGTGCTTGAGGCTTTGTGGGTGTTTCTTTGTGTTTCTGGGTGAAAAAGTTATGTTTCGAGGTCGATATAGGGAGTATATATACTAAAAGACCTCGGAGAAATTAGGAAATCGGGGATAAAACAGGCCTAGGAACCGCATAGCCTTATGCGGTTGAACTGGGAAACCGCATAGGCTTATGCGGTTGCCTCACCAAACCGCATAAGCTTATGCGGTTCGAGGGTCAGTTTTTGTGTAGTTTCCTAGTTTGGTTGAATTATATCTTAGAAAGATTACGTGATAAACTTAAACGTGTGGCTCAAGAAAACCTCTAGGATATTTCTGAGATATTTTGTGATGCTTAGGGCTTTGGAGTGCGGGCCAAAGGCTGGGTTTGGGCTCAGTTTGGGCTGAGACCCGTAAAAATGAAAAGGGTGTGTTTGCATAGTTTTTGTGAGATAAGGTAAGACGTGAAGCCGTATTTTGTGTAAGAGGGGGCTAAAGGTAAGATTTAGCTACCGGGCCTAAATTTAGGAATTTAGGAATGCTGAATTAGACCTTGTTAATGTAAAAGGACTAATTGTAGTGCAAATGCGAAGCTCATGCCAAATGAAGCAGGACAACGACCTAGTTAGACTCCAAATGGACAAAATGAACGTTTATTTAAGTGTGATGTGAAGCGACCTAAATCATTTTAACATTCAAAACGACTCAAAATGAATTCGACATTAGTTAGAACCGTTTAAGTTAGCGTTAAACATGCGTAATAAAAGTCCGTGTTACATCACAGGGTTTTGTTTGGGAGGGTACGGATATGGGTATCCACAGGCACGCATTGTTTAGATTTGTAAAGTCAACACACATTCTCCATGCCCCGGACGCTTTTTTCACCATCACAACGTTTGCCAACCACTCGGGATAGTCACAACGTTCAATGAAACCTGCCTCCAGTAACTTGTTTATTTCTTCAAGAATGGCCGCGTCCTTTTCTGCACTCATGGGCCGCAGCCTCTGCTTGATTGGTTTGTAGCTGGGGTTAACGTTCAATTGATGCACAATTACTTCCGGGCTTATCCCTGGCATCTCGGCAGCTGAGTAGGCAAACACGTCCTTGTTCTCTTCCAAGATACTAATCAGACTATCTTGAAAGCTGGGGTCTAGCTCTGCCCCTATGATCACACTCCTTCCCGGTGACAACTCGATCTCCTTCGTCTCGCTCTTCGGGCCTGGTGTCACATCCAGGCCTTTCTTCCCTTCAGGCGTCGGAAGCTTCACCTCCGACACTACCTTTTTCTTTGCTCCCTGGGCCGACAGAGAATTGCAGGATTTCCCTGCACTCTGGTCACCATAAACCTTCCCCTCGGTCCAGTTATCCGTGACGTACACCATAGCCAGTGCCCGTATCGATACAACAACATGAATGTGATCCAGGGTGACTCGGCCTGTGAGGGCGTTGTACGCTGACGGGGCGTCCACGACCACAAAGCTCACGTCCACGCTCCTAGCCATATCCTCCTCTCCTATTGTGACCGGCAAAGTTATCGTCCCCATCGGCTTTATACCGGCCCCTGCGAAACCATAGAGTGACCCTATGTAAGGGGTTAGTTGCTCCTTCTTCAAGCCCAGCTTCTCAAATACCTCTTTGTATAGGAGGTTGGTGCAGGCTCCGGTGTCTATCATGCACCTATGGACCAGATGAGGTCCGATATCAAAGGAGATTACCAATGGGTCGCTGTGTGGGTAGGACACCCGCTGATAGTCTTCCTCGCTGATGGTCAGGTCCGGGACAGGCGGCCTCGGCGCCATCCTTCCAGCTGAGTATATACCCATTTTAGATTGTTCACGCTTCTCTGCTTTTCGTTTTCTTCCGGACAAGACTGACTCCTCGGTCCCGGCGATCATATGGATTTCACTAATTCTTTGCTTGTTCTTTCTTGGACCTGCCTGGGCCGTATCCCTACTCCCTTCACCTTCGTCTCTTTCCCGTTTGTCTTTAACAAAACGTCACAGGGTACCCTGCTGCACCAAGCGCTCAACTTCGTTCTTCAGGGATACGCAATCCTCCGTTGCGTGACCCGCTACCTGATGGTACCCACAGAACGCGGACTTGTCATTTCCTAGGTGCTTCATCGGCCGCGGGGTAGCCCACTTTATCTCGTTCTTTGTCATCTCGAAAATCTCTGGTTGGGACCTAATGAGGGGCGTGTAGTGAGTCCAGGTCTCGAATCTTTGGCCGCGGATGTCTCGGTTATCTCGGCGATTGTTGTGATTGTTATGACCGTTGTTATTGTTGCTGCGGTTGTAATTGTTGCGGATGTGGTTGTTTTGTCTCCGGGGCGGTCCTTTCTAGTCTTGTTGGGTCCCGCCCTGGTCTTCTTTCTTGTCGTTTCTCTTACTGAACGTCTTGTGGAATTGCTCCTCTCTCACAAACCCTTCAGCCATCTCTCGGGCCGCCATGAGACTGGTTGGCGGATTCCTGATCAGGAGACTTTTCAGTTCTCCTTCCTTCAATCCAACTGTCAAGGCATGGACTCCTATCTTAGGGTCCAAGTCCCTGATTTGCTGTGATTCCCGGTCGAATCTTGTCATATACTCCTTCAACCCTTCGTTCTTTCCTTGTATTACGTTCAAGAGCTCCGTAGCCACCTTCTCCCTTCTTTTGTTTCCTGCGTACTGCTGGCGGAAGACCCGGCACATATCCTCATATCCGTAGATAGAACCGGTTGGAAGGTTACGGAACCATGTTTGTGCAAGCCCCGTTAGGGTCGTGGGAAAGACTTTACACCAAACGTAGTCCGTAGGGTCGTACATCATCATGTGGCTCTCGTAGGCCGCCAGATGTTCTTCCGGGTCCGTCTTCCCATCATATTGTATCGTTGGAATCTTCATCTTGGGTGGTAAAGGGTACTCTAACACTGAGGGGGCCAGGGGCGATTTCACTGAAACTTTTCCCTGCGCTCTGTTTTCTTTGGGTTTGTTGCGCCTGGGCCTCTCAGTGCGTGGGATCTCGGGTTTGGACACCTCCTCAACTGAAGGTGATGACTGGGATGGTGAGTAGGCCCGTTCCGAATCTTTCCATGAACCGTCACTGCTTGACTTTTCGTTCTCCTCATAAAAAAGGTTCCTGGGAGTGACGGATGGGATGAGATCCTTCCTGGTGAGATTTCACGACTCTTCTCGGGTGGCGGGCTCCCGGTGGGTGGTGTCTTCCTCAGCTTCTCAAGGAAGGCACTCATTATTCTTTTCTCTTCTGGGGTCAAGGGAGTTTGTAACTCAGTCTCCAGTGGAATTCCGCTTACACCTCCCCTTTCCTCAGGAATGCCGCCTACACCCCCTCCCGGGGAGGAGGTTCCCTCGACTGTTTTTCTCGGCTCTTGTGGAGGATTTGACATGGCTTTTTGTAAGATTTTTTGTAAGATTTTTCCCCACAGACGGCGCCAATTGTTTCGGGTATAAAGTTAGGAACTAAATACCAAAACTAAATACGAACGATTACAAGTTGAATGTGGATTACGAACTAAATAAACTAAGTCCTGAGCGGTCCTTAGCTCGTGGTTGTCCCTTCCCTTCCTCTCGCCCTGAAATCACGTAACAAACCTAGCCCCGGGGCCTTCCGGGTGATGGCCCTCCGACGCTCAAGTCAGCTATGAAAACAAATGAACTTAGAGAGAGAAAAGAGAGAGAAAAACCTTTTGTGTAGTGTTTTGTGTTATGTGTGTGTGTATAGTTTTAGGGTTTTGCTTTCCATTTATACTCAACCTAGATTTGTCCTCTTGTGTCTTCAGGCCGTACGGTACGGACCTGGGTGGGCCATGCTTGCCCCAGACCCGGGTGGACCAATGGGCCCCTTGATACAGGAGATGCCCCGGTCTGTAATCCTCCCGGCCCTATGTTGTCAAACCCGGGAGATATTGATAGGTCAGTGGGTGCATGGGCATGCTCCGGTCCACGGTCCCACCGGTCCGGGAGTGTCGGACCCGGGAGAAGCCACCCCCAACAACTATTTTACTAGAAATAATTAAAAACAACGGTTTTTATTCAAGAAACCATTTTTTTATTACTTTAAAATAACGGTTTTAAACAAATCGTTTTTTTAAAGTAATAAAAAAAAAAACGGTTTTCTTTAAAACCGTTATTTTTGTTCCATTTAAAAAAAACGTGTTTTCTAAACGAAACCGTTTTTTAAAGTAAAAAACAATAGTTTTTCAAAAACTGTTATTTTTGATATAGAAAACGGTTTTTTGCTTCTTTTTTTTTTGCGTTGTTTTTATTTTAAACAATGGCCAAAGAAATTAAACAACTGGCCTTTTTCTTATAAATAACGGTTTTTTTGTATTGTTTTTGCCTTATTTTGTGGTAGTGGCCCCATCATGTGTTTCGGTGTGCAAATCACTATGGACAAGAGTTAGTCAATTATTCCTTTTTAAGTTTTAAATACACATACATATATATTATAACGTTAGTTGAGAGGGTAAGGTTGTGAAATTGATTTTTTATTTTTACGTTTCTTTACTTATAACATCATCACCATGTTATTTTAATTTGATATAACAGGTTAACATTTAATAAGTATATTTTGAGAAAATAATATCTCAAGCTTGTATGAATTATAACTTCTGAAAATGAGACATGGTGCTGATTATATCTGAAAAATGTGTCATTTGAATCTTCTATCAGATCAGGTTGAATCGATCCGATTTAACACCGATTTATCTTACATTTAATTTCAATTCGATTTTGATCGGATTTCATTTCGATTAACCATTTTAATCGGTTTTAATAATTTGCTTCAAGTACGGTTCAGGTCGAGTCAACATCACTTCCTTCGAGTTTCAGGTCTTACATTTTCTGAGTTAAGGATAAAAAAACCTTAAATGAATTTTATTTTTCAATTTGAATGTTAAAAAAAAAAAAAAAAAAAAAAAAAAAAAAAAAAAAAAAAAAAAAAAAACGGTGAAAAAACATAAAATATGGTGTGGACAAGGGAATTTGATCCACGCGATGTTTTATTTCAAAAAACATTTTCATTTGAAAAGAGTCGCCACTAAATTTTATATGGAATTTAGAAAACCAATTTTAGAGAAAATGAGTTTGTGTGAGTTTACGTGTTATGAAGTTTAAAAGAATTTCATTAATTTAACGCCTAACCCCGCCTGGTCAGAAAGGCGCCTCTACTAAGTAAAACCATGGCTATTATGAGTACACATGCGAATATGCAAACAATGTTTTAACCCTAAACAAAACATATCCATTCTAGGTCGTTTAATGCACATATAATTTCGTCGAAGTTATTTAACATATGGGTTCATTTACTATTCTAGCAAACAAGGAAAAGAAACAGAAATACTCACCGACAGCATAAGATAGATTAACAAACGTTAGCGATAAACAAATAAAAAATAATCAAACGCGACTAACATATATGGACAAATATGAATGATCAACATAGATGATTAAGTATGGCACGTGAATATGAAGCAGTAATAAACAAACACAATCAAACGGATAAACCAACAAATCAAATACTCCAAATAAATGTGCAAACACTCGCATACTGTAGCAAACACAAATACACACAAAACGTATAGGCTAGCAAACGAATACAACCAAATAAACATACAAATACGTGTAAAATAAACGGATATAGCTAATGATCCACTAATAATCACACAAACGAGCACCTAAACGATCAAATACGACTAATAAATACACAAACGTAAGCGATAACGTGGATACCAAAACACAACGCACGAGAGACCAAATTATACAGTCCTACATGTGATATAACTACGCAACTTGAGACTTAACGAACAACACGAGAGCAGCAGCAAGCAGAACCGTGTACAGTCTTGATTTGATTAACGAAACATAATTATCACACAAACGCTAAACAATGCAATGAAATCACGGGAACCAATCTAAACATACAACGTGAACTATAAATCTGGAGAAGCACGATAAATCAATTTTGGACAGCTAACACGATTGAACATGAATGAGGCTTGATTATAGAATAAGTTAACGAGCTAGTTAAAATCAAACTAACGAGGAATTTTCGATCATACTTCACAGGGAAATCAGGCACGCACACTAAGCAAGCAAGGAATACAACATGTTCGTACATACATATCAGAATCATGTGAAGAACGTGAACCAGAAACGAACAATAAACAATACAACTATGACGACAAACGACAAAGTGACAGAGAGCGATAAAAAGCGACAGAGAGCTATAAAAACGATAAAAAAACGATAACTCAACAAAATAAAAAGAGTATTTTGCACCCTCAACTTACATGTATCGTTGACCAATTCTTTGAGTCGTAATCGATTGTAATATTTTATCCCAAGGGGCCGTCGTCGACGAAAACCAAGTGTAAATCCGTAACTTTGAATAAAACTAACAGCGATTTTCAAAAGCTTGTAACTTCTTCGTTTCTCAACGAAATTTCGAACCGAAAGATGTTTTGGAATCGTGACAAAGTGAACTTTAAGATTATGTAAACAAATCAGAGAGATTATGAAGCTCGTAACACGAAAAATGAGGAAGAAGAGGTGATAGCTGAACGAAAATCAGAAAATGGTGCTCTGTTTTTCGAGCGGCTATCTCGACTTCTTTTGAGGCTTTTGAGGGCTTTTTTGTGACTTAATATTGTGTGTGTATGTTCTAAAACACGTCCTCCTTGAATGCTTGTGGTTAGTGTGTATTTATAGGGACGAAAGTAGGGTTTTTTGAGGGGTTAAGAGCAGCTCTGCTCTGTTTTTGAGAGCTGCTGTCCAAGGCTCGTTTTAGGGCTTTTTAGAGGGTTTTCTTGAGTGGCAAGGCAAGGGTATATGGGTAGGATAGTTAGGATATGGGTATGGGTCATGGGTAGGCAAATAGGCGTCGGGTTTGGGTCAAATAATGGCTGATTTTGGGCTTACGAGCTGCTGCGGATCAGCTCTGCTCTTGGCCTCGTTTTGGCTGGTTATGGTGGGTTTAGGTCGTGGTTTGGGCTGGGTTTAATCATGGGAACGAAGTGGGTAAAAGGGGGCTCGAAGTTCGTGCTGAAACGGGCTCAAAATCGCTCTTTAAAATTGGGCTTAAAACGAGCTTTAAAACTTGCTGTTAAGAAAACGAATTCGTCGAATGCGATTTAATAAACTGTTTTAAAAGCATGAGAAACGACTTTTCAAGTCAAATATTGAATTTGTAAAAAGCGATTTTTCAAATCGAATTACTTAAAATGATTTTTCAAATCGAAATATTTTATTTTCAATAAAATAAACTTGAGGCAAATAATTTTGATCGAAATAAATTTACCTTGTCAAAACATCAATTTAAATATCATTTAAATTAATAAAACATTATGTCGACGGCGCCCGACTTACATCGTAAAACGAACTCAAATAATTGACACGAAATACATGTTGTCCTATCATCATTGGGTGTTTGTCGGGTTTTCTATAAATCTCCATATCGACAGATACGGGTATCTACATATGGTTTCTTTATTAAATAAATAATTATAATTTAGGTGAATCGGTTTATTTCTTATCGGTTCAGATATATTCAAATTTTGGTGTCATTAGGCTATTAATGAATTCAATTCAATTTAGGTTTAATTTCAAAAGTTTGACTTTAAAAAAAAAAAAATGAGATAAACAATGTGATAGGTAGGGAGTAACATACTACAGACTTACGGAGTAATTCAAAACACTTTTATGCACATTAAAAGAAGAAATATACGGAAGGATACCTATTAATATATGAAGTGATCCGCTATTTTGTGATTAAATTAAGTATGATTAAAATCATCATAAATTTTTATTGAATTAATTGTGATCACTAATTCTTGTGTGTCACGGTCATATAATAAATTATCGTAACAATATCTCATTTGTAGCAATTTATAGTTTTTATATCATTTTTACTAATAATTGTGATACTATATTTTTGTAAATACTTTAATACTATTTGTCTCGCTTTTATTGTTAGTAACCTTGTTAGTGACTTTAGTAAATTAATATTGTGCTTTTGCACTCCTTTTCTGTGACTTGTAATTTGATCTGTCACAAATTTAGCGTAAAATTGTCTCATAGGAAACTTACTCAATTGTGATTATCATCTATGTTTGAAAATGGTCATATTCTTTGATAATACTAATAAAAATCTTAAGAAGAAGAAGAAGAAGAAGAACAACAACAACAACAACAATAATAATTATTATTATTATTATTATTATTATTATTATTATTATTATTATTATTATTATTATTATTATTATTATTATTAATTTATTATATAACAATAATAGTTATTCCCTTCCTTTAAACACAATGACATCCTTTTTTTTGGCATTATTTATGTAGGCACAGAATCTTAAAAATAATTCTTAATGTAAAAATAAAAATATAGTAATGTGAGATCTTGTTTAATTGTCTTAAAAAGTAGAACATTAATATTAATATTAAATTTTTATATTTTTATACAAATTTAAAAACTATTGAAATTATCGTTACAAAATGCGTCTCGACAATTGTAAAAAACGACTAAATTGAGGAAAAACAAAAATTAGATGACAACAAAACCAAGCAAAGTAGTAAGTGCTCAATTCAAGTTTATATGATTCTTTTCATGCTCACCGACGACAAAGACACCTTCCCTCCGTAATTTATCTTCTTCAGCTTTTCTACAAAAAACAATCCAACTATTAACCTCCAAAGCAATGCAAACCCCAATTATGGTTGAAAGACAAAGACAGTAACTCAATTTTGCATATGACCTACTTGCTCCCATCACTTGAAACCCTTGAAAAACATTCACAACCCCCAGAACAACACATGCATACCCTACAAAATGATGGTATGACTTCCAATACTTCCTATACTTGTGTGTTGTCCTTGGCCTAAACAACAATGCAAGTGTTTGTAATGTCCCTAAGCAGAATGTAATGAACCCTAGCTTCCTATGTAGCCCATACACCTTGCCCAGTGAGAGCTCACCGAGCCTGATCCCAATTGCGAACCCAATTGTTCCTATGAAAAAGCCGGTCAATTGCACACCCGCGTGTAAATAAAACCATGTTGGTCCTAATACTTGAATATGTCGTAGGTAGCGTGATGTTACAATTCCAATTGGTAGCATAACACCCCAAGAAACCGCGTTCATGACACCGTGCACCGTCTTTAAAGTTTTTAAACTACTGTCGTGTTGTGTCATGCCCGAAAGAAGATCTATTGTGGATGTGGACGAGAGGTCATTTATTGTCGTAGGGTGAATCGTAGGGGAGTATCCTTGGACATAGACACCCCGATTCCATACCATATGAATCTTTGTTTTATTCGAAGACGAGAGTTTAATTTTGGCATAAATTTGGACTTGAGCACCATTATGGATTGTAGCTAAATGCCCACCATACATTGCGACTGAAGACGTTATTAGGTGTAGGTCAAGTGGGTGTGACAATAATGGTGATTTCTCTAGTTTTACTGATGGGTCCAGCACGAAAGGGAGGAGGACTAATTGACCCGAGTTAGGGTCCGGAAAGGCAACTAAAACTCGGGATCCGGTCATCTCCGGTGAACTCGGGTTTATCCCCCAACCTACCCACCCAGATGGCGAAATGAAGCTACCAAAGAAAACAAGGTCAAGGGTTGCATTGTGAGCATGGTATGTCCATGCAATTGAGGCTTGTTGTGTAGGAAGTGTCATACATTTTTCAAATGTTTTGGTGCTTGTACTTGTGCTACAATGTGAAGAGATCACATACTTAGGTTGACTAGAGGTTAAGATGAAAAATAGGAGGAAAATTATCATGTTTGTTGTGGCAAGGAAACGGGTTTAGTTTTTCCCTCTGTTTCTGTCTTTATTAAGAGGATTAATTACTAGTAAAAGACGGGTCTACTTTTACTAGTGATAGAAATGATGAATATGGATATGATGTGTTAGTGAGGATATTATGCATGCGGAAATATAATGTCATTGCTTAACTTTAAAGACAAGGCGCACTAGTAGAATTGTTTGGTGATTTGGAGGGTATCATAATAATTTTAAGGTTTAATTAAAATAATCCCTTTTTATAATACTTTTTTTTTTTTTTTATTAAAATAATCCTTTTATATGTTGTTTTTACAACTTAACCTATTTTAAGACGTTTTTATTTTTAAAGCACCCCCAACACTGGAAACAGTCACTTAAAAGGGGAATATTCCAACCATAATCCAAAATTTGAAGGTTATTTTGTCTTGGGTTTTTTGTCAGACACTACCTTATATTTAGCCCAACTTGTGAGGAACTACCTTACATTTTTTTTTGGTGAAGAACTACCTTACTTTTCTCAAAATTTGTTGAACACTACCCAGACCCATTTTCCGTCCATAATTAACGTTTGACCAACTTTGACCTGACGGAGCTTTGGTGAAACCTAACTAATTTTTCATTTCCTACCTTTTCATTTCTACCACTCACTTAACCTATCATTTTTACTTGCCCCCATTTTTTTCCCCCAAATTTCCTCCAAAAGAAGTAGAGGCTGAAGATGGTGATGATAATGTTAGCTTAAGTGATGATGAAGACCTGGATTCTGATGAGGATGAGCTAGGTAGTGAAATTGGATCTGATGATGAAGATGTCTCTTACCCTATTTTCAACCCTCAAACGGACTTCAAAAGGTCAGTAGAGCTTTCACTTGGGCAGAAATTTCCAAATAATAAGGTGTTTAGGAAGGCCCTAAGGTTCCATGCCATTCTAGAAGGGTATGACTATTATATTCTACACAATGGGAAGCTAAGAGTCACTGCTTTGTTCACTTGACTAGAGTACCATGTATACATGCTTATAAGTGCATAATTAAGAAGAGGTTGGACCCCCAATCCTTTGTTCACCAAGCATACTCTTTAGACACTTATAAGAAGGCATATGCTAAGTCAATTAAACCCCTCCCTGGACCTAAACAATGGGAAAGAACCCAACACCCTGAAACCAGTCCTCCACCCTACAAAAAGCAGCCTGGCAGGCCATGTTTGAAGAAAAGGAAGAAGGAAGCAGGAGAGAATCAGGAAAGGAGGCTTGTGAAGAAGAAGAAAACCCAAAAGAAGTGTGGGAATTGTGTACAATATTTGGAGGAAATTTGGGGGAAAGTAAAAATGATAGGTTAAGTGAGTGGTGGAAATGAAAAGGTAGGAAATGAAAAGTTAGTTAGGTTTCACCAAAGCTCCGTCAGGTCAAAGTTGGTCAAACGTTAATTATGGACGGAAAATGGGTCTGGGTAGTGTTCAACAAATTTTGAGAAAAGTAAGGTAGTTCTTCACAAAAAGAAAATGTAAGGTAGTTCCTCACAAGTTGGGCTAAATGTAAGGTAGTGTCTGACAAAAAACCCTTTTGTCTTTAATGCCCACTATGTCCATTTGCTTACGTTTCGTTATATTTCCCTTGAAAAATCATTTTTTTTATATTTTCTTTCAAATCTCGTTCTTCCTCTTTCTTTCCCATTAAAATAGTTTGTTGCACATCCTATATTGTTCATTCCTTAATAAAATACAACAAACAATAGTTTATTAATCTTATATTGCCCAAAATAATTACTTCGGACTATTCTAAGCAGGTGAATAATGAAATTAGAACAAAATTTATCCATATGTACACACAGTCAATACAATAACTACACAAAATTAAAATTGATTTTTACCTTATTCATCTCTTCAATTAATGTGCAACCAAGTAATGAACAGGGAGAGTTTGATGAGAAAGGCGAAATTTTAGAGGAAATAATTAGGGCTTTTAGTGTAAATTTTTGGATTTTGGGATGTTTTTCATTATTTGAGGTTTGAATAATGTCTAAATGAGTTTGTGGAAGCAGAGAGATAATGATTGAATAACCCAAGGTCAAGAGGATTGAAGGGGCACAAGTCTCACAACTTAATATTAGGGGCAAAACCGTCAAACAATAAAATTTTGGTCGGAAATAAAAGATGGAGGTGATTTAAAAGGAAAAACGTCTTAAAAGGGGGTTCAGGTGCAAAAACAACATATACGGGGGTTATTTAAAAAAAATGTTATAAAAGGGGGTTATATTCAATTAACCCTAAATTTAATAATCATATTAGTGTTTAAAGAGTATCATAATGTTGTGCAGGATGATATGATGGTAAACATATATAATACTCCCTCCATTTCAAAATAATTGTCCCGTTTTGGTTTTTTTCAAAAATCTCGAAATAAGTGTCCCCTTTGAAAAATTACTAAATCACCCTTATCTAATGTCATACTTATTATGTAAATGTGTATTGTTGAGTTTTCTCAACGAAAATATTAACATAGGGTTATTCTTCAACTAAACCCTCTCACCAATTTTAGTATCAGGATAAAATTGGAATATCAGAAAATATTGTGAAGATTAAGGGATGTGAGTGGACTTTTTCTATATTTCATAAATCTAAAGTTTAGGCAAAAGGCAACACTTATTTTGGGATAGAGAGTGTAGGATAATGTGAGTTGCCTTTTGTGCTTCCTTATTTAGTTATTTCACCCATTTCACCTATTCAGCCTTGCTTCTTATTTTGGACAATTTTATTCATTTAGTCCAATTTTTTTCTATAGTAACCTTTAACATTGAAAATATTGCCTCCATGTTTTCATTTAGCCTCCTTCATTTTGCATAATTTATAATGAAAAGGGGAATAAGTGTGGTATGGTGGAGAAAAAGTAGTATAATATAAATATATGGACTGAAACGGTTTGGTGATTTGGTTCCAATTTTTGGTCTACGATCTAACCATGGTCCTTGGGCTAGAACGCGCGGTTCAGCATGGTACTTTGGAGGGTTATGAACCCATTTTGGTCCAAATGGTTCAAGAAAAAGTCAGCTCATGGGGGGGCCAAGTCCACGGCTGAGTTCAACTCCATATGATACACTCTAATTCAAATGCAAGTCCCTTCCACTATAGTTTGCTTTATTGCTTTATGTCTTTGTCACCTTTTAGTTTGTTGTATGGTAGCTCAAAATCAGCTTGGGGACCTTATGTTTGTTGGAGCTAGTGTCCTCCACAGTTAGTGCAATAACACAAATAAATCTCTAAAGGTACACAGGGTACATTTTGTATTCAATCAGTTGATTAACGTTTATCGATAACGGTTGGCTTGCTAGATAAGTTTGACGTTATTGTCATACAGATGGCGGTGATCAACTGGTCCCTAAGAGTCACACCTAAAGGATGTGTTTGAGAGATGTGATTATTTGAGAAAATAATCATATCGATGCCTTATTTAAGGACTAAAAGGTTAGTCAGTGCTGTTGACTAAAAGGTTAGTCAAATATGATGATGAATATTATTTAATAATGATTAAATGATTTAAGATGAGAGGAATTAGCTGTAATTCGTAAATTGAATATAAAAGGTTATATTTAATTATTGCGTATAATGTAGGCTAATTAATTTTAAACAGTTATAATTAATTAGCAAATCATAAATATACGGACATTTATGATTCATTATAATATACGGATATTATAATTAAATTATATATTAAAAGCTAAAGAAACTAATTAAATGTGTTTTAGATAAACCTTTTAATTAGATTGGGCTTTTAAAAATTTTGAGGTGGAAAAGTCCACCCCATGTTTTCATTTGGACGTGTGATGTTATGTGGGGAGGGGGAGTTTTCTTCCTCTCTACTTAACCTAATCACACCCTAAATCTCATCTAACCTAATTCATTTTCATTGTAACAACCCGGTTTTTCGTGACTTAATTAAATCAGGCGGAAAATTAATTAAGTACTTTATATATATAACAAAACCGGATGTTATCGCAATACAACTCACAATACATAATCGGAGTTACAGATACACATGGTCATTAAATTACAATCTCTCGAAACACAAAAGTAGACCTTCAATTCCATGGAGCTCCTCATCAAATAGCCTCGGGGTATCTACGACATATTTCCGTCAGACTCGATTTTAACCCGCACACGCTAAGCCATATAAACCCATACCGGTAAACAGATAGCAATTAACATATACGAATGTAATTAATCCAACGCATCACTCTTTCTATACATGCTGTAATACCCGAGATTTTACGACTTAAATAATAATAAAATTATAACTAGTAAAATATCAAAGTCTCGAGTTTATAGTTTAAGTTGGGTTTAGTGGAGCTCATATTATAATTTAGGGTTTTTCCCAAATTGTACCCTCAGTATTATTGGGTTTTTTTCTAACTGCACTTCACAGTATATCGTATTTCCAACCTGCATTCTCGAAGTTCTTTAATTACTCCCAACTGTACCCCTGAGTTTCTTTAATTTACCCAAAATCATACCTGAAATTGAACAGAGGAAGGAAAAACTGCAAAAGTTCAACGATGAAGATGTTGCAACGACGATGAACTGCAAAAGTTCAATAACAAAAGGAAGGAGATGAAGAGAACAGAGGAAGGAAGGTGAAAGGGTTTCAAAGGGTTTTAAAAAAAATTGAATCAAAAGAAAGAAATGACGGTTAATAAATTGACTCAACTTCTAATTTACAACTAATCCTTCCACGTAGGCAAATTAGGCGCTCCACGTAGGCAAATTACGCATCCTAATTGGCATTTAACGGTGATAATTGACGGCTTAAGCATAATTAGTTATGGTTGGGAGTAATTAAGAAACTCGGGGGTACAGTTGGGAATACGATATACGCAGGGGTACAGTTGGGAAAACCCAATAGTACAGGGGTACAGTTGGGAAAAACCCTATAATTTAAGATGAGTCGATAATAATAATAATTAATATCTCTAATAATAATAATAAAAAAAAAGAATAGAACAAACAAAAAACGAAAGGAAGAGAACACTGCCTCTTTCATTGTTCAGCCCTTCGTTCTCCCCCATCTCATTCATTCATCATCATTCATCATTTAGTTTCATCATCACCTTCATCATCACCATCCCCGTCACCGCCATAACTCCACCACCGTCGGCCTCCAAAGAAGAATGCTTAGTGTCAAGACTTCTTTCGCGCCTTCCGCCACGCTTCTTCTTCTTCGATTGTTCGTTGTCACCATGAACTGATTCCTCGAGTCTAGGCTTCAATTGACCGATTTTCTTTGAGTCTAAACCTTTCTATTCGATTAATTAAGGTATATTTCCATTCTATCGCTTGATTTTGATTTTAAATCAGTTTAACCCTAGAATTTGGGGGCTTTTGATTAAGAGATAATTTCAATGATTTTGTGTGTTAATTAGCGAGGATTTAACATGTAATTTATAGGGTAATCGTTGTTTGTAGAGTTGATTGCTTGAGGGCGGGTTTTGGCGTTTTCATTCCTTGAACTTCGGGTTTCGCTTTTTTCTCAAGGTAAGGGTTACCCTTACTTAGCTTGTATGGTTGTTTGTGTGTGAATTGTTTTGGGTATGTGTTGGTTTAATGTTGTAGGGTGTGTATGTGGACGTTTGGTTTAGTGAATGTATGTATATGTATTGTCTCAAGGGCGGTTTGAAGATGTAATCGAGTCTTGGTTGAGAGGCTGCGTGTGGGGTGCTCTTACCCTTTAATCTTGGTCGTTGAGGCCGAGTGAGGCTATGTTTTCTGTCGAATAAAGAGTTGTTGTATAGAGGGCGCCAGATGATATTGCGTTCTTTGTTAAATTGGGACGTGTTATTGTGGAATGTGTGTGATTGGGTGTGAGTAATTATAGTCAAAAGATTTGTATGTATATGCAAAGTAGAAGTCGAGTAGTAGTCGGGTAGTAGTCGAGTTATAGTCGTGGAATGTGAGCTGCCTGGTGGTCACGGTGGAAGTTTCAGTGCTTTGTAGTTTTGCTCTTCTTCTTTGTCTGTATTAGTTGTCATTGTCGATCGCCGCTACTCTATATTTACGCTCATCGCCGCTTTGTTTGTGTGTCTGTGGATAGCGTGAACTCATCGTAATATGCCGTTAAAATTGATGTCGACATTGTCATGTAATCGTTGTGTGAAATTTCTTTGTTATTCGTGAATTTTTAGTGGCCGTAAGGTGTCACTATAGCCGCTAAAATGGGATCGCTGCTGGTCGGATATTACTCACCGCCGCCGGGTTAAACTTACTCTTCTTGGCCATGTTTCGGCCTATTGATTGGCCAAGATGGGCGCTATGATTAAAGGAGTTGCGATGTTGTAAAAATTGATTGTTTAGCCTAAAGTGTCGCGTATGAACTTGCGTGAGTTTGTGTAGTATTTTAAGCGTGGTTTATATGTTACGAAGAGTAGTTGAGGACAGAGTTACCATTTGATGTTTAATAGAGTATATGTGTATATGGATCGGATATTGTCTTGTTAACCTCTATGAGTGCCTATGTAAGTGTATAGAATCGGTGTCGCTTCCTTGTCATGTCGCAAAGTATGTCCTTGTAAACTTGATATATGTTATATAAGAGTGATGACGATATTTATATGAGTGAATGAAATGATTTCACGAGTGAACGAAATGATTGTGCGAATGAAGGAAATGACTATGAGTGAATTGATTATGAGTGATGATGAATTGATTTCGAGTGATTGACGATGATGATAAAGAGTGTATGCAGAGTGCTGTGGCTTGTGAAATGATGAAAGTTTGTTGTGGTTTGGACCGAGCACCATGTGATGATATGGGTATGGGGTTGCGTTGGTGAATTGTGTTATTGTAATCATATGTATGTATGTGAATGTATGGAATTCATGTGTAGGTATGTGAATTGTGTTATTGTAATCGTTGTAATGTTGAATTGTCGGGTTGTGAGAGTGAATGTTTGGTTTGTGTCAAGGCTACTTTATAATTGTGTATTTGAGAGGTAATAAGTTGTGTATGCATGAGAATGAATGTTGAACTATCTTACTTTGTAATATAAGTAAATGTATAAGCTGTTCTCTTGCCATGACGTTCGGTACTTGAGATTATGGTCTGTGTGACCTTGTGATTGTGGTCTGTGTGACCTTGTGATTATGGTCTGTGTGACCTTGAGATTGTGGTCTGTGTGACCTTGAGATTGTGGACTGTGTGACCTTGAGATTGTTGTGATTATGGTCTGTGTGACCTTGTGATTGTGGTCTGTGTGACCTTGTGATTATGGTCTGTGTGACCTACAGATGACGGAGGAGTTGTGACTGGAGCAGGAGTGGGGTGTTGTCGTTAAGGTAAGTCCCCTGTGTGGAGTTACACAGTGGGGTTCGTGTTTATGCTGGATGCTTTGAGAATGTTTGAAACACGTCCGAGCTAGTACCCTTGGCATTTTTTCTAAATTGTAAAATTTGGTTATTCATATACATCTTGAGCGCTCTCCATCCACGTTTCTAATTATATTTGTACCTTTTCTTTTACACCCCCTTTTATAAGTTTTATTCGAGGCTAACTAGTTTTGTTGTTTCTTGTGTCTGTTATGTTTTCCTCCCCACCCCGTAGGTACTCGGACGTGCTCTTGTTGGCTGGGGACGCTTGGAGGGATCACTTGTTTTAGCCTCGAGTCTAGACTCCGCTATAGGCATCTCAGTACTTAATTTATCGTTGACAGTTTCGGCCTGCGTGCACAGTTCTTGCTTTGGTAAATCGATTGTAGTTGAGTTTTGATCTTTTACTGTTGCTCTCAGTTTTATTTATGCACTGTGGTGGTTGCGTCCTTGAGTTTTACAGGTGTTTGCCCATGGACCCGTTCAGTCGGGTCCCGTAACGCCGTCATTTAGGTAGGGTCCGCCCGGCCCAAATGGGGAGCGGCGACCCTGATCAAATGAACCATAAAATGAACATAGGTGAATCGTGTCTTAAAATGAAAATAGGAATTAAAATGAACCCCATGGAAATGATTGGTGATCCAAGCAATACCAGGGTTAGGGAGACGTCCCGAAACCCTGGGTGGGAGACGTCCCTAGAGAGCTTGGTAGCTATGAATTGAAATGGTTAACGGGGGGTAAAGTGTGTCGGGTTGCGTTGATATGCTGTTGAATTGCCTTGTTTGTGTATGTGTTGTGTGATCATGGAGTATGGAGACACAGTGATGAGATGCGATGAGATGTGATGAGGCGTGAGGAGTGGTGGTGGAGTTGTGGAGATACTACGATGTTGTTGTGGATCTTTCGGAGTGGGCCGAGTACGAGGAACGTCATGGCAAGAAAACGATAAACAGTAAAGGTTGAGTAAGTATAGTAATTATATATATGTATGTTGCTGATGTTGTATTGTGGTAATGATAATGATAATGATCCCGCCCACCCTCCCCTTTGAGCCCATTTTGGTATGATGTTATCCATTTATATTAATGTTTCATAATGTTGCTTTAATATGATATCGCATTATTATATTCATATGTTTTTTTATACGCACTCGTTTATTATATCTTATATTATGTTAGATATTGTTAATGGAGGATGGGATTAGGACCTTCGGGTCACTGGAGGCACTGCGATGTGCATTTTGGGAACTGTGGTTTTGGTTTCTGATATATATATATATATATGTATGTATATGGTTATAATTGTTTTGGCTGATTTTGTTGGTACTTATATGAATTCTCTGATGACATTCTATGTATGCTTAAAGATGAGGTATTATGTGTGCTTCCGTTGTATTCTTATGCGTTTGACAATGACCATGAATTGTGAATGGCTAGGTTCTGCATGGTGGCGTCTGTTGTTATTGTTTTCGATATCTACTATGATGATGTGAATGTATTTGTGGTTAGGAATTTTTTTTGGTGGGCGCGTGTATATCCTTATTTATGTCTATTCTTATAATAGCTGTTATTTAAATGTTGTATCGGATGTATGTGCTTTATCTGCGCAAGTATTTGTTTATGAAGGAAGACGAGATTAAGATATATTAATGGTAGAGGCATTCTTGAACATGTAAATTTTTGAGGTGTTGTGTATTCTGGCTGCTGTAAAGTTGGTTGTCTCGAGGATGGGATGGTTGTTATGATGTTCAGGTATGAGCTATATGTGTGTTTACCTAACCATAAGGATGTTAATCACTAGGGCAGTATGAGCTGTTTGTATGTATGATTACTTACGGGGTTGGTTGTTAGCCATATGCTTGTTTACTCGCTTGGTATAGTAATAGAAAAGTGAGGTGCTTGGTGATTATAGGTTGAAGGACTTAAGGCTCATGATTACTAGAATATGTGTTTGCATATTTTGGGGTTTAGTTGTGGGTAGTATAAACCGTAGATTAAGGCTATGGTGATGCTTGTGTGTTATAAACGAGTGTTAGTGTACCTAAATCGTGAAAACAGAAGTACGTACATGAGTTTATAAGAGTTAGTGTTGAAATATTGTTTCATAGATTGTTAAGAGCGTTTTTTGTCTATTGACTATTTTAGTGTTGAGCGATATCTTAGATGTGGAGAAGTGATGTGTAGGAGATATGGGACATGACCGTGTGAAGGTTAAGATGCTGATAATAGAAAAATAAAAAGTATGAGAATTGTTGTATTAGGTTAGCGAACGGGTCGACATGTGTATGAGCATGAAGGTAAATGAATTGTATATGCGTGGGTTAAGTCGAGTGAACAAAGGCATGAGTATATATGATAAATGGAAGATCAGTTAGCGTTCTTGAGTATATCAACGTGTAGTTATTATGGGCAACACACTATGAAAGTGAGATAGAATATAATTATACAAGTCGTATGAGTGTATGATTGAATAATATGAGTATCACATTTTTACGAGATCTATGGATATTTGTGAAGTTATTAGGAGCGTTGTGGAGAATAGGTTACGTTTAAGAATGAGGATAAGCTAGTTGAGATACATATGAGTGTGGAACCCGGGATCGGACCCAACTCGGCGTCTTGCTTAAGGGCGGATTTTAAAGTTAAAAAAGATTAAGTTAGAAAAACCTTTAAGAACTGTTATGGAGTCGCCACCTATTTATCGCGGAAAATAGGAACCTGCTACCATGTTCTAAGTTAAAAACATGTCCTAGATTTTGGAGCACGCCGACACCCCTAGATCTAAGGCTTGTGAAACCAGATTGGATTCGGGGTGAGGGTACTTTAGAAAAAGAGTTAATTCAAATAATGATTTATGAAAACCTTTTAGAAAAGCCTATGTAAAAATAGCCTCATCGACCTAGAACAATCCTTGTAAGATGATATTTGAGCTAATGTTATCGCTACGTACAAGTGCGATAAGGATGTAAAAGAATGCAGATGCAGATGCAAAAAGATTGATTAAAACCCTCAGTTTAGCATGTTTAACTTGTTAACGAATACGGTTCAGTTAAAGGTCGAATTCATTGTTTAAGTTGATTTTAATGCAAAAGAAAAGGTGCAAGATGCATGCAAATAAAATAAAGTTCAATTGTCCATTGGTTTATTTTATAAGGTCGGTTGCTTATGCGACTTTGGCGTGTCATCGGATATGGAGTGTACCCGAAGTAAATAGAACACTTGGAGTGCAAGCGCGCTGGGTGCCAAAGCCGGGGGGGCGCTAAAGTGTAGACCCCTTTGTTAGTCCATAGAAAATAAGAAAAAGCTTTGATCCAAGTGGATCGGTACCTACCTTGTCCTGACGCTTCAGATCTGGGCAGAGCTTCGCTTCTTGAACTAAAAAGGAGGATGAATTCAACACGGGATGGTGTGTTGAACTCAAGGATTTGAGTGCGTGAGGCTTTTGTGGATGCAAAAGTGTAAGATGAGAGAATTTGTGGTGTAAAGGATGTATTCTGGTTGTAAATTGCGATGAAAGATGATGTGTAAGTCCCTTTTGAGGTCGAGGTATAGGGCTCTATATATACTAAAAACCTCGGAGAAATTAGGAAATAAGGGGATAGAACCAGGCCTAGAAACCGCATAGCCTTATGCGGTTGCCAGGGCAAACCGCATAGGCTTATGCGGTTGCCACCCCAAACCGCATAAGGCCATGCGGTTTGAGGGTCTGGTTTTAAGGCTGCTTTCCAAGTTTCGGTTGCATAAAATCTTCGAAAGATGCAGTATAATTTTGTGCGTGTGTGCCAAGAAAAGAGCTGAGATATTTCTGAGATATTTTATGATGTGCAGGGCTTTGGAGTGCGGGCCAAAGGCTTGGGTTTGGGCTCGGTTTCGGGCCCGAGACCCGGAAAAATGAAAAGGGTGTATTTGCATAGTTTTTGTGAAATAAGGTAAGACGTGAAGCCGTATTTTGTGTAAGAGGGGGCTAAATAGCGGTTTTAGCTACCGGGCCTAAATTTAGGAATTTAGGAATGCTGAATTAGACCTTGTTAATGTAAAAGGACTAATTGTAGTGCAAATGCGAAGCTCAAGCCAAATGAAGCAGGACAAGGACCTAGCTAAACTCCAAATGGACAAAATGAACGTTTATTTAAAGCGATGTAAAGCGACCTTAAACATTTTAACATTTCAAACGACTCAAAATGAATTCGACATTAGTTAGAACCGTATAAGTCAACGTTAAAACATGCGTAATAAAAGTCCGTGATACATCACAGGGTTTTGTTTGGGAGAATGCGGATATGGGTATCCACAGAGCCCCGGTTTGATCGAGCTCGGACTAGAGCGCTAGTCAAACTCCTACGACCATATCCGGACCATTACGGTCTCGTCTGATCGTGAACGAAGCATGTGTCCATGGGTGAGACGAGGACTTCGAACCGGGCTAAACGGGGAGGGGCGTGCGCATTTTAAGGACTTGGCGGTCCGTGCATGCTATAAGGGCCTGCCGGCCTGCTGAATGTCTTCGTCGTGCTTGTTGTCGTTTGTTGGTGCCTTTGCGTGTGCTTGTAATGTCAAATGTTGATGCTGGTGCTTGTGCTTGTAATGTCTTCGTATTGCATGTGTTGGATGTAAAAGGGCTAGAGTGCAGGGTGCATATGCTTGTAAGATGTTTGGGTAAGTGCTAGTGTAGGCCTCGTGAAAGAGCGTCTGTGTAATGCTTGTGCTTGAACTCGCCGAGGAGCGTCTATGTAGAGTGAAATGCTTGGAGTTAGGTGTATATTGCAGAGTGCTTGTGCTTAGGCTCGCCGAGGAGTGTCTATGTAGTTGTGGTTGCGTATGGTTGCCTTCCGTGGTGGAGAAAATGATGTAATGCTCGTGAAGAGCGTTCGGTATACAGACCGCAGTACACTAAATGCTTAATATCTATGGCGTATGGAAATTTGTAGGTGACGCTACGACCCAAGCCACGGACGACTTGGAGTTGCATTGGGGCTAAAATGAATTAGGAATCGAAAAGTAGGCGTAAAACGAGAAAAACCCGAGAAAAACCAGGGGCATGAACCGCATAGCCTTATGCGGTTCGTTGGGCAAACCGCATAAGGTTATGCGGTTTCCCTAGTTGGCTGCTAGGGGTTATAAAGGCACGAGAGCACCGTAAGCTTGCCATTATACTTCATTTCGGTTTTCATACTCATAAAAACGCCATTTTTCGATTTGTCAACCGTTTTTGCTCATTTTTCTTGCGTTGCCTTGCTATGGAACGAGGTATTGCTCCATTTTAACTTGCTTTTACGTTATTTGTCGTTGTAATTAGCTAGTTTTGCCTTGAAATGTTGAAAAGACGGGTTTTGAATGAAAACCCGAGTTTTGCTTGAAATTTGCCGTTTGAATGCTTGAAATTGACGTCATTGTGTTGCATTATGCCATGTGAACGTGTATGTGTGAATTGATTGTGATGTAGACCGTCTTTGTGTGAAAAACGTCCAAATTAGGTTTCGGGCCCGAAAACGAACCCGGATTTTCCGACCCGGAATTTCAATTAAACTTCGGTGTAGGATGCCCATAGCGAGTATAGCATGCCTATAACGTTAGTTTTGCGAAAATGTTGAGTTAAAGCCTTCAAATCGCCGTCTTAAGTCGTAGTTATACGGAGTAATTAAGGCGAATTGGGGGTTTTTGATCGGGGTGACCAAAATGCAATTGCTTGTAATGGGTTGTTGTTGGGGACTATTATGGCGCGTAGAAACCATAAAGTTGTGATTTTGAAATGTAGAGAACGGTTTTTGGCTTAATTGTGAATTAGGCCTAAAAATGCCCTGTGAAGTGTATAGTGCAATGTGTTAAAAGGAATGTATATGTATTATGTGCATATTATTTGTGTGTATTTGCGTATGTGTATGCCAAGTTGTATACTTGCATGTATTATAGCTGTATGTAATGGTTGTGTTTGGTTGCAGGGGAAGGTCCTAGTCGTATTACGCGGTCGAAATCCCGCAGGAGTGCTAGCTCGAGGACTGAGGGAGCCTCTAGCTCGAGCGGCTTAAGGCGTACTCGTAGTGAGAGGGATGCTGACCCTCGTGATCTGCCCACGAGACGTGGTCAGTCACGAGGTAGGGGCCGTGGGAGAAATGTTCCTGTGCGCGATTCTGAGGAGGAGGAGGCGGATGCGTTTGCTCAGGAGTTTGTGGATGAGCTGGAGGCTGAGATGGATGTTGCTGAGGTCGCGCCTAGGGCGAGTAGCTCTAGGCCGCGAAAGTCACGCGCGAACAGGGCTTTCGCGAAGGGTTGGGATGGCCACAACCTTCTGCTTGCTCCAGAGAGACATGTTTCCTATCGAGCGACGATGGGTTGGGATAAGGGCCCGATGAGGACTTTCTCGGGCGTCTCGTCCGCGATGTGTGCTTTTGAGGAGAGGCTTCACGAGGGCTAAGCTTGGGTGATGCGTAGCGCTTTTGGCCCGTTAGTTGGCCATTGGAGGGAGATTGCGAGGAAGAGGCAGACGGCGAACCTGATGTTGATCAGCGCCTTCTTGGATAGGTATTGGGACACCACGACGACGTTCCATATGCCCGGCTTTGAGGCCGACATTACCTTGTCTGGGTATGCTGTCATAACGGGGCTGCCGTTTGGGGATCGCGACATGGATTTTGAGTTTGCGCCGTCCGTTGTGGACGAGGTTGTGACTGACGCGGTTGGCGGTGGTTTGGAGGTGATTTGTAAGGGTGCGCCCCCTTATACCTTCAAGACGAGCTATATCTTGGAGTATTTTGAGGGGAAGACCGAGTATGGCCCCTCGGAGTGGAACGACGAGCAGAATGCTCGTATGTGGCTGTGGTGGTTTGTGAGCGCCGTGTACCGGCCGACAAGGGTGGCGGGCATCGACATCGGTCCTTATGCATCTCTGGATTGGAATGCAATTGGGACGTTGGTAGGGTGACGCCGATCTGGGCTTGTGCATTCGTTTACGCATGGATCTTTGTGAGACCGCGGGTCATCGATCGAGGGGCGCGACTGTCCTTAGTCGCGCCTGGCTTCTTGATGGAGGTACGTATTGATTTTGTTTTTGTCTTAGGTGCATTGTTGTTCATTTTTGTTGTCTTTTGTCTTTGTAACATGTTTTTGTTTCTTGTGTGCAGTCGTGGATTCTTAGCCACTTCCCTTTTCTGCTCCCCACATCTTTGTCGCGGATCGTGAGGAGTACCGTGATCAGACTTGGGGTGCGATGTAACCGTCTTTGCATTTAATTGGTCGTATGATGATGTTAGGGATCGTCTGAACCGAATGCGATTTGATGAGGTTTGTGCTTGAGCCATTTTAAATAGAGTGTACTTAAAATGATTGTATTGTATCTGTATTTGTGAGCGTGTTCTGTTTGCTTTGTAGTTCGTGCCATTCCCGTGGGGCCAGTACAGGGATATTCCTGAGGGCATTGGGGCTAGGTTTGCGGTGCGAGAGACCCAACGCCTATACATAGCGACGCCGTATGGTTCGGTTTGGTACCTCGGAGAGCGTTTGGTCTTTCAGGCAGGGTGGCCAGCTCCGGTGGTGCCTAAGGATCCGCCGAGGGTCCTGTTTGAGCGAGGGGTTTCTGCTCAGGATCGTGTGGCGTTGTATGGAGAGGGAGAGTCAGTGAGCCTCCTCTGTCCTGGGGAAGACTATGCCCATTTTGCTCAGTCTCGGCTTGCTTGTGGGCCGATTGAGGTATGTGTGCTTCGGTGTTTGGGGGTGCGTAAGGTAATTTTTGCGAAAAATTTCCCTGACGTGTGCGTTTTGTGCGTTTTGTATTTGTTTTGCAGGAGTTTGATCCCGAGATGGCAGAGCAGCCTGATGACTTCCCTACTACTATCGAGTATGATGACTCGGGCGTCCGTCGTACCTTTGTTCTGCCGACGTACTTGCCGGTGACTACTGACGCGGGCATGGACAGCTGGACGAGCAAGGTGAAGAAGGCATGTACTTGTGTGGTTGTATGTATGTGTATAAGCCCCCAGTTTGATCGAGGTATGAAGTATATCGATGATCAAACTTGTGAGAGTCGTTTTTTGTGTTACCCCCCCAGTTTGGTTTAATTTGGGTGAAATTAAGGTAAAGTGGGGTTGATTGCGTTTGTTTTGAAATTTCCCCCTAAGTTTGACGTAATTTGAGTGAAATTAAGGCAAAATGGGGAAAAGTGTGAACTGTGTTTGTGTTGTGTTTCACAGGTGGCTAAGGAGGCGCATAAGAAGCTATGGCGTATAGCCAACAGGTGGAGGATGGCTTGGCGAGCAGCTCGGTTGTGTCGAGCCAGTGAGGCAGCTCGGTCAGCGTGAGTTTGACGAGTATCGGCGCCGTCACCCCGAGTGAATTTGTGTATTTAAAGATTGTATGAACCTTTATGTACATGTCGTTGTAGCTTGAACTTTGAACTTTGTTGTTGTAGCTTGAACTTCGTCGGTAAACCTGTTTGGTGGGCTTGGTTGAAGAAATGATATGATTCCCGAGTGGGATGCGTTGATGTTGATTTTAGATTGTGAAAATGTTTTGCAAAAAGTTCATTTTAAATGCGAAATGAGCTCGTATGAATGCGAAAAATGTTATGCGTTGACTTGTGGTAAGAATCGGAATTGCTAAAGTGAAGCGTGATGTTGATGTATGGGGAACAACGAAAGAATGTCGTAGCCCAAAGTAGGTTGTAGTGTTTTAGGAAAGACGAAATTAGGAAAATTTTGAGAAAAACCAGCCCCTGAAACCGCATAGGCTTATGCGGTTCGTGGGTTAAACCGCATAAGCTTATGCGGTTTGGACAGTAAACCGCATAGAGTCATGTAGTTTGTTGGCTTGGATGTAGCGCTGTATTTCCATATTTCGGACATTGTTTTCCTATATAAGGAGAGGGGGTGCGTGCCATAATATTCATTCACAACTACTCCTCTTCTCTTTTTTTCGCTTTAGAATTTTGCTTTCACAAATATATTGGGTATATTTATAAAAGTTTTTTTTTGTGTCCAAGAAAATGGAGGAGCATTTTGATGCTCTTTTGAAGAGGTGGACGTCTTCCTTGAGTTCGGCAATGAAGAAGGCGGTGTATGATGACGGTGCGGGTGTATTTATTGGCTTTCGTCAAATGAAAGTCGATCTAGACTTCCTTGATTCGTGCTTAGATTATTGGGATCCTAGCTTGCATGTTTTTAGGTTTCCCGGGGGAGAGGTGTGCCCTTTGATGGAGGAGTTCTCGGCCATTGCTGGATGGTCGAAACGGACTACTCCTGTGGTCGTGAGGAGTGAGCTTTGTTACAACGGGATGTTGCGAAACTTCCTTGGGATGACAAACGCTCATGCTGCGGGTTTGTTTGAGGGAGGCAAGGTAAACATGCTTCTCTTGTGTCAACGATATATGAATAAGGCTGATACTAGTATTTCGGACCGTTCTAGGCGGAGGGCCCTTGCTTTTTGTTTGGTTCATCGTTATGCTTTTGCTGGGTCCATGCCGGACGGGGTGTTCGGGAACGCGAGGTATGCTCGTGTTGTCGAAGAGATGGAGAGGGGACATGATCCTTCTGCGTTGATCCTAGCGGAGCCCATACTGGGCTTAGACGGCCAGTTATGCTAATCGTGCTGAGCTTATGCAGGGGTTGCGCTAGGATTCTCAACGTTGGCTCATGGAGAGGCCGAGTGTGTATAAAGCTCTTCCCCTTGGAAGTGTCTTCAAGGCGGCGGACGACGGCGTCGCGGAAGATGGAGTGGGCTGATCCTCGGGAGCGTTCGCTAAACTACTACCGGTGGTTTGTAAAGGAGAGCACCATTCGTTGGTACGTGTCTTGGTGGGGTATTACTGCGGTTACGGCGCCGTCTATTGCAAATGCGTCTCGCGGGTTGATGTTGTGCGGGTTTGAACGAGGAGTGTGGATTCATCCTCTTCGCTTGAAGAGGCAAATCGGGCTTGCTCAAACCATACCCGAGAAGGATACTCAGGTTGGAGGGGTTGTTGTCCTGAACAACCAAACGATTGATGCTTGGATCAGGGTGGTGGGACCGTGTTACTTGGGCGTCTTGGAGCATATAGAGTCTAGCCAGTGTTACGGACTTCTATACATGCGGTGGTATCATTCCAATGATCCTAAGGAACGTGAGAATCAAAGGAGGAGGGAAAAGAATGGGCCAAGGCCTCCTTGGCGTATGAGTGATCTTGGCGAAAGGAGGGACTATGGTGATCTTTGTACTGTTGGTGCAGGTGCTTCTTCTTCGAGAGCGGTGCGGGAAAGGCTTGGACCAAAGGTGACCGTTAAAGATCGTCTAGGGCCAAGGATCGAGGAGCCCCCAGTCGAGCAGGATGAGGACCCGGTGGAGCCCCCAGGTTTCGAGAGATCTACTCCCGTCCTTAGGTCGAAAGTTGTGGCGGATCGGCCTCTTGAAGATGAAGAGGTCAACCCAAAGCGTCAGAAAAAGACTTGAGTAGTTTGTTTTGTTTAGTTTAGAAAGATTCCTTTATTTAAATACATGTTTTAGATTTGAATAAAGGGCTAAGGAGGCTTGTTCCTAGCTCCCTTCTAAATTGTGAAAAATTCTAAATAAAGTAATAAAATAGAATTAATTTGCTTTTGTCTTGTCTCGTTGCTTTTCTCTTGTTTGTTTTTAAATGTTCTCGACCTTTTTAAGCTTCGAACATTCGCATTAAATCCTCGACCTTTTTAAGCTTTGGATTCGCCTGTTTGACTTGTTCCGTTTTTAAGTCCTCGACCTTTTTAAGCTTTGGACTTGGATTTGTGTTTTGTTTTGTGTTGACTGTGCTCTTGACCTTTTTAAGCTTTGAGCGTGTCTTTTTGTGAGTGCAACGCCCTTGACCTTTTTAAGCTTTGGGCATGCGTGCTAGAAAAGTTCGGTTGTACTTTTGACAAAATTTGCCTCGTATACCTTTTTGAATCTGAGAATCAAACCGGCGTAGTTCGTGTGATTCGGTTGAGCTCTTTGCAAAGCTGCCTACGTATCCACAGTGCGTGGAATCAAACCGAGCGTAGTTCACCCATGCGAGAGTGAGTTTTGTTTTGAAATTTTGCAGAAGCGTTTGTGTTTTAGGGGTAGTATTTCTTGAGTTGATCAAGATTTGTTGGTAATCGGAAGTCCTGACCGTCAAGGTCAGTTAGTTTCACGGCTCCTCCGGGAAGGATTTCCTTGACCAAGTACGGTCCGGCCCAATTGGGTTTGAATTTTCCTCTTGGGTCGACTGGTAATGGTGCTCGGACTGATTTGAGTACTAGGTCGCCCACTTTGATGTTTCGTGGCTTGACCCGTTTGTTGTAGGCGCGTTGTAGGCGAGATTGATACATTCGGACTGTACTTAGTGAATGTAACCGTCTTTCGTCTAAGAGGATGAGTTGTTCGTATCGTTCGCGTGCCCATTCGGCCTCAGGAATGTCTGCTTCCATGAGAATTCGAAGGGATTGCATCTCGATTTCTACAGGTTGAACGGCTTCCATCCCGTAGGTTAGGAAATAGGGTGTCATGCCTGTGGGTGTGCGGATGGTTGTGCGGTATCCCCATAATGCAAATGGGATTTTGTTGGGCCAGTCGTGGCAGGTGTCGATCATCTTTTTGAGGATTGATACGACGGTTTTGTTTGCTGCCTCGACCGCGCCGTTAGTTTGTGGTCGGTAGGGTGATGATTTGTGTCGTTGTATCCTGTATTTGAGGAGGAGTGGTTCCACCTCTCCTTGGAAGTGTGTGCCTTGGTCGCTGATGAATTCGTGGGGTATGCCGTAACGACAAATGATGTTGTTTTGTATGCATTTCGCAACTTCTTTCGTGCCTAGCGTACGGTATGATGCGGCTTCGACGCATTTGGTGAAATAGTCGATGGCCACGAGGATGAAGCAGTGTCCTCCTGCTCCCACGGGTTGTACTTTGCCAATGACGTCAATTCCCCATGTGGAGAAGGGCCATGGCAAGGTTAAACTCTATAGTGGTGAAGGAGGTGTGTGTTGTACGTTTGCAAAGATTTGACAATTATGGCAATGTTTGACATATTTTGCGCAGTCGGCTTCCATGGTTGTCCAGTACCATCCTAGCCTTATGATTTGTTTGCACATGGCTCGTGCGTTCATGTGTGGTCCGCACTCGCCATAGTGTACTTGGGACATAATATCGTGTCCCTTTTTGTGATCGACACATAAGAGTAGTGTGCCTTGGGGTGTCTTTTTGAGTAGTTTGCCCATTTCCATCACGAATTGTGATGATAACAGGCGTAGGGCGCGTTTGGCTCGTTTGTCAATGTTTGGTGGGTATTCACCGTTTGTTTTGTAGTTGATGATTGCTTGGTACCAAGGGTCGGTTTGTTCTTCCTCGGCTTCAATGTCACAGATGTAGGCGGGTTCGTTCCGTCGTTCCACGACAATGGGGAGCGTTTCCATCCCCGGGGGTATGTTGATTAGTGACGCGAGTTTGGATAACGCGTCGGCGAATTGGTTTTCTTCGCGTGGGAGGTGTATGAATTCTACGTGATAGAATTCGTTTATGAGCTCTTGTATTTTGCTTTGGTATAGTGCCAGGTTTTCATTAAGTATCTTCCATGCTCCGGATATTTGGTTGATTATGAGGGAGGAGTCCCCATAGACTCTTATATTGCGGGCGTTGAGTACAAGCGCTGCTTGGAGACCGTGCAAGCATGCTTCGTATTCCGCGGCGTTGTTTGTAACGTCAAAGTCCAGTTTGATTGATAAAGGTGTGTGTTCGCCATTCGGGGATATGAGAAGTATTCCTACTCCACATCCTCGATAGTTGGAGGAGCCATCGAAGTATAACTCCCATTGTTCTTGGTCGATGTTGTAGATCTCATCGTCTGGAAGGGATGTTGTGTCGATGATTGGTTCTTCGTTGATTGCATTTTCGGCTAGGAAATCGGAGACTGCTCGTCCCTTGATTGCTTTGAGGGGTACGCATTTAAGATCGACCGCTAGGAGCAATGTCCATCCGCCATTCGTCCGTTAGGCACAGGTTTCTCGAAGAGGTACTTTACGGGGTCCATTTTGGAATAGACCTTCGTTTGGTGTGCTAGCATATAATGACGGAGTTTCTTGGATGACCACACTAAGGCTAGACAACTCTTTTCGACGGGTGAATATCGAGTTTCGTAATCGAGAAATTTCTTGCTTATGTAGTAGATTGCGTGTTCTTCGCCGTTTATTTCTTGAGCGAGCATGGCGCCCACGGCGTAGGTGGTTGTAAGGTATAAGGACAGCGGTAAATCCGCTTGGGGTGGTCGTAGAACTGGTGGGTTAGTTAGCAATTCCTTGACCTTGTCAAATGCTTTTTGACATTCTTCGTCCCATTCAACGTGGTCGGTTTTCTTGAGTTTCTTGAAAACTGGTTCACATATCATGGTGAGTTTGCTAATAAAGCGCGAGATGTATTGGATTTGGCCCAAGAAACTTCGAATTTCGTCGAGGTTCTCCGGGGGTCGCATTTCAAGGATTGCTTTGACTTTCGAGGGGTCGACCTCGATGCCTCTTTGGCTCACTACATGTCCTAGTAGTTTACCGGATTTAACTCCAAAAGTACATTTTTGGGGGTTGAGGCGCATTTTGTATTGTCGTAGGCGAGTGAAGAACTTGCGGAGGTTAGTGATGTGACCACTTCTCTCCTTTGACTTTACGATCATATCGTCGACGTAAACTTCGACTTCTTTGTGCATCATGTCGTAAAAGGGTTGTAGCGGTGCGTTGGTATGTAGCGCCAGCATTGATTAGGCCGAAGGGCATACCTGTGTAGCAGTATGTCCCCCACGGTGTAATGAAGGCCGTTTTTGCCATGTCTTCGAGTGACATTTTGATTTGATTGTAGCCTGCGTAGCCGTCCATGAAGGATAGGAGGGCGTGGTCGTGGTGTTGTTGACTAGGACGCCCACATGGGGTAATGGAAAGTCATCTTTGGGACTAGCTTTGTTCAAGTCGCGAAAGTCAACGATACCGAATTTTGCCATTCTTTTTCAGGACTGGGACCATGTTTGAGACCCATTCAGGATACTCGATGACTTGGATGAAACCGGCTTGTAGTTGTTTTTCGATTTCTTCCTTGACCATAAGAGACCATTCGGGACGTAGTCTTCTTAGCTTTTGCTTGATGGGTTTGTAACCGGGTTTGATGGGGATGCGGTGCTCGGCGATGCTTCGTTCGATGCCGGGCATGTCTTTGTATGACCAAGCGAATACGTCCTTGAACTCGCTTAGGAGTTGTGTAAATTGGGTGCGCTCGTGTTCGTCTAGTGAGGCTCCTAGTTGTAGTTCCCTTGGTTCTTCGGGGGTTCCCACGTTTATGGTTATGGTTTCCTCGATGATTGGGTCTTGTGTTTTTGGGTGTACAAGGTTTGCAATGTATTTGTTTAATGATTCACTTTCGCATGAGTTAGTGTCTTTTGTATTTTGTGTGTTGCTTGTTGCTTGTTGATTTTTGTTTGTTTGTATTTTGTTATTTTGAGACAAGACGTAAGCAAATTTATTCATTTCATTATTTTGAAGAGAATCATTCGACAAATCAGAAAATTGCTTGGAGCTAGCCTCCGTAAATAGAAAATCTAAACTAAAGCTAGAGTCTAGGATAGATGGGTCGACAGATGACCCGACACTAAGAGCATTAGAATCTAAAAGAATTTCTTCTTCTTCTTCATCGTCTTCTGTGTCGTTGGAGGTGCTTGAGCTGCTTGAGTTGCTATAGTTGCGATGTAAATTGCGTCGTTGCTGGAGGAAGGTGTGGTTTTCCTCCGAGGTTTCTTGATCCTTCCTTGATCGATAAGATCTTGAATGGCATGTTTGAGTTTGAGACAACTCTGAGTGCTATGTCCCATGCCCCGGTGGTATGCATGAAGCGTTGGGATCCCATGATTTTGATTTCTTATTCATGGGTGGCTCGTTAATAGGTCCGATGGGTGTGAGGTAGTCTTTTCGATTAGTTTTTGTAATGCCAGCGTAGGGCATTTAGAGTTTGCCAAAGTTCCTTGCGGAGCCATGCGAGTTGTGTGTTCTTCGCCCTTTAAGAGTGTGTCCTCGAAGGGTACTTCGGTAGGTGGGATCCTCATAGCTAGATGTGAGATCCTTTTCGATGCGAGTGCCAATTTCAATGAGATGTTCGAAGTTTCGAGCGTGGCAGAAGTGAAAGTAGTATCGCCAGGCGGGTCGTAGGCTGAAGAGGAAAGTGGACATGAGTTCATCTTCGTGTGGGTGATTCGGTACTCGGGAAAGTAATTTCCTCCACTGTGTAAGGTGTTTGACGAAGCCTTCGTTGTCTTTCCGATTTAAAAGCTTCGAGGGTGTCGAGCGAGACTGGTTACTAAGTTCTTTTTGGACACGACGCCCAAACGCGTTGGTCATGATGCGATGTAGAGCTTTTAGGTGATCGATGTCTTTTGCAAGTTGATTGATGTGACTTATCACTTCGTCAGTAGGTAGCCAATATTCGTCGTCTTCGTCATCAGAAGAGTAGACTGCATTAACTTGGTCGTCGGAGGGTGTGATTAGGTAGGAGCAGTCTAGAATAGGGATTGACCCCACGAAGATTGCATGGTTTCCAAGCGGGTTTTCGTTGTTTGAAGGCTTGGCGGGTTGAGATGGTTTGCTGAGCTTTCCTTGATCGATTAGATCTTGGATAGCGTTCTTGAGCCTAAAGCAGTTCTCGGTGTCATGCCCCTTGCCTCGGTGGTATGCACAGAAGGCATTGGGGTTCCAAGATTTAGGCTTCTTGTCTTCGGGCGGCTCGCTAGTAGGCCCGATCGGTTGTAGGTAGTTTTTCTCGACCAACCTTTGAAATGCCTTGGAGTAGGACATAAAGAGAGGGTCGAAGTTTCTCTTGGCCTTAGGAGGCGGCGAGAAGGTAGTTGCGAAGGCGTCGAGGGTGTCATCATCAAGGTTACCGACGGTACGATTTTCGTCGTTCTTGACCGCGCGGGAGGACTTAGAGGAGCTCCCTTGATATGCATGGCCGGTGTATTTAGCCATGGTGCCAGTCCTAAGGTCATCTTCGATTTGAGTGCCGACCTTAGTTAGTTCTTTGAAGTTCTGAATGTTGCTGTACCTCATGTAAAATTGATACACGGGTCGCAGGTTATTTATGAACTTCGGTACGAGCTCGTCCTCGCGGGGACGGTTGGGGATTTGTGCGCTCAGCTTCTTCCAACGAGTAAGATAGTCGGTAAAGCCTTCATTGTCCTTTTGAGATAGGACTTCTAAGGTGCGAATTGAGACTTGAGTGTCTTCATTGTCTCGATACTGTCGGTCGAACTCGACTGTGAGTTCTTCAAAGGTGGGAACCCGTTGCGGGTCGAGTGAGTAGAACCATGTCTTGGGCACTGCTGCTAGAGAGTGCGGGAAGAGAGTTAGCCAATGCTTAGCGTCGACTCCTTTGATGGCCATCTGGGACTTGAAAGCTCGGATGTGGATGATCGGGCTCTCATGTCCTTGGAAGACAGGAAGGTCACTAAGGGCGAGCTTGTTAGGGAGTTCGTCCTTGATGCTAGTAGGCACGTTTTCATTTTCCTTGTGGATGGAGTAGGTGCTCGAGACGTAGAGCCTTTCCTCCATGGCTTGGAGTTTCTTGGCGTGCCTATCGGCCTCTTCCTTGATCTTGGTTTCCATACGTTCCACTTCAGTGGTGTGGGTGGCCAGAAGCCTCTCAAGGTCAGCGGTCAGCTTTGTGACTTGGTCACGGAGTGCGGTAACTTCGTCATTGCCGGCCATTTTGCGGGTGTAGGTTCGTTTCTTGTATGGGATTACTAGGCGGTTTTTAGTACGACGAGTATCCAGCTGAGGCCTGCATTTCACTTTGTATATTAGCGACACGACTCGACCCACTAGACTCACATTCATTTTAGGCATTCATTTTAGCTCATTTCTTTGTTTAGAAAGACCTTTTAAGCTTGAAAAAGGAGATTTTCGAAAAGGTTTTGCTAAGGGAAGCTTTTGAGGCGAGGATGCGTGCGCACATCTCGTCTCGATGTTAAAAGATTTTGCTTTGCATCCGTCGAACTGATATCGGTGATTTGCCGAGGTGAGCTCGAGTCGGATGTGTAAAAGAAGAGGATTCGGCTCGAGAGCGATTAGCAAGTCGAGTCGAGGATGTTAAATGTAGAGACTAGGCCGTATGACCTAGAAGATTGAAATCCGCGAGCTCGGGTTTTATTCCTTGCTCGGGTTTTTGCTTGTTAGTGAAAACGGAAGTTTTGAAAAAGTTTATTTCAAAAATTCGCGATAGTTTTGTTTGAAAAGTGTTAGTTTGTTAGATGTTAGGTTCGTTTATCTTTGAAACGTTTAGCGAAGCCGAAGATATGAATGCAAATGCTCGTTTGAAAAAGACTATGGGGTGCATAGCCTCGAACTTGTACGTATGACTCAAAGGGTGAAAAGAGTCAGTCGGGTACACCTCCAACTACCTCGAGCACGCTTTGGCAGATACTTAACCCCTTCATTTCCTTACTGGCCGGGCGATAGGTTTTAAAGGGAGCACTGGGCGGTCCGAGATAGCCGCTACTGCAAGCCGTGGAGGGGCGAGAGAAAAGCTAGTCGGCATGTGCTTTATCGAGTGGACAAGCTCGCATGTGGGAACCACCTCTCGAGGGTGCAAAGGGTGCCTAGATTCCAAAAGGAATGGACTCTAAACGAACGTGCATAGCTCAAATATGTATACTTGGATTGTTCAAGGCTTTCAAGTTTCACCTCTTTATTTTTAAAAAGAAAAAGCTAGTTTTTGGTTTTAAAAATAAGATGTCCCCAGCGGAGTCGCCAAACTGTGGAACCCGGATCGGACCCAACCCTGCCTTGCTTAAGGGCGGATTTTAAAGTTAAAAAGATTAAGTTGGAAAAACCTTTAAGAAGCGTTATGGAGTCGCCACCTATTTATCGCGGAAAATAGGAACCTGCTACCATGTTCTAAGTTAAAAACATGTCCTAGATTTTGGAGCACGCCGACACCCCTAGATCTAAGGCTTGTGAAACCAGATTGGATTCGGGGTGAGGGTACTTTAGAAAAAGAGTTAATTCAAATAATGATTTATGAAAACCTTTTAGAAAAGCCTATGTAAAAATAGCCTCTACTGACCTAGAACAATCCTTGTAAGATGATATTTGAGCTAATGTTATCGCTACGTACAAGTGCGATAAGGATGTAAAAGAATGCAGATGCAGATGCAAAAAGATTGATTAAAACCCTCAGTTTAGCATGTTTAACTTGTTAACGAATACGGTTCAGTTAAAGGTCGAATTCATTGTTTAAGTTGATTTTAATGCAAAAGAAAAGGTGCAAGATGCATGCAAATAAAATAAAGTTCAATTGTCCATTGTTTTATTTTATAAGGTCGGTTGCTTATGCGACTTTGGCGTGTCATCGGATATGGAGGTAAATTCAAGTAAATAGAACACTTGGAGTGCAAGCGCTACTGGGTGCCAAAGCTTGGGGCGCTAAAGTGTAGACCCTTTGTTAGTCCATAGAAAATATGAAAAAGCTTTGATCCAAGTGGATCGGTACCTACCTTGTCCTGACGCTTCAGATCTGGGCAGAGCTTCGCTTCTTGAACTAAAAAGGAGGATGAATTCAACACGGGATGGTGTGTTGAACTCAAGGATTTGAGTGCGTGAGGCTTTTGTGGATGCAAAAGTGTAAGATGAGAGAATTTGTGGTGTAAAGGATGTATTCTGGTTGTAAATTGCGATGAAAGATGATGTGTAAGTCCCTTTTGAGGTCGAGGTATAGGGCTCTATATATACTAAAACCTCGGAGAAATTAGGAAATAAGGGGATAAAACCAGGCCTAGAAACCGCATAGCCTTATGCGGTTGCCAGGGCAAACCGCATAGGCTTATGCGGTTACCACCCCAAACCGCATAAGGCCATGCGGTATGTGGGTCCGTTTTAAGGTCGCTTTCAAGTTTGATTTGCATAAAATCTTCGAAAGATGCAGATTATAATTTTGTGCGTGTGTGCCAAGAAAAGAGCTGAGATATTTACGAGATATTTTATGATGTGTGGCTTTGGAGTGCGGGCCAAAGGCTTGGGTTTTAGGCTCAGTTTGAACTGAGACCCGGAAAAATGAAAAGGGTGTATTTGCATAGTTTTTGTGAAATAAGGTAAGACGTGAAGCCGTATTTTGTGTAAGAGGGGGCTAAATAGCGGTTTTAGCTACCGGGCCTAAATTTAGGAATTTAGGAATGCTGAATTAGACCTTGTTAATGTAAAAGGACTAATTGTAGTGCAAATGCGAAGCTCATGCCAAATGAAGCAGGACCAGGACCTAGCTAAACTCCAAATGGACAAAATGAACGTTTATTTAAAGCGATGTAAAGCGACCTTAAACATTTTAACATTTCAAACGACTCAAAATGAATTCGACATTAGTTAGAACCGTATAAGTCAACGTTAAAACATGCGTAATAAAAGTCCGTGATACATCACAGGGTTTTGTTTGGGAGGGTACGGATATGGGTATCCACAATGAGCTTTGGGGAGCCTTCGGGATCACTTATTATGAGCTTTCGGCATGTGGTAATTCTAGTGTGAACTTTAGCCAAGTCATACCAACCACGAATAATATTTCGAGTTAGTGAGTATTTTGGTCATATTGATGCTAGTCAAAATTCACTGTGTTATTAAGTGCGTATTTTGGTGCGTATTTGAAATGCTAGTCACTGTGTAAGTTGGTATTACGTGTGTAAGATTGTAAGTTATTATCGGTTATACTGTCGCCAAAATTCATTCTTTGAAATACTATTCTTGATGCTTAAAAAGTTGCTGAAATCGTCCATAAGCTGCTGGTTGCAGACACGTTTGAGGAACTGAGGCCATGTTGTTGTGCTGCTACTTTAAGTTTCTTATGGAGTGTTTTGTGCTGTTGTTGGTAACGAGTTATGTAAAGGGGAACGAGCGATAAGGTATGTTATGGTGGTAGTGAGAGTAAACATGTAATATAGAGGATTATGACTTACAAGCTAGTGTTTCTTGGAGCCCAAACCTTAATTTCGCTCTCTTCCGTGAGGTAAGGGAATCTCTTTGCTTAGTTCTAGTTTTAAGTGTTAGAAGGTAATGTGAAGTAATCTGGATAAGAATTGGGAAATGGACGTGTATGTGTGTTGAGTATATAGGTTTTGTGATGTTGT